>CM030832.1:32697095-32999595 GCA_018105865.1 Metaphire vulgaris | reverse complement strand
ACGATTTTTATCACTTTTCTTTTTGCGCAAAAATATTGTAGGACTTCCTCATTAGCGATGTATTTTTCTACCTTTGACATGTTTGCATGCGTCAGTTTATATCTTTGATTTTTTTACAATTTATTTCAAATTCAAATTCAAACACAAAATAAGCACAAGCACAATAAAAAATGTCGAAAATCAGTCGATCGAAAATGGGTAATCTGACGTTCTATAAGTCTTACGATCTACAGTAAAATGAAATTTATTGGAGTTTGATGTGACTGCCAAAAACAATATTAAGGTATGATTGCAATCCAGTGGCGTAGTCAATGAGGGTTTTGGGGGTTAAAACCCCAATTGGCTGCTGAAAACAAAATATTTTTAATGAGTTTCCATGTATTTTAAATTTTTGGACGCGACTTTTGGGGTCAAACCCCCTTGGGTATTGAATGTAGAATGTAACGTTGTTCAAGAGGCGAAAACCTTTTTTTGCTTGTCAAGATTTTTTCAAAAGTTGGTATTGGTCACGATCAAAAACCAAAATCCAACCCCCCCTCTTTCCGGAAATCCTGGCTACGCCACTGTTGCAATCGAATCTTGTGGAAATGACGACGTGGAATCGAATAATCGTCAAATAGGAACCTTTCTCGAAGGAGGTGATGCCCCTTCTGATCAGTTACATCTTCGATGCCGCCCATCACATGATCAATAAACTACAAAACAGATCAGATCAGGAGGATAACACGAGTAAACTGAACTGTACATTGAAATACCAAACCTCAACACCCACGCGTGAAGCGAAGAATTTGACATCCTCTTCAAATATCGAGTAAGATGGAAAATCACTAAGCAATAGACGCATTCTTGTAGTTTCAAGCAGGGACGTACCCAGGGCATTTGGCGCCCATGGCAGAGGGGTCAGAAAATTAATTTAGCGGGTTATTAAAGGTTTAATTAAAAATCGTGGCATTCATTGCCACAAGAGTTAAAGTTAAACTACAAATGCATTTTTCTTGCTTTTACTGATGCGAACTGGTCTATGACGTGCTCAAAGTCAGTTTTCTCAGTTTCTTCTCTGTCTGCGCTGAGTAGAGAGCAAGATCACAGAGATTTTGGTGCCCTCTCCAAATGGCGCCTGGGCATCTCCAATTCTCCATATAGCATGCCGTTATTGCAGGCCCACTGGTTTCAAGGGCAAAGGTAACATTGATTTTTCTTAATTATGGGAGTTCAACAGAAATAAACTCACTCGATATACAATCTTTTCGCCCATCGAAATTGTCCTGTGTTCGGCTCTCTTCACTTTCAGAAACGTAACCAGCGCCTTTATTGTGCTTCCCTGAGAACAGGCGAACAAAATACCTTATCAGAGTTTGCTCGGTCTTTTCAACCAATGTTTATTCTAGACCTTCTCTGGAGGAATTCCGAATTTCACCCCCTCCCAAAGTTTTAAATTCACCCCAATTTTTTGACATGTAGTATGACCTCCCCAATGTCTGTTCAGTGGCATCATTTCAAACTTTTCTTGGTGAGGGCGAGAAATTTTTTTTGCAGTTTTTCATTTTTTTGCAATTTTTTGCGATTTTTCGACCTGACGAGTTCGAGTTTCCAAAAAAGTTGACGAGCTTTTTTTTTTTGCTTGTCAGTCCTTTTTACGATTAGTTACTTCAGATTTTGCTCGACATCAAGCACATAAACACAAACATGCCCCCCCCCCAATTCTAAATGACGTCCCTCTTTTTTGCACATTAATACATTAGAAATTAATATTTCATTTCCTTGGGGGGGCGTGGCCCCCCAGCCCCCCAAATGACGCCTCTGTGTCTGTTCCTCCCAAAATTTTAAACTCTCCCCAATGTCTAGGTGGCTAGAATAAACACTGTTTTCAATTAACTTTTAGTTCTAAAATAACAGAAAATAATTATTTCTTGTAGCACTCACTGCCTGCAAGTTTTTTCTTCCTTTTCGCAGCACTTAGAGGAATGCAATATCCAGGGTGTTATTTGAGTCAAACCAGTGGGCAGTTTTAATCTAGGCCGTTTCCGGGAGGGGGGAAATTGCCCTTTTTCTTCCCCGGAAATTTCAAATTCCCTCCCTCCCAGAAATTTTGGCATACTTCATGGACTAACAGCAGCTCCCTAGCAGAATTCCCCCCGCTTTGTCAATTCCCCCCGGCTTTTTCAGTTTTCCTCCGGAGTCCAGGAGTCTAGATTAAACACTGCCAGTGGGAGGAATTTTTCACTTCCTAAGTTCCCCTTCCTCTTACTTCGGCCAGGATATTAGAACACCAATAAAACCCTGGCCACTTTTATGCATTGATTTTGCTTTTATTTAAAACACGCGTCAATTTTCTTGACAATATCTTACGACGATCGAACTGTAGAAGTATAGTCCTTTACTCGATCGAGCGTAGGGCACGGCGCTGATCTCCGTGTTATTAGGCAAGCAGCGACGCGGGTGGCTTACGGCTGTACGCCATTATTTTATAGATTCTAGAATCTAGAACAGACGTGGATTGGGTCCACCCGTGGATTGGGTTGGATCAGAAATTTTCATGTCTATGTTGGGTTGGGTTGGCTAAGAAAATAAGTATATTGGTTAAATTTCGACGGTCAATATTAGCGGGTTTAAGAAATTATAATGCATTACGGTGTGCTTGGTTTGGTTGGATTGGGCTGAGTTGGGTCAAATAATCCTATTGCTTTCGTGGGTTGGGTTGTATCTGAATCATTATGGGTTGGGTCTTAAAAACTGGACCCATGTCCGTGTCTTAGGGGCTGTCCATTAGTTAAGTCAACAAAATAGGGGACGCGGTTCGAAAAAATTTGACACTTGTTGACAAGGGAGGAGTCAAGAGAAGTTGACGTCAACAATTTTATTTTTTGCAAGTAATCAAAAATAGGAAATTTCATATACTATTTACTATTACTATTTTTTAATCTAATATCTATATATTTATCTAATAACATTTATTGCAACGGAAAAAGCCTGACAAGCAAAAAAACGTCATCACCACCACATTTTGACACTCGATGAGCAAAAAAGGGGAAAAGGTCTCATCACCGCAAAAATACTAATTTTCCAAACTTTTAGGGGGACACATCACTGATCTTAAAGGGTCAAAAGTTTTTGACATAATTAGAGGGTCGCTGAACGTTTGACAGTTGTTGACAAGGGGGTCAAAAATTACCCAAAAATTGCTGACGTAATTAATGGACAGCCCCTTATCTGAAGTAATTAGCCGTTGCCTTCTCTAGACCCGCGTTTACCTTCGCGGCTTAGCGCTGCAACGACGGTCTTACCATGGCGATATTCGTGAAGTAGACGACGACGACGGTGCTCGTTATGAACATCCGACGGTGTTTGAAGTGCTCGGCGTCGAGTAGGACGACCAGGGCAAAGGCAATGGCCCCCCGCAGGCCCCCGTAGGCCATTATGAATTGGTCGATCTTCGTCAGCTTCACGACGCGAATCAGGTTTGCGAAATAGGTCAGTATGATTACACCTGTAAGGTAAAAAGCAAAGTGAAATCTCATGAATTTCTATAGCACTATGTTTCCACTTCTCCTGCGCCCCCCTTTAGCGTGGCAATTCTTTGTTGCCAATATTTAACGCAGCCTTAGTATCTTTAGTTTCCACTTTAACAATTATTGTATTTGCACGTCACTTTCATTTGAATATTAATCGTACGTCTTTTGAAATGTACGAATCTGATCGTTTTCCATCATTAGACCTATCTGTGGATGATTTTCCCTCTGATACTACTGTACAGTAAATAAAACGGTTTTGATTTTATCCGATTCTATCGCCGTCATCCGGTGCGTAGTACCAGAGGCGTAGCCAGGATTTCGGAATAGAGGGGACAAATCCAACGACATTTTCAGGTGCTCAGATGAAAAGAGTTTCGACGATCGAAATAACCTGTTCGCTTCAATCTTCTTTCGTTCATTCTCATTATTATCACTATACCTATATATTCTATTCCTATCTATTCCCAAATAGTCGCCGTCTTTAAACAAATTCCACAACCGGTCCCAGCCCGAATAGGGGGTCAAGACTCACCGTTCCTCATGCCCCGTGGCTACGCCCAGACATGTCCATGGGTTGGGTTAACCTATCGGTTTGGTTGGATTGGATTGGGGTCGGTTGGGTCAGATCTTTCCATATTAATGGTGGGTTGGGTAAGAAAATAAGTCGTGGTTTAAGAAATTGCGATGTACTACGGCGGGATGGGTTGGGACAAGTAACCCTATTACCGGCATGGGTTGGGTTGAGTTGGAGATTTGATGGGTTGGGTTGGATTGGGTCAGGAGCGTAACCAGAAATTTGATTTGGGGTATAATGTAATTTGGGGGTATACATCTTAAAAACGTTGGAAATCTTAAAAACACATTAAAAACTTTAAGGTAACCTGATATTTTTCGAGGGGGTATATATATACCGATATACGCCCGTCGCTACGCCCCTGGATTGTATTATAAAAATGGACCCACGGACAACTCTGGCTGCGCCAGTGCCCAGAACTACTAACCGAGCGCACGGAAGATAAGGCAGAAGATGAGGGTGAGTATGACGAAGGCCGTGTCCCAGTGGTGGGTGTCGCTGACGGCCGATACGCCGATGTACATGAAGATGATCGTTTCGCTGGTGGAGGCGGCCAGCTTCAGGACGAAGCGAATCGTCGTCTGCGACTTCTGCGAGAAGTTCGCCTCAACGTATTTTCTCATCGTTATGCCACAGAAAGTGCATCTAACAACGACGACGACGACGACGACCAGGGTAAGAGTTAAGCCGAGATCAGGTCAATTCATAATAATAATAATAATAATAATAATAATAATAATAATAATAATAATAATGTGATTTTAAGTGGTTTATGAGGCTAAGTATAAGTCTGTGTGAAAGTCACTGTACATCGTTTATTCGATATATATTTCGATATATATATATATATATATATATATATATATATATGTGTGTGTATTCTCTTCAGTAGACACATGAACGCAGGAAGAGAGAGAGAGAGAGAGAGAGAGAGAGAGAGAGAGAGAGAGAGAAAGACAGACAGGCAGACAGAGCCAGAGACAGAGACAAAGAAACAGAGACAGAGACTGAGACAGGGAGACAGATAGAAAGATAGAAAGATAGACAGAGACAGATAGACAGAGACAGAGAAAGTGAGTGCCATAGAGACAGAGACATGCATACACAGAGACATAGACAGAGAGAGGGAGAGATATCTCAGCCTAAGCAAAATCGTGCCACGAAAACCAGCGCCGTCGAGAAGCATTGGCGTAGCCACGGGGGGGGGGATGGAGGGGGCTGGGACCCCTATTCGGGCTTCTGGCTCGGACCAGTCGTGAAATTTGTGCAAAATCGTCGAGAAATTTCTCGAGGGGTGAGTTAGAACAGAGGCGATATGCTATGCGGTCGTGAACGTGCCAAGAAAGCCTTGACGCCTTTTTAGCTTGTAGACTTTTCACACTCGAAAATGTCGATGCGCTCCCCCCCCCCCATTCCAGAACCCTAGCTTACGCCACTGATAAGTAGATGCACCATAAAGAGGGGAGGGGAAATCTAAAAAAGACAACGTAGACAGCGTTTCAGTTTCACCGCAGAGACACAAATCACTCACGAAATGATTCCGGACAGGTGAAACATCTCGGCTATAACGAACGACAGGTAGCCGACGACGAAGACGATCAGCGGTTCCATAATTCGAACGTGTTTAGTGAAGCGTGACATGAATCCGGCGCACAGACCGAGCAGCATTCCGATTCCAGTGGCGCCGAAAACGATAACAAAGAAGGACCCCACGCCGGCTACCACGTCCACCGGAAGTATGTTCTCGGCTCCAATCTCGCTCAGCCCCTCGAACAGGTGGTAGAGTACCTGGATTATAAAACGACGTCATGACGCATACGGCGCTATGCCTGTCAGCTGCTGCTGCAGCGTTCAATCAAAAAAAATTAAAATCATTTTGTTTAGAACCAGAGGATAAAATTCAGAATTAATAGAAGGCAATCCTATTCGGACATAAAAATATACGACCTGGGTCTGGGATTTTGTGCGCCATCGGCTGATGCCCTAAGGACATAGGCATTATGACAGTGGCGCTTTTCGAATGAATCGAATGAATGAATGATTGATCGATTGATTGATCGATTGATCGATTGATCGACTCACGACTGATATTCCATCGTTCAGCAGCGACTCTCCGAAGACGATTATGTAGAGAATTTCGTTGACGTGCACAGACTCGAACACGGCGAGGACGGCCACCGGGTCGACGGCGGCGAGCAGCGAAGCGAATACGAGAGAGTCGAGCAGAAGCAACGGACTCTGGAGGTTCTCGAACCCTCCTCCCTCGTAGACGCCCCACAGGGCAAATCCGAGGAAGAGGGTGTTCAGCAGCGTTCCCAGGATGGCGTAGAGCAGTATGGTGCCCAGCTGGTCGAAGAAGGATCTGGCGGGCATGAAGTAACCGGCGTCGAGGATGATCGGCGGCAGGATGACGAGAAAGAAGAGCGTGATGTTCAGTTCGTAGCCTTTTTCGTTGGCGAAATACAGGAATATTCCGAGGATGACGCCGATGATAATGAGAAGACAGCTTTCCGGGAAGATTTTGGAAAGATACTTTTCCCAATGGAAAACTGGAAAAATCAGAATATGACGGCATCTGTCGACGGAATGAAAATATCAACTGCTTTGGCGTAGCCACGGGGGAGGGTACGGGGGGCATGCCCCTATTCTGGTTGGGACTGGTCGTGGGATTTGAACAGAACCGTTGAGTTTTTGGAAGAAGGCAGGTGGCATGATCGATGATGCGCCCTCTATTCGAGAATCCTGGCTACGCCACTGATGAGCTGTCTATTAATAAATCTAGTCAAGCGACCTGGCTTGTAATCTAGGGCTTAATCGTTCCCCAATATTACGCGATATCACATTTTACTCGTTACTATCCTAATTAATAGGACAAATTAATTATTATAATCAATGGTAATTTCGGCCTACTTCCGATTAAGATCTTTTAGTAAGGCCTATTATAAGCGATGCTATAAATTTGTACAAAATTTAAAGTTCATAACATTATGTTCAGTGGCGGTTCCACCATGTTGATGACTGGAGATGCATCCCCCCACCGGGGTTCCGGATGACCTTTTTTCTTTGTCAACCTATTTTCCGGTAAGTTTTTTTAATTTAGTGAAAAATACTGCGAATTACCTTTTTAAAGCTTGTCGACCTTCTTTGCAAGGTTTATTAACATTTAGTGGCCAAACAATGGCCTTTTCCTCTCTTTTCTTCTGCTTTTTCTTCTTCACTTTGCTTCCCCAACACCAACTTCCTATAATTTTTTTTCATCCCTCACCAAGAATTTCTGGAACCACCACTGATTAAGTTTCACTATAATCGTTGTTAACAATTCTCTTACTTCTCACGATCGAAAGGACACAATTTGCATAAGCATTATCAACTCTCTCGCCAGTGAATATCAATGTCAAGAATAGTCAATGGGAGACTTGAATCCATTCAAATGTCTGCTCAATCCCAAAGCCCATAGACGAAAATCTTGTTTTTTGTCTGTCAGCTTCGGAATTTAGCGCCTAATTTCAAAAATTCCTCTGCAGCCGCTGTCTGTCGCTTCAAGCAATGCTATGAGGGACGCGGTGGAGTAGTTGCAGGATCCTTACCCATCAGCCGGTGGGTAGCGGGTTCGAATTTGACCCTAGCCATTGTGCAACGCTTTTTGACAAGTTGTCCACCCATGAATTGCTCCACACTTAACAATTCTTCACTTTGTGAATGATTTACCGTGCGTAAGCAACAATGTAATAATAATAATAATAATAATAATAATAATAATAATAATAACAATAATAGGATTAATGATGATGATAATGATGCTGATGCTGATGCTGATGATGATGATGATGATGATGATAATAATAATAATAATAATAATAATAATAATAATAATAATAATAATAATAATAATAATAATAATAATAATAATAGTAATAATAATAATAATAATAATAATAATCTTTATATATATAATTCTCGATGTCTGTCCGTCTGTCGCGTCTGTCCGTCCGCAACACGGCGGGTATTGCAAGACGCTGTTGTCATTGACAACCAAATATTGTTTAATCAAAACGGAGCGTTTAACGAAGCGTCTTAATTGCAGCTTAAACCCCGTCCCCTTTCCTCTCCCAATCCCTCTCCCAATCGCCCAGGCCCCAACCCATTCCATTGGCCCCACACCCCTTTTCCCTTCCCTATCCCCATCTTTTTCCCTCTCCCCATCCCCTCCCAATCGCCCCCCCAAAACCCCTTTCCCTTCCGTCTCCCCAACCCTTTTCCCTCTCCCATCCCTCTCCCAATCGCCCCCAAACCCCCCGTTCCTTCCCCTCTCCCCATCCCTTTTCCCTCTGCCATCCCTCTCCCAATCGCCCGGCCAAACCCATACCCGCCCGCCTACCCCACAGGCCCCAAACCCCGTTTCCATGCCCTCTCACCATCCCTCTCCCAACCCCCATTCCTCTCACCATCCCTTTCCCAATCGGCCCGGCCCCAAACCATCACCGCTCCGCCCTACCCCCACCGGCCCCAAACCCCGTTCCCAAACCAACGGCCACAAACCCCGTTCCTAAACCTACACAACGCTGCTCCGAAAACCCGTAAAATCCACTTTCCTCCTCCCAAATCTCCCTTCTCTCTCCCAATGCCCTGCCCCCCGTTATTATATATATTTACTCCTTCCTAACCTCAAACCCTATTTTTTTAAATTTAACCCCTCAATTGGGGATTAAATTTTCAGACGCGTCACCGTACTGGGGATTTAATTTTTGGAAAAGCGTTCTTCACAAATGATTGCTGTAACGTTTTAAATTTGCTATATCTCAGGCTATGTAGGAGCTAAAAAGATGAAGTTTGTACCATTGTTTAGATCCTTTATTCCTCTTTCTAACCGTCCGTGCAAAACAAAAAAAGTTGGGGGTAGAGTCCACTTTACGGTCTAAAATATCACCCTCTCCCCCAAAACAATTTTTAAATCTCCCTAGCAAAATATTTTCAGCGGTAACCCCACTTTGGTCAGCGGCAAAGTTATGAAGGGATGTCAGAGGAACAAAATAAACCAAAAAGTTTGAAAATCGGTTGGCATTTGGTAAAGATCTATCAATTCCAACCCGATGACCCCAATGTTTGAACATAATTATTATCGGTGAATTACGCGAAAGTTTTGAATTCTGAGAATTCTGATCAAAATTACATGATCCAGCGAAGGCATTATGTCCATTCCCATTGATGCTATTGCTGGATCATGACTGAATTCCTAAATCGATTTCTGTTCCATTAAATATTTTAATTTTAGTTTCCTACTTTTTTGAATTTGCTATATCTCAGGCTATATAAGAGCTAAGAAAATGATGTTTGCACCATTGTTTAGCCTTTTTATTCCTCTTCCTAACCGTCCGTGCAAAACAAAAAAGTCTAGCGTTCACGAGCTTTCCGACAATCAAGTGAGAATGAGGAGCAGGCTGTTGCTCGGCGTGCAACAGCAGCACAGCAAACAAGACAATCAAGCACTGCATGTCGTTCGACACTGCCAAATCATTACACTTACGTTGACTATCAAATTTCAGAAAATTCCTGCGAACGGGCGTTAACTCGGTTGAAGGAAAAGGCGGCGAGTTTAAGGACAATTAATTGTTCAAAATGTTATTGCATTTGCGCAAAATCGGGTGTAAAACAGCCAATCTCCCCCGTCATTTTTGACGGGTAAACACCTAGTATTATATAATTCTCGATGTCTGTCGCGTCTGTCCGTCCGCAACACGGCGGGTATTGCAAGACGCTGTTGTCATTGACAACCAAATATTGTTTAATCAAAAATGTATTAAAATCAACAGAGCGTTTAACGAAGCGTCTTAATTGCAGCTTAAACCCCCGTCCCCCTTCCATCACCCCATCCCTCTCCTAATCGCCCAGGCCCCAACCCATTTCCGCCCCGGCCCCAAACCCCTTTTCCCTTCCCTTTCTCCATCCCCTTCCCTCTCCCCATCCCCTCCCAATCGCCCCGGCCCAACCCATTCCGACCCTGGCCCCAAACCACCCTGTTCCCTTCCTTCTCCCCATCCCTCTCCCAATCGCCCCGGCTCCAACCCATTCCGGCCCCGGCCCCAAACCCCCGTTCCCCTTCCCTCTCCCCAACCCTTTTCTCTCTCCCCAACCCTCTCCCAATCGCCCTGGCCCCAACCCATTCCAGCCCTGGCCCCAAACCCCGTTCCCCTTCCCTCTCTCCATCCCTTTTCCCCTCTCCCCATCCCTCTCCCAATCGCCCCGGCCTCAACCCATTCCTGCCCCGGCCCCAAAACCCCGTTCCCTTCCCTTTCCCCATCCCCTTCCCTCTCCCCATCCCTTCCCCAATCGCCCAAGCCCGTTTCCAAACCTACACAACGCTGCTCCGAAAACCCGTAAAACCCACTTTCCTCCTCCCAAACCTCCCTTCCCTCTTCCAATGCCCTGTCTCCCGTTATTATATATATATTTATTCATTCCTAGCCTCAATACCTATTTTTTATATTTAACCCCTCAAATGGGGATTAAATTTTCAGACGTCGTCACCGTACTGGGGATTTAATTTTTGGAAAAGCGTTCTCAGAAATGATTGCTGTAACGTTTTAAATTTGCTATATCTCAGGCTATATAGGAGCTAAAAAGATGAGGTTTGCACCATTGTTTAGATTGTTTATTCCTCTTTCTAATTGTCCGTGCAAAACAAAAAAAATTGGGGGTAGATCCACTAGACGGCCTAAAATATCACCCTCTTCCCCCGAAAAATGTTTAAAGCCCCCTAGCAAAATATTTTCAGCGGTAACCCCACTTTGGTCAGCGGCAAAGTTCTAAAGGGATGTCAGAGGAACAAAATAAACCAAAAAGTTTAAAAATCGGTTGACATTTGGCAAAGATCTATCAATTCTAACCCGATGACCCCAATGTTTGAACATAAGTATTATCGGCGAATTTCGCGAAAGTTTTGAATTCTGAGAAAGTTTCCAATTTTTTTTGAATTTGCTACATCTCGGTCTATATAAGAGCTAAGAAGATGAGGTTTGCACCATTGTTTAGCTATTTTATTCCTCTTTCTAACCCTCTGTGCAAAACAAAAAAAGTCCAGCGTTCACGAGCTTTCCGACAATCAAGTGAGAATGAGTAGCAGGCTGTTGCTCGGCGTGAAAAATCAGCACAGCAAACAAGAGAATCGAGCACTGCATGTCGTTCGACACCGCCAAATCATTACACTAACGTTGACTATCAAGTTTCAGAAAATTCATGCGAATGGGCGTTAACTTGGTTGAAGGAAAATGCGGCGAGTTAAGGACAATCAATTGCGCAAAATGCTATTGCATTTGCGCAAATTCAAATTGGTAAAACAGCCAATCTCCCCCGTCATAAAATGCTATTGCATTTGCGCAAAATCGGGTGGTAGAACAGCCAATCTCCCTCGTCATTTTTGACGGGTAAACACCTAGTCTTATTATATAATTCTCGATGTCCGTCTGTCGCGTCTGTCCGTCCGTCCGCAACACGGCGGGTATTTGCAAGACGCTGTTGTCATTGACAACCAAATATTGTTTAATCAAAAATGTATTAAAATCAACGGAGCGTTTAACGAAGCGTCTTAATTGCAGCTTAAACCCCCGTCCCCCTTCCCTCACACCATCCCTCTCCTAATCGCCCAGGCCCCAACCTATTCCCGCCCCGGCCTGTACTGATTTGGCAGTGTCGAACGACATGTAGTGCTTGATTCTCTTGTTTGCTGTGCTGATTTTTCACGCCGAGCAACAGCCTGCTACTCATTCTCACTTGATTGTCGGAAAGCTCGTGAACGCTGGACTTTTTTTGTTTTGCACAGAGGGTTAGAAAGAGGAATAAAATAGCTAAACAATGGTGCAAACCTCATCTTCTTAGCTCTTATATAGCCCGAGATGTAGCAAATTCAAAAAAAATGAAAACTTTCTCAGAATTCAAAACTTTCGCGAAATTCGCCGATAATACTTATGTTCAAACATTGGGGTCATCGGGTTAGAACTGATAGATCTTTGCCAAATGTCAACCGATTTTCAAACTTTTTGGTTTATTTTGTTCCTCTGACATCCATTTAGAACTTTGCCGCTGACCAAAGTGGGGTTCAGAAAATATTTTGCTAGGGGCTTTAAACATTTTTCGGGGGAGAGGGTGATATTTTAGGCCGTAAAGTGGACTCTACCCCAAATTTTTGTATTGCACGGACGGTTAGAAAGAGGAATAAACAATCTAAAAACAATGGTGCAAACCTCATCTTTTTAGCTCCTATATAGCCTGAGATATAGCAAATTTAAAACGTTACAGCAATCATTTCTGAAGAACACTTTTCCAAAAATTAAAAAATCCCCAGTACGGTGACGGCGTCTGAAAATTTAATCACCACTTGAGGGTAAAATTTAAAAAATAGGTATTGAGGCTAGGAAGGAATATATTATATTAGTTATTATTATTATTATTATTATTATTATTATTATTATTATTATTATTATTATTATTATTATTATTATTATTATTATTATTATTATTATTATTATTATTATTATTATTATTATTAAAGCGCTCTTGTCTTGGACCTTAGTCTTGTTTATTGCGCTGAATAAATTGTCTGTAATAATAATAATAATAATCATTAACCCTATTATTATTATTATTATTATTATTATTATTATTATTATTATTATTATTATTATTATTATTATTATTATTATTATTATTCAGTATTATTATTATTATTATTATTATTATTATTATTATTATTATTATTATTATTATTATTATCAGTATTATTATTATTATTATATGGCATCAAGATGGACTTACAGATTTTCGCACCGCACGCGTACAGAATCCAGATAGCGACGATGAAATTCGGTTTGACGTACGCGAAGTCGAACTTTGCCACCTGGAAACGGTGTACTTCGTGCTTGGAATGGTTTCCCCCGTGTTCTCCGCCATGCTCTCCCTCGTGTCCCTCTCCCTCAGCCCAAGGATCGTGCCCCTCGTGAGGAGGCTGGTGATCACCGCCAGGTTCAGCGCCGTATCCCGGTCCGTGACCGGTGTCCGAAGGAGCAGGATGTGGAGGAGGGTTGGCTGTCGCCTCGGAAATCAGAAACAGAAGCAACCCGCAAAGAAATACCGCCGGCCGGTATAGGCTAAAGCGTCGCCCTTTCCTCTTCGGTTCCACAGATAAACTTCTCATGGTCTCAAACGATAAAATCGACGAAAAACGCTCAAATATCTAGCGAGACAACGCTGTCAAACGCGCAATATATCTAATAATTACAGTTCTGGCGGCGGTAGTTTTTGAATCTACCAGCCGTTGTCAGGTTCTGACAGAGTGTTGAACTATAGACCTAACGACACTCTTTGTCTCTGCGGTCCTAGCCCGATCTAACTCGTCATCGGTGTGTGTTTGTGTGTGTCAACGAAGTGTCAAACGAACGGTTTATAATGTCGGCGGCCGACGTGGTCAGTCTTGCTTCGAGGAGCGGAATTAATCGTCTGCGTGGCGATTATAGTCGGCGTTGATTCGAGGCTGGAGCAGCGGCAGATGAACCGGGAGCTGCAGAGGCATTGTGTAGCCAAAACTTGTGTCAGACCGTCTACTGTATAGTTATTAGCATGATAAGCTTATGCGCAAATGAAATTTATGCTCGAATGCTTTTGGTAAGCAAATGAAATTTATGCTCGAATAATAATAATTTTAATAATAATAATAATAATATATTCACTAATAATAATAATAATAATAATAATAATAATAATAATAATAATAATAATAATAATAATAATAATAATAATAATAATAATAATAATAATAATAATAATAACTTTTATAGCAACATTTCAGTACCCAAAGGCAGTGGCGTAGCCTATTTACCATTGGGCCATTCGGGCCATGGCCCCCTTTGGTCTTCTTGACAAGCAATAAAAAAGGTCGTCAACTTTTCAACTTTTTTCAAAAAGTTGTAACTTGTCAGGTCGAAAGTGTCTGGCCCCCCTTACCAAAATTTTACTTCCGCCACTGCCCAAAGGTATCATTCGATAGAAGGCCTAATCAAGTTTCATCCGCTTAAGATCAACATGCTTTTCAATATCGATAAATGTTCTGTAATGCAGGTTGGGAAATCTAATACTGGTAATTAATATTCTTTAGGGGAAAGGTTATAACCACAACAGAAAAAAGATACTTGGGGTAATCATCCATAGAAGTATGAATCCATCTCACCAATGCATGGAGGCAGCAAAAAAGTGTAACCAAATGTTGGGAATGAAGAAAAGGACAATAGTGAGTCGAGACAAAGATATAATCGTAAAACTATATAAGTCATTAGTAAGGTATCATCTAGAATACTGTGTTCAGGCATGGAATCCATTCTTGAACAAAATATAGAGCTTTTAGAAAAAGTGCAAAGATGGTCAATGGATGCCATAATTTAAGTTACGAAAAAAGACTTCAATATTGTGGACTGACAACATCAGAAAAAGAAGGGAGAAGGGGATTTGATAGAAACATAAAAATAATGACTGAGAAAGTAGATGTGCCATACGATTGATTCTTTACATTGGCACACTATAACAGCAAAAGAGGTCACACATGCAAATTGTTTAAGCAGAGGCTTGGTCCAAGAAAGGAATTTGTTTAGCGCAAGGGTTGTGGACAAATGGAACAGTTTAATTGGAAGAGGTGTGAGTGACAGTTGAAACAGTAAACGGATTCAAAGGCTATCTCAGAAAACTAGGTTATTGATTGCAGAGAGTTGCTTCAGTGGTTTTCACACAGGCTTGCTTAGCCTCCTAAACCACTTAAAATCACATTATTATAGGCCTATGCAAATTGGTTCGTGTCCATAGTACATACTACATACCATACTACATAGTACATACCAGTGATTGTAATAAAATTATAGAAACAATTGAGAACACAATGAATTTAAAAACGCAAAAAATTCGCGAAAAATTTTTCGTCTAAAAATCAGGGGTGGGGCAACGCTCCCCCAAATGACGTCCCAGTATACAATGCTATTATCATTGAACCTTTGTGAACGCTGATGCGAATACATGATGCGCCATGGATGTGTCGTTTTTACTCAGATTGCGCTTATAGCTAACAAGCGGCGAAATTACGGCGGTTTTGTCGACCGTCGGCAAGCCTCTGACCCAATGATCCTATCGTAAACGCTTGAGCAGCCATTCGATTTTCCACACAACTAGAAGCGCCGATCACAGGCAGACGTCGCCGCCGCCGCCGCCGGCCAACAGAAATGGGGGCGTTGGACGGGCGGGTGGGCGGGCGGGCGGACGTCAAAGGTGAAGGAGACAGGATTTTTCCGAAGAACCAGCAGGCTTGGTCTAAATCCAGGAGTTCAGATCAGTAGGCCACCACTGAACGCCTACGGCATGACTGTAAATGATACGATATCCATCAGCCTCATACTCAGACTCAGACTGATGTCGAAGAGGAGGAGGAGAAGGAGGAGGAGGAGGAGGAGGAGGAGGAGGAGAAGGAGGAGGAGGAGAAGACAAAGGAGGAGGAGGTGGTGGTGGAGGTGGAGGAGGAGGAGGAGGAAGAAGAGGAGGCGGAGGAGGAGGGGAGGAGGAAGAAGCGATAGAGGAGGAGGAGGGTGTGGTGGTGAAGGTCGTGGCTTGATTAGACCTACCTTGATAGATTTGCGATATGTAACCCTAAAAACCGTAGACATGAGGAAGTACTGTACTGTACAGTAGTAGGGTAAGCAATCTGAAACTAAATAACGGCATGAATCTGGACAGCCTATAGTAGGCTTTGGCATCATTGTCCCATCAAAGAGTGATCGAAATCGACTTATGAACTAGATAGGTCTCTATAGATCCTACTATTTTGTACGGTGTCTTGTACAATTTGGATTTTGAAAATATTCTAGATGGAAAAGTGGAAGAACTAGTGAACTACGTTGCGATTATTGTCAAATTGTTTTTGTTTTCATTTTGTCGATTCAAAGATAGGCATAACAGCTGTAGCGGAAACAGAAGTAAGTAAAGTAAGTAAAGTAAAATCTCGTAAACTTCTACAGCGCCCCGGAAAGCAGCACAGCAGTAACTGCTTATTCTTATGCGCTTAATCTTTCTTGAAATAGCTATAGGCAGGGTGGTTTGTCGGCCGGGCAAAGGTCAGTGTATCTATGAGGCGGCGGGTCAGGTTGTTGTTGCTATGGGGAAATGACTTTTCGAATAGGAAGGTTTAAGTTTAGACCTAAAGGTTTGAGGAGACAGTGAAGGAATTAAAGGAAATGAGGATTCGGAGCTTATTGTTTGACCATGTCGTCAGGGACGTCATTTGGGGGGCAGGGGGGGATTTGCCCACCCCCTGATTTTGAGGAAACAATTTTTTTTCTTGTGTTATTTAGATTTAGTTTTTTACATGTCCTAAAGATTTTGATATGATGACTGATTTAGTCTAGTCTGGAAAAGTAACTAACCGTTATAAGAAAGTGTGAGATGAGATGATGATCGTGTAGGTCGGGGAGGCTGAGGCGTTAAGAGTTTACGAAGGTAAACCGGTTTTGACGAATGAAGTGAACTGTAAGTAATCGTTATTATCTTGTACTGTATACGTTCGGATATTTTAAGCCAGTGTAGTGACTTCAGTATGGGTGAAATATGGCAGAACTTTGGTGATTTGGTTACTGCTCGGGCTAGTGCATTTTGAATTGATTGTAATTTGTTGATGGAGGTTTTTGGGAGGTTATAGTAAAGGGAGTTGCAGTAATCCAGTTTGGAATGGACTATTGAAGTGGCGATTGTGGATGCAGTTTTGGTGTCAAGGCAAGGACGGAGGCGACGTAGATCGCGAATATGGGCATAGCAGGATTTCGATGGTTGGGAGATCTGTGATTCTAAATTTAGGGATGAATCAATTTTGAAACCAAGATTTTTTGCAGTTGGAGCAGGGGTTATTGTGGTATCTGGAGTCAGGACTAGCTTGGGACTGTCAATTTTTTTAACTTGTTGGGGTAGACCTATTAAGAGGAATTCAGTCTTGGATGGATTAAGAGCAAGGAGGTTAGATGACATCCACGACGAAATAGACGAGAATGCTGATTCAAGCAAAGTAATTGATGTGTCAAATGAGGATGGCGAAAAGGACAGGAATAACTGAGTGTCGTCGGCATAGAAGTTGTAATAGAAACTATAGGGCCTACGAGCGACAGTGGTTTTCAACACAGGAAAATCCTACTAAGCCACTTAAAATCTTAAAAATTATTGTTATTATTATTATTATTATTATTATTATTATTATTATTATTATTATTATTATTATTGTAGTAGTAGTAGTAGTAGTAGTAGTAGTAGTAGTAGTAGTAGTAGTAGTAGTAGTAGTAGTAGTAGTAGTAGTAGTAGCAGGAGTAGTTGTATTAGTATTATTATTTTAATTATTATAAATCCATCCCTGCCTGTGCCTTCATTGATCCCTATCTCTATGAGAATGGCTTAATAACTAGGCCTACTATAATTATCAATGTCATACTAGATTTAGTAAATAAGCTTAATATTGATAACTGATTTTAAGTGGTTGAGTAGGATTTCTCTATGTGAGCCTTGCGCCATTGGAGTTAAACTGTTGAACAGAAGTCTTGAATCAACTCTCGTTTTACAATTAAGTTTTGCAATTATTTCTACAACTATTTCGACTTACCGCATTGACTTGAGAAATAGAGGACAGAAATAGAAGGGGAAATAAAAAAGAAAACAAATAAATTGAAATAGAATATAAAAGAGAAATTTAAAACGAGAAGGTGTTTTCAAACTTTTGAACAGCACTGTACCAGTGTTTAACCTAGACTCCTAGACTCCGGGGGGGGAGCTGACAAAGCCGGGGGAACTGACAAAGCCGGGAGAATTCTGCTAGGGGCTGCTGTTAGTTGATGTAGTATGCCAAAATTTCCGGGGAGGGAATTTTAAATTTCCGGGGAGGGGAAATGGTTTTTTCCTCCGGAAACGGCCTAGATTAAACCCTGCACTGTAGGCCTACTACCAAGACCGGTTCATACAAACATGCATAGGCTTCTATGCAAATGTCGAATATATATTTCTATTAATTGCAATTAAGGGACGATGTAGGTTGAACGACAATCGCAGGAATTTTACCACGGGGACGGGACCGAGAGAGGCTTCTACGGGCCATCGCCGATCCGGCTTGTCGAGGACGGTAGGATGACCGAACGTCACAGGCCGCTTCGGCCGATTGCCCGGGCAACGACCGTGTCCGAAACCGACGCGTCTCCAGCATATTGGCGGCGCATAATCGGCGCTTCATTTGAATGAGATTATGCAAAATCTGTCCGGCGGCGAACGTGTCTGTCTGGTCTCAGCAGGATTTCTTGTCGAACCAGCGTCGATACAAGGCGACCGCAGGGCCCCGTTGATCATGTTAATGTACCAAAATCAGCATGGGCGCAAATTTGGATGAAAAAAAGTGGAGAGAGGCAGTGGCGGTTCCAGAAATTCTTGGTGTGGGGATGACAAAAATTATAGGAAATTGGTGTTGGGGATGCAAAGTAAAGAAGAAAAAACGAAAGAAAAGAGAGAAAAAGTCATTGTTTGCCCACTAAATGTCAATAAACCTTGCAAAAAAGGTCGACAACCTAATTTTTTAAACTCACCGGAAAATAGGTTGACAAGCAAAAAAAGGTCATCCGGAACCCCGGTGGGGGATGCATCCCCAGTCATCAACATGGTGGAACCGTCACTGGAAAGAGGTACCAAATCCAATGCCTTTACCTTTCCCTAGCCCAGCCCATGGTCGTTCGGAGTGGAGTGCAGGAATATTTTTACACCCCCTAACACCCTACCCCAATTTGTGACCGACTCCCCCAATCTTAGCTATGGGATGACCCTTTTTTGCTTGTCAGACTTTTTTTGGCAGGGGCCCCCAGAATTTACCGACACCCCCATATTAATAATCCTAGATATAAGATCATATAACCCTAGTGGAGTGCAATTTCACCCCATAGAAAAATGTGAAGTTATGAAACAAGTAAAATTACTAGAAAAGATAAGCTATACTGCTATAGTAGGGGCCTACTAAGTTTAAATATGAATTTATATAAGAATCCGACGAACTTTTTGTAGCGCTAGATTTTTATTATTAGTCCAATAGACCGTGACAATTTTGTACAGTACATTTTGTTTCTTTCGTCACATGACCCTGTTTTGCACCTCTCTGGACTTTTTTTTGGTTTCTTTCGTCCCAGTTAGTTCAGATGTTGCCCACAGTGGGCCAAGTCTAGTGTGGACCTCACGCAGCCCTAAACCCATTTAACCCATCAAGACAGCATTGTACCTAAGGGGTCGTCCATAAATTACGTAACGCGATTTTGGCACTCTTTGACTCCTCCCTACGTAACGCGACGTAACAAAACGTCAGACCCCTAAAATATGACGTAACAACGGGCCGACACCTCCCCCATTTTCGTCTTCCGAAAAGTCTTGACAAGCAAAAAAGGTCATCCTTGTATTTTTTCCTCTCCAAAATCCCTGACAAGCAAAAAACGTCAAAGGTCATTACTTAACATTTTTGCGTTACGTCACATTCTATCTCTAGTGTCTATGCAATAGTCTATGGTCATTGGTCAAAATATTAATTTCATTTCCAGTAGCAAACGCAGAGACTGTAAACAGTAAATGGTTAGTCGTCATCAGTCATACAACTCGATGACCTGGGGCCGTACATAAATTACATAACGCGATTTTGGCACTTTTCTGACCCCCCTACGTAACGCGACGTAACAAAACGTCACACCCCTAAAATATTACGTAACAACGGGCCGACCCCCACTTATTTTCGTCCTCCAAAAAGTCTTGACAAGCAAAAAAGTTCATATCCTTGTATTTTTTCCTCTCGATAAACCATGACAAGCAAAAAAAGAGGTCATCCTTGTTTTTTCCTCTTCAAAATCTCTGACAAGCCAAAAACGGTCACTTAAACTTTGTCGCGTTACGTAACATTTCCGGACCCCCCCCCGTCGTCACACTTCGTAACAAATGGCCGGACCCCCCCCCAACCGCGTTACGTAATTTATGGACGACCACTGCACAGCTGGTTTCATGCATACAATGTCCTCCTCTGTCCTCCTTTTCGTCTGGCTCTGTCCTCCTTTGGCTACCCATGCATCTGGCAACCCTAGGCAGACCATTCTTTTCTCCTCGAGGCCACTCAAATACATTGATATCATTGCAGTGGAAATTGAAGGCCAGTTGATCTTTTATTTGTCGATTTTGCAATAAAAGAATTCTGGAATTTTCTTGATTTGAGGGGCAGTGTAGGTTCAAAAGTTACAGATAGCCTACAGCTTAACAGTGCGCACCAATGAAATTTGTAAAAAAGAAGTGCAGTTGTTGTTTGTACTCGAATGATCTTGAATTTGTGCAAAAGCAAAGCCGATCACAGGACAAAAATGCAGTGGCGGCTCCAGGATTTGGCAAGTGGGGGGCCGTTGGGGTGGCAACTTCTGATCATGAGTAGGCCAAACATTTGTTGTTAGGTATGTAGTATCAAGTATAGGGTCCCAAAAAAGACACTCGGCAGGGGCACGGGATCTTGAATTTGTGAAAAGCCACTGCACAGGGCAAAAATGCATGCGCTCATGGAAACATCTGACATAATCGTCATGAAAATATTGAATATTGACCAGGGCTGAAAAAACCTAGGTTTTTTCTATACAAAATTAGGTTTTTAGGGTTTTAAAAGAGTTTAGGTTTTAATGCTTGGCATGTCAACACCCATGATTCCATGAACCTTCTCTGTTTTCTTGTAGCATTCTGTAGAGCCTACATGTTCTGTTGTCTGCAGTGAGTGAAGAACTTAAAAAACAGCAATGAGTTTTTATAATTTATCAACTTAAAAACATAAAACTGAGAACTTAATTTTTAAAATCACATTTTCAGCCTTGCTTTGGCTTCTTCAATACGGCCTATATAATAATCTTATAGCAAAGATTTTTATAATTCCCAAACGGTTTCTATGACTTTTGTCATTGATACCATCCAGAATGGGAGTGTGGTGGGTGGCTCTCTTCCCCATGGCTACTCCAATGCATTCAAGTAATTGTATAACACAGACAATAATATGCATAGTATAAGAATAGGCTCAGATTCATCGGATGTACTTTTGCTACTTGACAGGTTTAAATTTAGACAAAGATGCAAAATATTAGTAAAAGAAATCAATAGAAACGATTTCAATACAAATACACACCATTCAAAAGTCGGACCTTACAGTACAAATAATAACACTATGATAAATTCATTTTAGAATAAGCAAACTTGTGTATAAAATTAACGGATATTGAGAAAGTTGTTAAATAGAGTTGTTGTTAAATAGAGCATTGCTTAGTATAGAGTTTAAGCTTTGCAAGAATTTAAATCTCTGAGAAATAATCTCTGAGAAATAAGCTGATTGAATTAGAGTAAAACAGTTGACAATATCAATAAAATGCAAATAAAATATAAACAATTCAGAACTGTATCTGCAGCATAAAAGACACGAACCGAATTAATCTAATAAACTATAAAAGGTAATGCAGCCACGATCATGTGACATCTGAAGAAATCAGTCCTTTCATCAGTCAAATAAATTGCTACAATAAACAAATACAACTAAGTTAGTTTACATGCATCACTTCAGCTGCATGCTTCTGATAAGACTGATGTAATATATATTCTTTAGCATTGTCAGGAAGCCTTAGAGGGGTCGCCCCCCCCCTTCCGGCTAGACTGGTGCAAAACCAATGAGAAAATTGTATCATGGAGTAGATATGCTGTCATTTAGTCTGAAAATATGCTTCAAACCTCAAGATTTTAAGATATTAACCTATGTTCATTCATTCATTCATTCATGCATTCACTCACTCACACACGTTTTCGCTCCTCACTTGCTCATTCATTCATTCACCTATTTATTCACTCGCTTGCTCACTCATTCATTCATTCATTCACTTATTCACTCACTCATACACTCACTCATCAGCTTACTCACTACTTCCTTATTCACTCATTTATTATTTCATTTACTCATACATACATACATACATAGATACGTACATACATATATACTGTACATTCATTCATACACCCATTCATTGGAACCAGATTAAATTGTTTGCTTGGCTAGTTGGTACCCTGCTCTCTGTTCCATTTTCTCAAATATCAAAGTCTGAATCTTCGCCAGTCTTTGTTCTAGCTGTCGAATGGTTGCAGAATTCTTGGCGTTTTTGTGGTTCTCCAACTGTTCAAGTATGCGATTCCCCTCAAAACGCAGCTCCTGAATAGATGTGTATATCAGGTCGCATTTGCTAACCTATGCAACAGACAACAGATGAGTAAAAACACAAATTCATGACAACATAATCTGTTTGGCTTGGCTTATCCCCTTTAGAATGCTCTACCGCTGTTCAGACTGACCTTTCCGACTTGACCTTGACCTCTAATTCGGATTGGATTTGTTTTGCCATTGGCTGATGTCACAGGCATTATGATAGTGATGCCAAAGAAGTTTATCGATTGATTGGTTGTTTGATTGATAAGATGCAAAGAAGTTTATCGATTGATTGGTTGTTTGATTGATAAGATGCAAAGAAGTTTATTGATTGATTGATTTGTTGTTTGATTGATAATCTCTCTTTTGCTAGATGTCTAATTCCTCTGATTCAGATGAGCAACTAACTGTCATATTATATATTAAGAATAGATTCCACAGAAAAACAGGAAAAGAAATAAGGAGACATAAATAAATGACTCAAACCACCGGTAGGTGGCAATTAATTTTGAAATCCCTATGAAAAGGTATACCATGAATGCAAGTTATTGATAAAATGATATACAATAAAATTGTGGTTCAACTACCTAAAATAATTGGCTTACTGTGCTACAAAGTGGTAAATATAATAATAATAATAATAATAATAATAATAATAATAATAATAATAATAATAATAATAATAATAATAATAATATAATAATAATAATAATAATAATAATAATAATAATAATAAGGTTTAAAGTGGTTTAGGAAGGTCTGCCCTGTGTGAGAACCACTATCATATAGTTTTCTAGCACAAGTTATGTTATACACTAAATTAAAATACTAGAGTGTAAACAGCTCTGATCTAAAGCTATATGAACATAAAAAGTCAATATAATGGGGCTAAGATGTTGATGACAAAAAATTGAATAACTTTACCTCAATAACTGATAAATGAACAAGTAATGAGGCTAGCTCCAGAGGTTCACTGTGTTCATTCTTCAGTTGAATTGATCTGAAACCTACAAATAGGAATAGTCGTCAAACATTTGACTAAAGAGCTCAGTTATCAATCAATCACTCAAATAATCAACTTCTATAGCGTTACTACCATAAGAAATATCTAAAAAATCAGAGACTCACCATATTCATACACAACAACATCACCGTCTCTTCTACTGTCAAATATAGGTCTTTAATGCAGTTACTAACAAAATCTAATAATTGCGTCAATAAGTGATGGAATTTTAAACTAATGCAGCTGGAAAAAAAGCACTGGTCTCGTGAAGATATGAACATTTAAAGTGAAATGTAATTTATAAAACAAAAAATAAGCAACATTTTCATATTTGGTCCCTAGAAAGCACAAATGACATTATTATTATATGACTTCTGAAGTTCTGAGTAGAAATATAAGGAGCACTATACAAATGCTACATTATATTGCAGTCTAAAAGAAAAACAACTTTGGTTTCAAAATATTTGAATTACTATGATTTTTTCTTGCCTGTCTTGAGACATTTTACAGGGTAGGTGGCCTGACCAAGAAAGTTGTCATCTCCAAACATGTCTAAGTCTTGAACACAGAATCGAATTAGAGCCATTTCGGGATTGCTAATTTCGACCAACATGTGTTGCTCCTTCCAAACTGGGTTCAATCCAGTGTCAACTGAATAAACAGTTCAAGACAAATATGCAATTAATCGTCATCATCGTCATGGTCATTGTCATCATCATCATCATCATCATCATCATCATCATCATCATCATCATCATCATCAACATCATCATCATCATCATCATCATCATCATCATCATCATCATCATCATCATCATCATCAGGTGATGCTCTATCCAGAGACAGGTTCCATATTCGAGCACCCCCACTCCTTTCTATCTTGAGCTTTCTTTTTTAGGGTTTTATACTTGTTCTTTGCTCTAGGATCGAATATCCACTCTTGCAACATTGTCCTTGGTTGCCCTTTCTGTGCTTTCCCTTTCATCTACCCCTCTAGTATTTCTCTTAGTAGGCACGTTTCTTCTCTTAGAACATGACCTATCCATTTCTTTGTCTAGTATGGACTTTTTAAAAGGCTTTCCTTCTTTTCTCTTCCAGACTTCTTCATTGGTTGTCTTTTCCATTCAATAAACAACAACAAACAAATTAAAAACAACCAAACATACTGTATGTGAGTGTGCGTGCGCATGTTCATTCGTCTTAGCCTGGAATCTGGAAGTACGGAATGACCTCTGGATTACAACCTCGAATCACCATGGACAAGATCATGACTACGATTAAGACCATCTGGTGCTGATGTACTACTACAATGGCACGACTACTGCTGCTGCTGCTGCTGCTGCTGCTGCTGCTGCTGCTGCTGCTGCTGCTGCTGCTGGTGCTGATGCTACTACTGCAATGGCACTGCTGCTGCTGCTGCTGCTGCTGCTGCTGCTGCTGCTGCCGCTTGCTGCTGCTAAAAGCTGCCGCTGCCGCTGCTGCTGCTGCAGCTGCTGCAGCTGCTGCTTGCCTGCTGCTACTACTACTACTAGCTGCTGCTGCTGCCGCTGCCACAGCACCACCACACTACCACTACTACTACTACTACTACTACTACTACTACTACTACTACTGCTGCTGCTGCTCCTAAGCTGCAGATCCAGTTGGCTTGCTGCTGCCACCTGCTGCTGCTGCTGCTGCTGCTGCTGAATCTTCATTAATTTCTGCAGATGGACTCAACACACACAGTAGTTAAATAAAAGATCCAGTTGGCTTTGATGCCACCTGAGGAAGCAATTAAGAATCTTCATTAATTTCTGCAGATGGACTCAACACACACAGTAGTTAAATAAAAGGTAAGGTAGTCCTGCACTCAAATGAGCATAGGGTCCTGTGCTGATCTCCGTGTACTAGGCAAGCAATAACACAAGTGGCTTAAGCCATTAATTTAGAGTAGCCTGTCTCTACTTTCGCTTTCTCTAGACCTGCATTTTACCTTTGCAAGAGTAGGTTTCCTTATTTTTTTACCTTTAACATTCGTCTTCCATTTGTTTTTTCCTTCGTAGCCACAGCCGAACACTTCAACAACAACTTCAATGGCAGATGAGCTTCCGCGGTTAGGCTTTAGAATATGACGCCCTCAATTATCTAAACAGGAACAATTCAGGAAGGCACCTGATAACCTGATAATGATTACATCCAAAGAAATGGCAGAAACTGTCATCATTTAAAACTATTAGATAATTTAACCTATGTCGCTCTAAGTGTATGGGAGGGGGGTGCGGTGCAGTAGCAGTAGAATTCTTGACACACAATCAAACTGTAGTGGACTCAATTATGATCCTAGCCACTGTGCAGTGACCTTAAGCAAGTTGTTCACCCCTGACTTGCTTTGCATTTGAGATTTCTCAATTTGTGAATGTCTTAACGTGCATTAACAACCATGTAATAATGATAATGATGATGATGATGATCATAAAAAAATTTTTTAAAAAATAAATAAATAAAAAAATAATGAAATAAGCTTAGCTCATTCAATAGTGCATACCAAAGCATTATTAAACTACCGGGAAATGAATGAGAGCTACCTAAGACCACAACAGCAAATCTAAATTGCCATACTGTTATGCTGATTGTGACTGGTTCAACTCCTTTTATCTGTTCTTTGTAGAAAGGATTGAAGCCGGCTTGGCTCAAGCAGTCTGGCTTCAGAACATATCCGCATCGGCCATTCATAGCAAACAATCCTTCGTTCAGCTGCATTGAAAGATCTACGAATTATTAAACCAATTTCAAATGCATCAACCATGGCTACGATACCGTCTGATGGAGGTCAAACAAACTCAGCTGAAATAAGTCATGCCAAAAATCATTCAGAAAGAGTTTTAAGCAGAAAAAAATTCAAAGTTTTTCTAAACAGCTACAAAAAATGTCTAGAAGCATTAAACCTTGCAAAATTTAATGAGCCATTACAGAGTTCATTCACACAATGTTTCATCATATTTTTTAACAGTCATCATTTGGACCTATTAACTGTTAATATTACATCAATTAGTCACGACACTGTGGCACATACTTAAAACAGAAGATAAAAATGACTAAACACAGGCCCATAGGAAGTGGGAGTGCAAAGGGTGCAGCCGCAACCCTGAAAAAAACTTATGGGTGTGCAGAACCCCCTGGAAGATTAGGCTGTTTTTTCCTTGTCAGAATTTTAGGATTTTTGAAAAGAAGATAAAGAATAAAGGAAGGGTGATGACCCTTTTTTATGCTTGTCAGGACGTTTAAAAGAAGATAAAATCTGCACACCTTGCTAAAATGGTGAGCCTGTTTGACATTAGCCTATGGAAGGACTATTGTTATACTGTAACAATAGTCCTTCCATACTATGGAATATACATACTATACTTTTGTTACAGTAGATTATAGATATGCATAATACCGAAGAGTTATGAAACGGATTAAAATCACATTTTCTTGTGCTGCCATCCTCACTGCGTCAAATCAGGCT
This sequence comes from Metaphire vulgaris, assembly GCA_018105865.1. Lineage (NCBI taxonomy): Eukaryota > Metazoa > Annelida > Clitellata > Crassiclitellata > Megascolecidae > Metaphire > Metaphire vulgaris. The sequence continues at coordinate 32,972,733 of CM030832.1, read as the reverse complement.
CGTAGGAAGTGGGGGTGAAGCCGCACCTGCTGAAAAAATTATGGGGTGCACTGCATCTTCTGGATGAGGCTTTTTTTGCCTGTCAGGATTTTAGGATTTTTGAAAAGATAAAGGATAAAGGAATGGTGATGACCTTTGTTTTGCTTGTCATGAGCTTTAAAAGAAAATAAAATCTGCAACCCTTGCTAAAATTCCGTTTGACGTGCCTGACTAAACAAGAGATGAAGCTAAAAATTACTGGAAATTAAGAACAGACAGTGCTTTCTTTGTACAAAAAAGGTTTGGGAACTCATTTCACATCTGTTTTGTCATTAAAAGCATGCCATAGATATTAGTAGAATAACAGTACTTGGTATATTTATACACAATGTAGCTCAATGTTTTTAATTTGTAATTTACGCTGCTACCATGCATTCCTACTGAAAAAAACTGATTGTAAGTAAAACAATATAAACAAATCTGGCAAAAAGGTATGGGGACGCTGTTACCGTGCGTTCCCACTGAAAAAAGCACTGATAGCAGATAATCAAACTTACCCGGTGTTTGATAGTTGAGTGATACAAGTTGACAGCCGCAGATCCACATTGGCATAGGGTCGTAATTTGACGAGTCAAACCGTTGACCCTTAGGATAAACTCGAATTATGTGCTGCGAGGAAAGAGTCACCAGACCCTGACAGCGTTCCCTGTTGAAGAAACGCAACAGCTGTGTTTCTGCCTTTGAAAACATGTCAGCATGAGAAGTCTTCTCCCTTGAAGCCATAACTAAAGAATGAAAATTCACGAAAAGTTGAAATTTACGTCACTTGTTTGTCAATAAAATTAAATTGGTGAGAAATGCGTCAATCACGTCGGTAAACGCAAGAAAATATTTCTGAAATATCAAATGCCTGCAACAATTAGCAAAAACAATTAAACACATGAAGAAATTATATGTGGTATCTAACTAATAAATATAAAAAAATCAAAGATTAATCCTCTCAGTGTTTATTCTAGGCCTTCTCTGGGGGGAATTCCCCCCCCCAATGTTTTAAAATTCCCCTAAAATTTTTATATGTTGGCAGGGGAATGGAAATTTCCCCCCAAAAGTGTGGAGGCTCAGATCTTATCCCCGAAGATTTCAAAATCCCACCTAATGTCAAGGTGGCTAGAATAAACACTGAATCCTCTGATTGCAAAAACATTCAAGTATAAAATAAGTGCTTCAATAGAAATTAGGACAGTCAGTGTCAAACCTAAGTAAGTAAATTGGAGGAAATTATTTTAAAGGTGTTAAAACTAGTGGCTCTTTATACTTCAATTGTGATGTACAAGAGGCAACTGTTTTAAATATTCAATCATGATACTGGTACATGACATAGAGCCATTTAGAATTCTTGATGTATTAAAGTTTCTACAGTTTCAATGCTGTCTGTTTTAAACTTTAAAACATGCATATATATATATATTATAAATTGCGACCTTCACTTGTGAAATTTTGACGATAGACTTAGGTCTGTAAACTAAATATGAAGTGAGGCTTTTAATTAAAGGCTTTAGGTTATTATATAAATGGAAAAGCAGACTTCAAGCCTGCATTGAATCAAAACACACCAAAATAATATACTCATTATTTACCTAATTAAGTAAAATTCCTTTAACATATGCAACAGTTGTGTAAAAGGTTTTACATCCCGCACTTCAAACATCCATTTCTGCTATAAAAAATGCTTAATTTATAATCTTCATTCTAGTCTTTTACAAAATGTGCCTACAAGGAGTCAACGAGGCAACCAATGCTTCTAAAATTGTCAAGATCCATAAGATATTTCTTAAATATGAAACTGAACTACAAGTAATAACAAATAAGTTGACCTTTTTCAATGTCAACAGGAGATGAGACACAGTACACAATCAAGTCTGAGAGTTCTTTTGCTATATTCATTGTCGTTTCAGCGGCTTTTCTCCCTTCGGCCTGGAAAACACATACTTTTCATCAAAATTCATTCACACAGAATTACTTTGAGATCAAGATAAATAAATAAATAATAAATTAATTGATACATAATGTAACTCAATACATAACCTGTAATAATACATGTTAGAGATACAGTAGCTGCAACTATATGTAATTACCAATATATATGATGGTAACTCACGATTTTTGAGACGTTACTGATGCATTCATTGAGGGCTCTTATCCAATCTTCCAAATCTTTTTCGGACTGAACTGCAATCTCACGTGATGGTGCATTTGGGATTGAAATCCGAAAAACTTTCATTGGTTCACAGTCTGGCTTCTGCAAAATACCTAATCAAAAAACAATGTTACAATTAGAAAAGTTTATGGTACGTGTCATCAATAAAATTCTTCTTGGTCAAGAACAACTACAGTACTATCAGAACTATCTATCGACTATTTGTAATGTAAAACACGATTTTGTGGTTGTATAAATCTTTCACTTGTGCAGTGGCATACTGGTTGGAGCATTTCACTTGATTCTGAAATCTTTAAGTTCAAATCATATCTTGCCCATATGACAATGTGGAACTATGATTCTAATCAAGGAGTGACCATCTACTTATGCCATGAACAGAACTAAAATGGCGCTACAGTTCAATGATGATGACAACGACAATGATGACGATGATAACGACGATGGGGAGGATGGTAGTGGTGGCGATGATGATGATGATGATGATGATGATGAATACTGTGCTTAATAGTAACAAAGAAAACTGTCAAGCATCACCAATTAGCTCTTTCTTACTTATTGTGATTCCTCTCACTGTCATGTCAATAGAGCCTTGAAGAAGATTGCCTGTAGGCTCTGGTCCCTTGTGGTCCATTGATGAATCGATTTCTTCAACAACGTTAACTGGAAACCAGAATCTCTCTTTTCCACCATAATTCCCTCTCCACCTTTAAGTGACCACACAAAACAAACTATCTTTCACATTCCACAATCTACTCAGATTTCTTCAACTCAAATTGAGTGTTGGAACAAGATTGCACTTAATAAGACCATTTAATCTGGTGAAGTTACTCCTAAAACCCAGTGGGGAGGAAACTCCCCATACAAATCACACAGAGGCGGATTTAGGGGAATGCAGGGGGGATACAGATGTCCCTGGGCGCCGAAAAATTGGTTTAAGGTAGGATGTTCCGCTACAGACGATAATGCCCTTTTTTGCTTGTCAGGGTATTCATGAAGTTGAATGAAGAATGACGGGGTGCCAAATTGGGCAGAACGGCGCCCTTTTTTGTCTCCGGGCGCCGGACACCTAGCTCCGCCTCTGAAATCACACCCTGGTTGGCAGCATTCAAACTCAAAGAACATAGTAAATTGAATGAACCAACAATAACACAGCAAAACGCATAAATGCAAAACTTGCCATCCGCCATCTTCTTTCACCACATCTGTGATGATGGCATCCTTACAGAATGTAAGTTCATCATCTTCCTGAGCCTTGTAGTCTCCGAGTGCTCTCACTTTAGTCTGAAAAAACCAAAATCATTCACTTACAGAATTAATTATTTCAGCCAGCAAGACATCAACATCATCTAGGAATAATTGAATTTTGTCTGCAGAAAACTTTAAACTGTTTGCAAAATCCACACGAAGCAAGGTATCTAAACTCTTGAACAAACTCCAGAATTACATTAGAAACTACTTAGAAACTTATACTAAGCCTCAGCCTCCATTCCAGTAGTAACATCTCTTTCCTTCATATACTTTCTTGCTGTTTCCTCACTGTAGCCGATCTTTAAAATGGACCTTGCCTGGCTAACCAATACATTGTGGCTATAGCTAATTCAACTGTAGATTAAGCTACCAGGAATAAACAGCTACAGTACAATACAATACAATACAATACAAAACAAGATGCTTCCGTCATGTGCTGAAGTGGTGTTAATTGCAATTGAAAAACAAAAGGAGTTAGTATTCAACTTTGAAAATGAATGATTTCACCTTTGGCATAAAAGAATTCGGGTTCACATATGCTGCATAGATTGCTGAATCGGCAATGCATTGGTTATCATAAACCTAGAACATCAAATACCAGAAATTTGACTGTTTCAAAATTACAGAATAATCAGATTAAATTACAGCGGTCAAATTAATGTGCTAACTAACACGTTAACGAATTAATCGCGATTAAAAAATTAATGATGTTAAAAATTTAATGCACATTTTGTTTGATCAGCAATAGAATGATACAATTTTTAATTAATTGAAATTAAACCATTGGTTTCACTGTTCAATGAACACTGTTGCAAAATTGTCATTGATAAAACAGTTAACGACATTAAACAATTGGTGTTTGAGCATTTGCGGTATTGTTCAAAGATTGAGTACTTTTCGGTTTGCGACCTGACAAACAACTCTAAATCTCAACTTTAAAATAAATTATGCTCAGGGATATTTTTACATCCCCCTAACACCTCCCCCAATTTGAGACCAACACCTCCTAAATTTTCCCCAATCCGAGCCTGAGGTGCACCCCTAACACCCTCCAACATCCCCAATTTGAGACCACACCCCAAATTGATAATCCTAGAAATAACCCTGATTATGCTCTTGCTGAAGTTACTTTGTTGACTGTCTAGAACTAGTAAATTTAATTTATAAATAAAACCGAAAGTAACACTTTCGTTTTGTAATGCTTGCCTTCTGTATTGATTTATAATCATAACTTAGTAGGCAGTTACTACAATATTGCAATTGTGACTGAAATGTCCAAGTCAGTTCTGTAGGTGACTACTTTCAATGGCTGGCGACATTGCTAGTAAGATTTGAAGGTTTATCTGTTGTCAAAAAGTGTCAACAAACTAGATTGCATATAAAGTCAGATTTTATTAATTCTTGCATAATTTGAAAACGCTTATGTTTAAGTAAACTAAATTATGAGGCTACAAATACTTAGTCCCGCATGTCCGACACTGTACAACATCTGCGTTAAACCACAATTAACATGCAATTAAAAATATTATGATTAGTGCGATTAGATTAAATTGACTCCTGCTGACCCTAAATTTCAAGGTTACGCCATGAGTTGAAACCGAAAACTACAGTATTTGTTGCCTAAATCACAAATATATGCCTAACGTCCAGCAAATAAACTTAACTAACATAGCTCATCAAACTAAACGGCAGTCACAACTAATTATTTCAAATGTCTTAACCTTAAAAATATTTTTTAGCAAGAACAGAAAAACAAGCTGCACTGAATGACACAGATTGCAAGAACTGGTTGAAATAAAAAATATGCTCTGCACCAACAAGTTTTCGGTCAGTGGGTAATTCAACTTTGTCTCTAGGTAGAGAAGATATCTGTAGCAATAGTCAACCAGTTGCAAATGGCTATCGAACACACCTTCTGCAATAGTAATGGTTCTCACGCAGGGCAGACCCTCCTGAACCACTTTAAGCCTTGTTATTTTTATCTTAACAAAAAGTTCAAATCAGTTTTCTTACAGATCCCCAGTCCTTGAGTAATGTTTCGGTCAGTGGGTACTTCAACTTTGTCTTTCGGTAGAGAGGATATTTGTAGTAATAGTCAACCAATTGCGAAAGGCTGTCAAACATGCCTTCTGCAATCACAAATCTGCGACCATTCTGCCCAATGAGACAGTGCTTTATCTTTCGTTCAGCCCTACAAATGTAAAAACAACGACAATGAATGAATTTATGAAACTGTTGGTTCATACTCAGCACCAAGAGTAAACAATTGATTAAATCTAATCAGTTATTTAAATACATGGCATGATCTAATCTAATCTAATCTAATCATAAACTTCTATAGTGCCACTTCATGATGCACAGGAGCATCAACCGATGGCACACCAAATCCAAATCATTAAAGATCCAGGTCAAATCCAGGGTGGGTATCCAGCTGGACAAACGGGTGACAGTCTAAAGCATGAGCATATTTGTCATGATTATATATACTAATAAAGGATGTTGCAAAGGGTAGGAATAGAAAAAGTTAGCCTGAAGGATAATAATAATATAAAAAAATAATACTAACTAATAATAATGGAGCTGAATTAGTGAGACTTGTCTTCATAATGGATAGATTTTAACTAACTACAAGTTGTAAACTATGCCTGGTTCATTATGGTAAACTTAACTGCAAAATTATTCATCAAACAAATCAAATGAAATTGTCTTTCAAAGTAGGTGATAAATATGAAGATATACAGCTGTGAATAATTATCAGTAAAGGTCTTCTTGCCGAAAAGAAATCACATATTGAGACAATTCATGTTCATGCAAATCCGATGATCTTTGGCGAACAAGAAAAACGCCATCTGTTGAGATTCTACTGAGTTTTTCTTCAGCTTCGGCTCGACTCAGGTTTCCACGAAACCATCTGTACAAATAAAACATTTTTGAGATCAGACCATGTTAAAGATCCTCCATTTTACCATTTGACTACAAATCTATGCAATATTTTTAGAAATTCTCAGTCTTTGTACAGCTACATGTGAACACTTGATTCAAAGATATTCTGCTAAGTAAATCAACAAGCAATAACATTTAATATGGAAATAATACAGAGTCATCAGTAATGATTTAAGTATTTTATATAGCAATTTAGCCACTAAATTACCACCCTTGCTTACACTGACCAATACAATTAAGCTATGGCTACTTTAATGTTAGATTAAGTGTCTAAATATAAGCAACTACTATGCTACTCACACGTGCTATTTAGTATATACGTGTCTACCCACTTACACAAATCTCAAATACATTAGCTCACTACGCCAACCAGAAGCAGAAAAACTTGACATCCCATTGAAATTAAACTATAAATATTATGAGGTGCTATAGACAAGCACAGAAAATAAACTGTTGGCTGAACAAAGTATGTGGATTACAGCACAAAGGTTTTGCATTACTGAATAGCAAATAATCCTGAAAATGGTACTTGTGCCATATAGTCACCGCTTGAATTTTACGAAATTTGAAAAAGATTCTAACTCTGCTATCTACATTAACCTGACTTCTAAAAACTAAATTTAACACAAAATACCTAAAGATGATGATGATGACGACGACAATGACGACGATGATGATGATGACATAGTGTGAATGAATGTATGAAACACAGTGATTCTCACACAGAGCAGACACTACTGAACCGCTCTAAAACCTTGTTATTATTTATTAATATTAACAAATCAAGCATATGCAACATTATCTGATTCATTCTAAAGAAGCTGACTGAAAATTTTCATTCACCAAGTTAGAAAACTGTCAGCTATTGTCAGCTATTAATTAAACTGAAGGCACTAACGGTTCACTAATGCGAACAGGTTTTGTTGGAACCGGATGTTTGAGTCGCTGTCTCAAGCCTTTACTTTTCAACGGGAATTCTCGGTGATGTTGAATGAGATCGCAGATGCTGTCAAAGAGGGTGTCTGTCAAGTAGTACTTTGTCCTGTCGCCATCCTGGGTGCAATGAATGCGGCAATGATTCCTTGGAGAGCCCTTGTGGCTGACAAAATATCATGTCGCATACAGTAAATGTAAACGTAATGCACCTCAATTTAAAATTAAGTACACAAGTAATCAAGTGCTTGAGTGGTATATCAGTAACATAGTTCCCTTCCAAGCAATTGACCCGGGTTCGACTCCCGGCTCACGTATCAATTTAAGGGTCGGAAGATGGCAGAGTGGGTTACGTGCTGGAGTGTCAGGCTGACGGAGCGGGTTCAAGCCCCGTTAGTGCCCCTAGTGGCTTTCACACAGGCAGTAATGCCTCCTAAGCCACTTTAAATCATGCTAAGTAAAATCTCGTGAGCTTATGTAGTGTTTTCAAAAGTTGTACTGCAGTAACTGCATATTCTTGGGTGCTTAATCTAAATTTGAAATTGCTACAGTCGGTGGGTGGGTGGAGATCAATCAGGTAGGGTCTTCTTATCCAAAATATAAAATTAACTTTTATACCAAACAGTGTTCAAACCTGAATCAGAAGCTTTACATTAGCAAGCTATAGCAGCACAAGAGGCCACAAATGCAAATTGTTTAAACAGAGGGTGGGTCCAAGAAAGAAAGAAAAATTTAGTGCAAGGTTTGTGGACAAAAATGGAACAGTTTGGACGAGGTGGGAGTGACAGTTGAAACAGTAAATGGATTCAAAGGTTATCTCAGAAAACTAGGTTATTGAATGCAGATGGCTACATCAGTTGTTTTCACACAGGCTTACTTAGCCTCTTAAACCACTTTAAATCACATTATTATTATTATTATTATTATTATTATTATTATTATTATTATTATTATTATTATTATTATTATTAAATGGCTAGAGGAAGGAGCAAGAATGATGGATCAATATTGTCCCTATTTGCTTTCAAGACAGTAATATCATGGATGTTGGTGGTAGTGGTGGTGGTGGTGGTGGTGAAGATCACAGTAGAGGAGGTGTTTGATGATATTAAAAAAATAAAATAGTTTTTATTGAGCACAATGAAACTGATAAAAGCAGTGATTATGCTGTGCATACGTGAAGGAAAGGCTACACTCTCCTTTGTTTTGGAAGGTTGCACTCTCTCGTATTAGGAATGCTCCATCTCCAAGTCGACTGTCCATCAGAATCTGCTCTGCTTCTTCTCGCTTTATGTTTCCATGATACCAGATTTCGGATTTATGTCTATTCTCGTCGTTAAGTTCTTCCTGCAGTTGAAACAGACAAGGTTTTTGATCTGTTTTCAAGCAGTTGTAACTGTTCACTCCATTCAAACACAGAATTGAGAGCTCAAATCCAACTCTAATCAGAGCCAAGTTAACTTCTGTAGAGTCTGCTTTCAATGATTTCCAATGCAACATTTCAACAAAAACTTTTAACTTGCCTCTTCTGCCATCTTATGACTCCGATCCAGAATAGGTGGATCATCTTCTGCCGCTTCTGTCTCTTCTGAGTAGAGAAGTGTGCTTGGTGTCAATACGAAAAAATATGGTTTCCATTTCTAGATAGGAGAAACAATTGCTGAAATAATTATCCTAAAAAAACACAAAGAATCTGACCTATTGGTCATGCAGTATTGCAAGTTATTGCGATAATCAGCTGCAAATAGAAACGGTGGCTTGCATTCCAAAGCTCAAAAACTCAAAACTCACAATAGTTGACTCTCTTTAGGCATTTTGTGTTTAATTTAATTTTTAAAAGTCAGGTTAGTGTAGGTAGCACAGTTAGAATCATTTTAAATTTTGTAAAATTGAAGCGGTGGCTATGGCACAAGTACCGTTTTCAGGATTATTTGCTATTCAGTGATGCAAAGCCTTTTGTTGTAATTCACATACCACGCATTTCATATTTCCACATTTCAAAAGTACAGTGGATCCCACTTAATCGTATACCACTTAATTGCATAACCCGCATAATCGCATAACAACATAAAAACCCGAACCAGTGTTTTGTGCGTACAATTAATTATCAGACGTCCCGGCTATACGCATAGCCCAGTTAATCACATAAGCAAGTATCTTTTAATCAGAACTTGTTTCCTACCTTATCAAATGGATCTTCCAAATATAGAGTTCCTGTCATCAATGAAGCATTCAGATCCAAATTTCCTAGTAAGAGAACGACAAAAGCAAACATGTGAGACAAGGACATGAGCAATAACATTAATCCTTTCATTTAGAGTTAATAATGCTTCTTGTCTTGAACGTGAAAATTCTGTCAACACAGAATTGTTTGTCTGTGAAATGAGAAGACAAACTATTCACTTCTATAAATCTTGAGTATTATAGTATCTTTTAATCAGAACTTGTTTGCAGCATTTATCAAAATAATCTTAATAATAATAATAGTTCCTAATCATAATAATAATAATAATAGATCCAAATTTATAGCACCATTCCTAACACTCTAAAGCAGCGGTTCTCAAGACAAGGACATGAGCAATAACATTTTAATTCAATTCATTGATGTTAATACCCCAACCAGGTCTTGCCGAGAGAAATTTCCCTCAGAATAAAATTGTTTGACGACCTTTTTTCTTTTTGAAGACAAACTATTTACATGTTAAACTGAGTAATTTTTGAGAAATAACAATAAAAAGACAACTCTATATTTCTGAAGGAGGTCTAATAATAATAATAATAATAATAATCATAATAATGCACTTGGGGTAGCACCACAGGTTGAGAACACTCTAAAGGTATCAATTGATGGTACTTCAAATCCATCAGCAAAAGACCAGGTCATTCCAGAAATCAGTCAGTGATGACTGTGCATCCATTCCACTCTGTTTCAACAGTGAAATGTTTTGTCAGTTCTATGCTCTGGCATTTCGAAACATCAAAAGGTAAAGGTAGCCTCGTACTGGAATGAGTGTAGGATTTGGATCTCCATGTACTAGGCATACTAGGCAAGCAGCACACAGATGACTTATGCCATTAATCTAGAGTAGCCTGACATTGCTTTCTCTAGAGTCTAGACATTTTACCTTCGCAGCCTAACTCTGTTACCGAAACAGTGCTGAAACAATTTTCACTGCAAGTTTTGCACAATAATATATATGTGTGTGTGTGCGTGTCTGTGCAGGAAATGGTTAACTCTACTAAATACATAAACATCTAATACTAGGGTGTTTATGTGCCGTAATATTACAATAAGAAGAACAACGAAACATGCCATCATCAGTTTGCTTTTCTTTCTCAGATTCACGCCTTTCTGTTCTCTTTCCTCTGTCGAATGAAGCTGAATTCTGAAGTTGCTGAGAGCCGTCCTCTCGCAATTTCTTGTGCTGCAATTTCAAATGCTCAATCAATTCATTTACGTTTAATAGTACAACTGCTATCTCAAACAGCAGCAAGTAACACATTCACTGCATGCTGAAACCTCCCTTCAATTTAGCATCTCTGTAAAAAAAAATTACTTCAATACAACTGAACAGTTAGAATTCAAGCAATTCAGTATAAAATGGTGGTGGCAGTAGTGATTTGGTGGTTGCAACAGAAGTTGTGATCGTCCAGTAGTATTTAATCATGGTACTTGTCTTTATGGACCTTCCCCAATGAAGTGGGTGCCGATATAGAATAGATCTTGATGATCACTCTTTATTTGGGGTGTCTAGCAAAATTTTGGTAAAATTGGTTTCCCCAGCATTTTGGTGCAAAATCAAAGAGTACAACTTTTTTGTGAAAACACAATTGTGAATGGACTATTGCAATTCAAAATGGCATACAATAAGAATCATTTAAGTCTTCCATGGTAGACTTCTTTTTAAAACTGAAATAAAATCAACGCTTACAGACCTTTATGATGATCTTGCGTTTCAGAGCATTTGGAGATGGAAGTGCGACTTCATTGACGGACACAGGAGACGTCAACAGCAAATCCCCAAAAACGTCTTTGAAACCGCGCGCCATTGCGTTCTGTTGTGGCAGAGAACAATGGTTCTCAATTGACAAGATCACAGGATAGCTTAAAAGAAACACGTGACACATTACCAGTATATCAGCCAAACCAAATACTCATAACATTAACAAGATCAGTGTCTACTTTGCAAAGACAGACAGACTTACATTATAAATTATATTTTATTATAAGGTTGTTAGGTAATGTACAAAGTGAAGAATCATAAGTACAGAGTACTCAGGGGTCAGTGGCATGCAGAGGGGAGGCGACGGAGCAGTGGCCCCGGGCACCCAGGGACGTCAAAGGGGCATTTGCCCCCTGATTTTGAGGGGAAAAATTTTTTTCTTGTGTTATTTAGTATTTAGTTTTTTACATGTCCTAAAGGAGCACCTGATATGATGTGGAGTAGTCTAGTCTGAAAAGTAACTAACCGTTATAACGGCTGACGAGCAAAAAAAAAAAAAAAAAAAAAGGTCGTCAACTTTTTCGCAAACTTGTAACTTGTCAGGTCAAAAGTGTTTTGCCCCCCCTGAAAAACAGTGAAATGACGTCTCTGCGGGCACCGACCAGATGGGGATGCCAAAATTGACTCAGTGACCTTTTTTATTGACTTGGCCCCAGGTGCCCACCACTCTCTCTCTGCACGCCACTGTCAGGGTGAACAACTTGACCAAAGGTTGCTACACAGTGGCTAAAGTCACATCCAACCCTCTATCCTCTGGATGCATGACAGAGATCCAACTGCAATTCCAGGACACCCCTGCACCATATTTCCAACTATGAACTAAATTATTCTGGGCATATATTGGGGCAATATTTAGAATATGATTGATTCAATTGACAATTGATTTTATATACATATGTATTATAAATTGATATTCAACTCAGGGAGTTATCCATTAATTACGTCAACAAAATAGGGGAGGGAGGTTTTAAAAGTTTGACATTTGTTGACAGGGGAGGAGGGTCAAGATAAATTGACGTCATCAAATCATTTTTACAATAAATTTAATAAATCAAAAAATTAATTTCCATAATTCTATTTTGGCATAAAAGCCAGCCATATGAAATATTTTTAGCTTTTAGGGGAGGGGTTCAAAGTTTTTGACATAATTTCATTAGGAGTCACTGAAAGTCTGACAGTTGTTGACAAGGGAGAGGGGGTCAAAATTGCCAAAAAATTGTTGATGTAATGGACAATATCATTAGAGCAAATGCTAATGCCAGAGCTTTGTAAATAACAATCAAGTTACAACAAAGTACTAATTTATTTTTGCTAGAAAAAGTTTAAAACAATAAGTACAACTGTAGAGTCCTTTGAGTAATTTAGAAATGTACGCACAGTAAAAAAAGCTAAATAGAACTTTTCTCAAAATATCTCAAGATATAAATAAATATTAGCAGAAAAACAAATGGAAAGAGAATGACATAAACTGAAATATTTATTATGCAAATAATTCCTCTCATAATCAGTGGCCAGTTGTAATTTATCCCCAATAATTTCTTTCCACCATGTATCATACAAAGCTTGATTGGTAGTATTCTGTCTCTCATTATATTTTTTCCTATGTGAAATCTGTAAATATTATTATTGTCTTTATTGTCATTATTATTATTATTATTAAAACAATTTATATAGCACTGTGGAAATGAAAGTCAAGGGTGCTCTGACAGGTGCCAGGTGCTTTAAAAGGTGTCAAATATATGACATAGGATAAAAATCAGTTTTTCAGTGTGTGGTCCTTCTTTACAATATATGCTGTCAACTGAGATGCATTTGTCCCCAGATTCACTTACTGATATACAAACCATTTAGGAAAACCGTCTTTAATACACGACAGAAACTCACTCGGATGTCACAAAGGCATTCTCTTTGATCGTCTTCAGAGCATCAAGGAAGCGGATTCGACTGGTCAAAGTGTGACCGTGATAGATGTGAGGATAGTCATCTGGCCCATCCCAACAATCAACTGGTGTTACAAAACAAAGATAGGGAATTTGTTGTTTATATTCGTTATTTATTTTCCAATGTGATTTGTATAACATTAGTTCAGATTCACTTAAGTTTAATAATAATAATATAATAATAATAATAATGTGATTTTAAGTGGTTTAATAATAATTTAATAATAATAATAATAATAATAATAATAATAATAATAATAATATTAATAATAATGTAATTTTATTAGTGGTTTAAAAAGGCAATGGTGAAGCCTGTGTGAACGTGGTTTTACATAGTAAAAGTTAAAATCACATTAATTAATTAATAATATTTGTAAAAAAAGCAATAATATAAATTGACATCTTGATTAACAATAATGATAGTTTCTGGTATTATCAAATTTTAAAAATCATTAAATGGTGAGCGAATAACGTTTTTTGCTCATCAGGAATCATTGAGACAAACAAAATAACAAAGTAGTTGGAAAAAGATACCAAAAGGGAGCATAATTCCTAGGGTCAATAAAGAGGTATCTTAGCAAAATTGTAAGATGTCATTATAATAAGTCAATGTTACGTCTTAAAAGCATAACAGACACTGAGTTACAGGGCAAATAACTTCATCCTGAAAAACAAGCATAATTATCTCCACTTAATTGTAAAATCCTTTGCAGTGGCATAGCCAGGATTCCAGAATGGGTTACATCTGAATTTTTGGACAAAAAGTAAAAAATCTTGAGGAGCAAAAAAAATGTAGTGCTTAAAAATTTATTCCATTCTCTCTGATCTCATATACTGCCTACTCCGGCCCCCCCATCCCCCGCCACAACTAATCAACAGTTTTGCGCGAATCTCACGACAGGTCCAAGTTCCAAATAGTGGGAGCCTGACTCCTTTGGCTACACCAATGATCATTTTTCTTATTTCAAATCACTCATTCAACCATCTAACTACAATCACACAATTCTACTCATATCATAGCGGTGTCATTCAGTAGATAAATAAAGAGTCTTCACATAATTGATCATCTTCGTAAGTGATGCTTCTGTTCAATTGCATTTATTTACACATGTTTTTAACAGAGAGAATCTACTAAACTACTTAGAACCTATCATCATCATCATCATCATAACCACCACAACCACCACCATCATCATCATTTAAATTATGCCAGAGAGGCCCATACAAAATTTCACATGGGGAAAGCAAAGCCATCACCAGTGCAGAATTTGCAGGGAAACAAGGATATTTCTAGTCACAGTTTACTCCCCTCCCCACTTTTCCACTCTATACATAGCAAACATAGCAAATAGGAAGTTTAATGCTGTCGTTAACTTATCTCGCACAATAACAAACAAAACTTCTTTCTCAGATAGTCTGATTATTACCCCACACCCTGTCTGACTCTTACTACCACCTCGATTTGTATCAAACTGCATTGATTTTGATGAAGAATTGTTCTGAATACATATTCAACCCACTATGAATTTATCAGCATAAAATGTTATACAATGCAATGATTTCTGACTCACGTTCAATACACCTGCATCCTCTCTGAAGTACCCTCGCATAAGCTTCCGTTGATGACTCGCTCTTTATCTGATCACCTGTCAGGTAGCTATGAACAATCACAAAATAACTGATTGCACACTCTCTTTATCTCTCTCTTATTCTCTAGCTCTCTGTCTTTGTCTCTGTCTCTCACTCTCATGCTCTGTCTGTCTGTTTGTCTGTCTGTTTGTCTGTCTGTTTGTCTGTCTGTCTGTCACTCACTCACCCACTCACTAACTCACTATCTGAAGGCAGATATATTAAGTCTGGGAACAAAAGAATATTTGCTTGCCTAAAGTATAATCCAATCTTCTGTTTCTTTTCAACAACACCCACTTTCTCAACAAACAGCAAAAGAAGCAACTTTGAGTCTCGCATGATGAAATTGTAACTTAACAGTATTTTTGGACAATTATTATAATTTGCCTTATGTATTTCATAGGGTATGCTCAAGAAGGTGTGTCACACTACACAGAACCTGGAGTACAATCTCTTTAACTGTACTGCCCAGAAATCTACAGTAGATTGGCTGAGAATAATTATGCATGGGTATTTATCATGTTAAGAAGCTGCAAAAATAGCAATACTCTTCTACTACATAAATCAAATGGAGAACCTGCATCAAGACATAAAAATGTTTAAGTGCTGTACCACTCTATACAAATGCTGATGACTGATCAACAATAAATTAATCTTAAGCAGTGTTTTATCCAGACCCCATACCTTGGGGGAGGGCAAATTGACTTGGCTGGAGGGGAAGAGACACAGTTCAATGTAAAATTTTGTGTCAGTGCTAGAATTTGGGAAGGGGGATTTTGTGGTTTGGGGAGAAATCCCCCTATCAGGCCTGTATAAGGCATTGGTCTGAAGAGCAGACTCAAACTATAATAAATGCTAAAATACTGCATGGAATTTCTATATTTTCAAACATTATTAAGTCAGTACAGAAGTATATTTGCTAAATTAACAAATAAGTGCATAATAAACAAAATTGTTTGTACGTGTTGTGAGATGATGCAATCCAGTATCTAGAAAGTGGCTGATTCATGTCTTGGATGATCTGGTCATACTGATTGTCCCAGATGCTGTTTCGATCAGAGAAAAGATAATCTAGAAACTACAGAGCAAAATGAAACTTAGTAGGCAAGCACGTGATCATATGCATACTGATTACCAGTAATCAAATTAGCCTTGACAAAAATCACAAGACAATAATTATTGACAATGCAATGATAAAAGTAATCTGAAATTTGAACATAAAACACTCAAATAATAATAATAAATTAATAATAATAATAATAATAATAATAATAATAATATTATTATTATTATTATTATTATTATTATTAATAGGGCTTAGAATGGTTCAGTAGGATCTGTCCTTTTTAAGAACCACTATGTTCCATCTAGCCATTCATTCCAATAATGAATTTGTTAACATAACCTCATTCTTTGATTTCTTGTTATTTGTAGCCATTTTTAGTGTTGCATTATTATTGCCAGATAAGAAGTAGACTGAAAAACTAAAAGGAGTAACAAAGCTGTATACAAATTTATCAGAAAAATTTATCAGTTTGACTATGAGGCAAGTCGTCATTAGTGAATTAGCTTCAGCCAAACAGAAATTAATAAAGACAAAAAGTTAGACCTCATTCGATGTAAACTGTAAGTCTTTTTTATTCAATTTGTATCCATGCATCAGAGCCTTAGCCGCATCTGTGTCATCCGCAAATTGCTCCTGAAAATGCGACATCACAATAGCCGTGAATAAATCAAACACTGTACCTGTAGTAGTAAAACAAGTTCATTCACTTCTATGCTATTCTAAAAAGGTAAAGGTAGTACTGTACTCGAACAAGTGTAGGGTTCAAGGTTTTTCTCTTTTTAAAGTAGGCAAGCAGCGATGCAGAAGGCCTATGCTATAATATTGCTATTTTAATCTAGAGTAGTTTGCCATTGCATTCTTTAGAACCGAGGTTACCTTCACAGTTTAATGCCACAACCAATGCTCTAAGCTGCTACCATATAGAAATGAGGACAACTTTATGTGATCTGATTTCAGCTTAGCTACAGACTTGTTTGCTTTGTAATGTACTCCACAGAACATTTTACAAATGCAAAAAGACAATGACGCGAACAGTTTAAAATTCCAAACTAGTATTCTAAATGACCCATTCAAGATATAAGTGAAAATACAGTAGAAAAATCAGATATATCAGCGGTCAAGCTTTTCAAAAAATGGAGTGGGATTCAGACTACTCCCATCCAAAATATTTAAGCCACCAGTTGGGGATTCACATAGTCATTACCCAAAATTGTCTTTCCCCACCAGTGGGTCAGCCTTGGATAGTGGGGTGATCGGATTTCCAGGCTTGGCAGGGAAAATGAACAATAAACGTGATTGCATTTTACAACCTTCTGCTCTTTGGCAAGAAACTTTTGGAATGACTGAAGTGAAACAGTTTTTCTGCAAAAAAAACAATGCAAAAGTTTAAATGCTTTTACAAGTCTGTATCTTGCTAATTACTTATTTTATCGGGTATTTACTTTTCAGAAGATGGGCCGAAATGGTCTAGATAGACAGTGTGGTAACCACTCTCCTTAATGGAAAACATTACAAATAAAGTCTAGCAGCACAAGGGTTAATATAATTCATTTGAAATACAGTTTTTACTGAAGAACCATTAGGCAAAAATAAATTTTAAAATAAAATTGCAAAACATGCAGACAAAATGACTTGTAATCAAATATGTGCCCATTAAAAACTTCACTTTTTAACTGGCAAAAGATTATGCTCTGGGATATACAAATCAATTCAATGGGAGATACTATATTCATATATTTGACCTATGGAATGTATTATTATTATTATTATTATTATTATTATTATTATTATTATTATTATTAAGAGCATTTCTAGAGTGCAAATAATCACAAAGCAGCAAATGCGCTAATGTCAGTTGCGAACCAGATCAAACAAATAAGAATAGTAGATGAGTATAGTAGATGAGTAGATGAATACTTTATGACATTAGCCTCCTACATCAGCACATCTAGTTAATAATACATAACTAATGCATCAAAGGACTAACTCTTAGCAGGGTAGCTCAAAATTATAAAAACTCTCTCAAATAAAATGTTTTTGAAAATAAGGTCAATCAAAATTATGAAGAAGGTCAAAATAACGTGCCTTGAGTCCAGATATTTCTCAAAATATTTACTGAAAATCTGAAACAGTTTACGGCAAGCAATACATATACAAATATTATACATAATTTGATTACTGAGCTAAATACTAAAAACTATTGAAAACAGCCTTCCTAAGTTCTCCCAAAACTTTGAAACATGGTGACCCGTCAAATGCGCGACCGTCATTTGCACCGACATTTGCACGTCGACATTTCACAATATTAGTTGATATAATTGGGGTTAGGGTTAGGGTTAGAGTTAGGGTTAGATTTTGGGTTATGATTAAGACTATAGTTACTAAAGCACGGATGACTTTTAATTTATAGCACAATTCATGCTTTGCTCGAAATATGCGCTAATGTTCGCCGCGCAAGTGTCGGCGTGCAAGTGTCAACGCACAAATGTCAGCGCAAATGTAGGTCACGCAAATGTCGGTCGCGCAAATGTCGGTGAACCTGAAACATATCTTGAATTTTTCCTAGATATGCGACTTTATCATTTAAACTGTGAAAGTATGAGGTAAAAGGCATCAAAGCACTGAGTGACCAAATAATAAAAACGAATTTGGGAGATTGTTAGCATAAATTCAAACAGATATAATCGTCAAAGTTCTAGCATACTGATTTTCTTATTCCCAATGCAAATGACAAAAAGCTTTAAAATTGCATAAAGGACACAAAACAAAATATAATTATTAAGATAATTCAGTTTTTGTTTTGTAAGTCGAACTCAGAATCACCTTGAGCTGATAGAGATTAAAGCACAATGAAGAAATCTCGACAAACCTCAGAAGTGAACATAAGCTTATGATATATCTTCACAAATTCTTCATAACTCAATTCCTTCATATCAGGTCGAACTTCCTGCAAGAAATGAAAATTACTCAGATACCATACTCATACCATAATAGTTCATAATCAATTAACAATCAATTAATATATAATCAATTAACTTTAGTCTTCACATAAACCCACTTAAAACATTGTCCTCTTTATTTCCTCTATAACTCCCAAAAAGTATGAGCCATGTAATGGTGTTCTCACAAATGCTAACTTAGCCTTCTAAACCACTTTAAATCACATAATTATAATTATAATTATTATTATTATTATTATACTATCACACAGCAACAATATCATATCCATAGATTTCTTTTCTATGTTTTATGGTCTGTCAACTACAAATAACAATGGCAAATGATAATCATGGGTTGTGCAAACAAAATATGGCTAAATAGGTCTATATGGCAAACAAATGGGGATATCTCATCTAATCCTAAACTTCTATAGAGCCACTTCATAATGCGCAGAAGCATCAGTCGAAGGCACACCAAATAAAAATCACACAAGATCCAGATCATATCCAGAGTATTCGACCAGACAACCAGGTGACGGGACAGTCTATGGTGGATAAGGCAAGTCAAAAGATGGGTTTAAGATCGGAGAGTTCGGAATATAATGTAAAGATCTATGTGCTGTGATATACAACCTTGTACAGATCTTGTATTCTGCGACTTGAAAGCTTCACATCAACTACCAGCAGCCATGTCTTGAAGTCTCTAAATGCGACCCTATAAATAACCACAAGAATCCCATTTTGGCTCACTTTAGAAAAAGTATCCTAAGTCATAGTAATGCATATCCTAAAGTTTACTACCACTGGTTCACATCCATATAATCCATATATATTCAATATATTCCAATGGAAACACTCAGATGCTTCGTTTCGATAGCTAATAGCATGAGGATGTGGCTGGTTGGATATTAATTTAAGGTATAACCATTTACCTCATTAGTAGGCACTGTCTATCTGTCAACAGATAAGCAATTTATCATCATAACCTTGTCATTTTTAGTTGCTTGCAAATTATCATATTAATTAATTATCAACCAAGAACACTTACACTAATTAAACTAATATATATATATATATATATATATATATATATATATATATATATATATATATATATATATATATATATATATATATATATATAATTCTCTAGCAAAAATAGAAAGAGATGACTAACTTTCCCAACTTTTCAATGCTGTGAAATTCTTTTCGAAGCCATCTGCAAATAAAATCTTACTAATGAATGCATAGACAAATAGTGACTATTTAAGGTTATGCATGAAATTATAATACAACACTGCAGAAACAACACAAGAATTATTTATTTGATCATTTATGAGATGCATCTCAGATGTCTTACACTAAATACTAACTCCCAGTGCTGCACAGTAAGCGTGCTAAAAATTTTGCAATAAATACACTGAATAGTGTCCAGAATAAAACAATTATAATTATTAACTAGAAAGATGCTCGCTTCGCTCGCAGTGCAGGATAATACTAATCCAATACCTATACCTAATACCCAATCATTGAATTCATGCTGAACAACATTTCAATGATCGCCACCTAGCCAAGCTCTGCACCACGTAATAATTAGGCCTATGTACGTTAAAATCACGCAACTGTGGCCATTTGTGACGCTGTACACGTATTTTTGTGTACGTTAAAATGTACGTTAAAATTGCGCAACTACCTCAGGCTGCGAACAATTGTTACCAATAGCAACGCCGTCGCACGCCCAGCCCTCTGACGCTGCAATGACTCGACTAAACCGTGTTAAACTACGATTCTACGAACAATTGTTACCAATAGCAACGTCGTCTTCGAACATCGTCCACCAACGCATCGCGACGTAAGGACTAAACCGTCTACCAATAATCAACGCTCGCCCACCAACGCATCGCGACGTAAGGACTAAACGGTCTAAACCGTCTACCAATAGTCAACCAATCAGAATGCTTGAAGGTAACAGACAGACATACAGATAAGGATCTTAATATGATAGATAGAACAAATTGTCTCCATCGGCCAGAATTATCAAACTGAAAGGAATGAAAATTTGCAATTTCTTCAAAAATTGAAAAAGCTACAATTTCATGTATACCTATCAATCTGCACGGGGTGTGAGGCTTTCTTTGCATCATCAACCAGCTCCTTTAAGCCCTTTATCCACAAATCACGATCAGTTGAAGAGGTAAGCACTTCAAGCAACAATGAACAGCACTTCAAAAATACAAAGCATTAACTTCCAGTTTGTTTAAAATCACTGTAATAATCAGGCAGTGTTTGTTTACTGTAGACTGCAGAGTGTCTTCACACAAGTTCACACCTAAATGTGTGACATGATTGCAGTGGCGTAGCGAGGGTATACGGCGTCCGGGGGCGAGGTGTACCGATGGCGCCCTCGACCTCCAAAAATCCCTGATGAGCAAAAAAAGGTTGTCACTGTCACTTACGTTCCTTGGCGCCCCCTCACTCTGCAACTCGGCGTCCCTCTGTAGGCAATAAAAAGTCCTGACAAGCAAAAATGGTCGTCGCTTATTTATTTTACTAACCCAAACCCCAATTCTGGTGCCCCCTCCCAACCTTGGCACCCAAAGGCAGCTGCCTTCCCCGCCCCCTCTCTATGTCACTGCATGATTTTCATAGATTAAGAAGTTAGAACTGATGCACATCATGCCAAAAATGTTGAATATGAAAATATCTTAAGAAAGTTTGACACCAGATATCTTTGCAGCAAATTCTAATACTGATGCTATTGATGATGCGGCTTTTCATAAAATACAATCGTCTATATTCGAAAAAAGATTTCCAAAACGGAACAGAATCGAACCCGGGATACAGTTCACCCCAAAGCAGAGCAACTGCTCTACTGAGTGAGCCACCTAGATCCTCAGCAGGCATGCTATTACACAAAGTGGCTTAGCTAGGAATTTGTCTTGGGGGGTGAAATTCTTGTATTTACAATAATGGACATGCATATGCAGTATATTGATAATTGACTCAAACAAACTTGATTCAATTTGGGCCTATTTGGCTATGTAATGACAGTGATGGCACTCAAGACACTGTCTAATTCCTAATTCTGCAACAATTTCCCTGTTCTTCAGTTATTTATAACACAACCTATATCTATTGGGCCCGTTGAAACGAATTGTACGTTTGCGTCGCCATCACAACTTGGCAGTGACACAATGACTTTGAGATCTGATGTACAATCTGCTGACAAAACTGCTGACAGTGGGAAGCTTTCATAAGCACGTGTTCATTTGTAAAAAGCCTATCGTCAAAGATGGGCGCCTGCAATGGTCTGCAATTTGAGAGTCCAGGTTTGACTGAAAGAAATCTGCAATTTTTCGCTGCTTTTTATTTGGTTCAGATGGTCTGTCTAATCTGTCATTGCAATGATCTGTATGAAATAATAATAAACAAATGCCATGTATGAAAATTGACTTCATGCATACACGCCTACATACAACAGATTTCTGCTTTTTGAACATGTCCTAACATTAATATTTAATTTTTTTATTCCCATATGGGGGGCTAAGCTTACTCTCAAAAAATTACATCAAGTGTACTGCAGTCTAGAATTTAACAAGTCGGTAGTAGGCTACGAATCTATTTTCTGGAGTTACAGGATATGCTTACTAACTGGGAACTCAGACGACCGAATCCCAGGCGCAAGGGATTACTAATGGTTATAATATTGGTTAACTTAGTGAGTATTCTGTAGTAAAACGTGAATTAAAGAAGCGTCGGCGTGCTAATGCTAAACCAGTATGCCAACTGGCACTGTTACTGTAGCACATTCTGAGTCTCTTACTGGACAGCATTTTGCATCTGCAGCATCACTGGCCTGAATGCAAAAGAAACTTGAGCGAAGTGATATTTTATTCGTTAATTGTATTTACATCACTACATGTGAAGAAAAGATAACGATACAATGGACAATTATGTTTATGTTAACAAATACCGGAAACAAAATAATGATAACAAAAAGTAATAAAGAAAGTATTGCATTGTACATTGCAATGCTAGTGCTCAAATAATGGCATCAAATTTTTTTAACACTTGACATCTTGGGGGTGCAATTGCACCCCTTGCACTCCTGGCTATGCCCATGATTACACAGGGCAACAAAACAAAAGCATACTATTACACAGGGCAACAAAACAAATTTGTGTCTGATGCCTTAGAAGTTAGACCTGTTTTTTGGTATATTTAGGGCTCTGATTCCAAATACGACATCAGATTTTCTCTATAAACTCTTTTTTTAGATATGGCCGTATATCTCAGATTGGAAATGCATGATAGGCAGTGCCGGATTAAGCCCCGTGGAAGCCCATAGACAGTCAAACTTTTGGGGCCCCAGGGCCAGGCCCCTAATGACTACTAGAACGCCACTGAGTGTAAACATTATTGTATGACGTCAGCGTCGTCATGTGCCTTTCGCATAGCGCTATTCTTAAGAATAGGCTAAGTACAAATTTCTTTCGTCACTGTCTTCTGGGGCCACTAAAAGTCGCGGGGCCCATAGGCAGTTGCCTGCTTTGCCTAATGGGTAATCCGGCACTGATGATAGGCCTAATTATAATCTATAAAATTCGCCCAACTGAATTTTCAAACAATCATACAGCTGCACAGGCCCTCCGAGAGGGGGGCAGGGGGGGCAACTGCACAGGGGCCCGGCGGTCTGGAGGGGGCCCGGGCCGATGATGAATATGTATAATTAACAATAAAATGAATAATAACACTAAAGAACGGTTAAAAATGTCAGTTCAGCAGAGGGGCCCGGCGAGCACAAGGGGGCCCGGGACACAGCGCTAAATAAACGTAAACGGCAGACGACGAGCAAAAAAAAGGTCGTCAAGAAAAAATTATGACACTTGTCAAGGGCCCGTCGGCCATTCTGCACAGGGACCCGGAATTTCTCTCGGAGGGCCTGCAGCTGCAGAAGACTAACAAGAGAAACCTTTTTCTCTTTTACGATAACTTACCAGCCAATGCCAGCGACTTGAGTTTGAACGAGTTGCCGTATATAACAACCAGACATTGGCCCGAGTCGTGCTTAACGACATCTTCGTAGCTTCGCTCGAATTCGCGTGAATTTTTCCCTGAACGAATCTCTTGAATCAGTCGAAGGTCGGCTACAAGACTCAGTCTTCAGTCAGTACCCACGACATTTCCAATGTATATTAAATGTTATTAAAGTTTAGGTGACATTGACCCTTTGGTACATTTAGAGTTGAAAATAATCTAGCGGCATTCACGCTGGCCACACATGAACGCATTCGACACCAGCCGCGCCTAAGAAATTAATCGTATCGCAGTCAACGTGTTAATAAATTTCATAGAAGTTGAATGAAGTATCATGTTTTGAATACGGTTTTGACAAGTTCAAATTCCCAGCAATAACAGCAGTGGCGTAGCGTGACTTTTGGGGGCCAGGGGGCATCTTTGTCACGGAGGCCCCAAAAGTTCAAAATTTCGGGCTGACGAGCAAAAAAAAAAAAAGGTCATCGCCTTTTCTTTTTACCCTGGCGAGCAAAAAAAAAAAAAAAAAAAAAAAAAAAAAGGTCGTCAGCGCGTTCACTTCTATGGTTCGCGTCGGGTTCAAAGTTTAGGTTAACCTAACGCTGCAAAACCTAGCTTGCTTCGCGTGGGTTAACCCTAACCTAACCCCTAGCTTAGACCCCTCGCTTTTCGCCGGGCCCCCCGCCGGGGCCGGGGGCAGTCGACAAAGTGCCCCAGCTAACCCCCCACGTTACGCCACTGAATAACAGACCCTACAACCGCAAGGTAGGCTATAAATGCGCAGAGCCGTATAGCTAGGGGGCGGGGGAGGGGCAGGTTGACCCGGGCGCCGTCTTGGGGTGGGGCGCCAGAAACTATAGTTTTAACAAGTTAATTAAACGTCTGTCGAAGATATTGCGCCAGTATGACAAGGGAAAAGGTCATCATCCGCATATAGAGGTCATCACCCGCTCTCTACACTACTTTACTCCTCCAACGCAGTGGCGTTCCTAGGGGTTGCGGGGGGTGCGGACCGCACCGGGAGACACCCAGTAGACAGGTGACACCAAACTGAAATTTTTTGCTTGTCACTCACCAACGCTTTCATCTCCAGAAGGACGATAACCTTGTTTTGCTTGTCACCGCGTTTCAGAAGAGAGATAACCTTTTTTGCCTTGTCACCGCGTTTCGTTTCAGCGTTTCAGAAGGGAGATAACATTTTTTGCTTGTCACCACATTTCCGCACCGGGCGACACCAAACCTAGGAACGCCACACTGCTGCAACGTCGTGAAAAGTCTGAATAAGCTAAAAAAAGGTCATCGCCAATTTTTTTAAA
This sequence comes from Metaphire vulgaris, assembly GCA_018105865.1. Taxonomy (NCBI): domain Eukaryota; kingdom Metazoa; phylum Annelida; class Clitellata; order Crassiclitellata; family Megascolecidae; genus Metaphire; species Metaphire vulgaris. The sequence goes on along the minus strand of CM030832.1, from coordinate 32,947,484 downwards.
CTGTTGGGACGAAAAATGTACACCTTGCCCCGGGCGCCAAATACTCTAGTTAGGCCTACAGGCTACGGCTCTGTAAATGTGAGACCCAGTGGCGGCTCCACATGGAGGGCACGATAGCCCGTGCCCCACCCAGTGTTTTATCTAGACTCCAGGCCTTTGGGGGGAATTGAGGATTGGGGCGGGGAATCGACTTGGTTGAAGGGGAAAAGACACAGTTCAATGCAAAATTTGTGTAAATGCTGGGATTTTTTGGAGGGAATTTTGAGTTTTTTTTGGGGGGGGGATGGAATCTCCCCTCCCAACAGGCCTGTATAAAACACTGGCCCCACCTATTGAATGCTTGGTCCCCTGCAGTGCCCCTGTTGGGACCATATACTTACTACTACATACCTATCAACAAATGGTTGGTCCCATGCTCAGGTTTTCCCAGGAATTTGCGTTCAAGGGCAGGCCGGCAGGGGCGTAGCGACGGGGGGAGTATATATCGGCATACAGGGTTTTTTCAGTGGGAATGCATGGGAACGGCTTTACCACACTTTATGCCAGATTGCATATATAATTCTGGATATGTAATAGGCCTAAATGCGTTTGGGAACGTACAGGTACGGCGTTCCCACACCTGTTTTGTTGATGAGTAAAAAAGGATGAGTTCCCAAATCTTTTCTCTTAGAAAAAAGGCACTGTCGGTATATGTACCCCCAAAATCAGACTACCTTACAGTCGTTTAGGCTAATGTGTTTTTTAAGATTTTTAAAGTTTTTCAAGATTTATACCCACCCAGATCGCATTATACCGCCCCGCCCCCAATCAAATTCCTGGCTACGCCCCTGAGAGGGGTGTTCCAAAATTGCGGGGGTATCAATGTCCAGTGTTGAGTCTTATACTGCTAGTTTTTCAGTTATAATAATAATAATAATAATAATAATAATAATAATAATAATAATAATAATAATAGTAGTAGTAGTAGTAGTAGTAGTAGTAGTAGTAATAATAATAATAATAATAAGTAGTAGTAGTAGTAGTAGTAGTAGTAGTAGTAGTAGTAGTAGTAGTAGTAGTAGTAGTAGTAGTAGTAGTAGTAGTAGTAGTAGTAGTAGTAGTAGTAATAATAATAATAATAATAATAATAATAATAATAATAATAATAATAATAATAATAATAATAATAATAATAATAATAATAATAATAATAGAAATCTTTATTCGCAAAAAGCAGACAACACAAGATAAACATAACTCAACCAACAATTACACACCCTGCTATTACACAACGGACAGTGTTGGAGTTTCCGGGGTTGGGGCGTTGAGCCCCCTCCCCCCCTAGCTAACTTTGCAGCACTCCCAAAAAATCGCATATCGGGTGCATGCAGCTTCTGTCATTCATTGAATTTTAGTCCTCAACCCCCTTCCCCTCCGCTCAAATTTCACAACTCCAACACTGACAACTGACAAAATAAAGTGATTTCTTAGAGAACCGAAATGTAAAAGAGTGTTGACGATTCTTCACAATATCATGTATTCAATGCAATCCAAGCATTTCGCGAATACACTCAATCATCACTTTATCATGGGCAATGATTGACTCTATATTCGCGAAATGCCTGGATTGCATTGAATACATGATATTGTGAAGTATCGTCAACACTCTTTTACATTTCGGTTCTCTAAGAAACCACCAAATAATAATAATAATAATAATAATAATAATAATAATAATAATAATAATAATAATAATAATAATAATAATAATAATAATGTGATTTTGAGGTTTTGTATCATCTTCAAACTGAAATTTCAGATTTGAACAAATAAAACGCATCACGAAACAACTGCATCATAACACCACTGCCCTTCACAGCAGCCTCATACTACTTTTAACATGTCTGTTTGGGTGATAGTCAACACCACCCCTGGCAGGGGGTGAAGAGGCAGGGGGTGTTTGTCAAAAACCGGGGGTGTAACCCCGCCGCTGGGGTGTAGATAAATCCTTGCTCATGCTTAGACCTATAAGTTAGGCCTACTACCCCAACGCCCTCCCCCACTTGGCAAATCCTGGAGCCGCCACTGGTGAGGCCTTAACATTAATAAGGGAAGATGAATGACGTGTTATTATGTATAACAATGTGATTTTAAGTGGTTTAGGAGGCTAAGTAAGCCTGTGTGAAAACCACTGATGTAACCATGCAACCACTGATGTAACCATGTATGAGGAATTTGAAAAAGATTGAGACAGATTGAAGAAATGAAATGGTTACAAAACGAAAGAAACGAATAGGCAATATAAAGAGCAGCACTGTTAACTTATATATAGGACGTGGTCACGAAAGGAGGAAGTTAACGTATTTTTGGGCATACAGTAGCAGCGCACGTATCATGATGCACCCGAAAAGAAAATTATACAAAAAAACAACGTTTCGAAGAAGAAGACTCACTTAATCTACTTCCATACGCCACCTCGTAGTGTCTCTTGCACAGGGACGTAGCTAGGAATGGACTTGGGGGGGCTTAAGCCCCCCAGCCTGAAGCTAGTCCCCCCCCCCAATGAAATCAAGCCGAAATGGCGTTGCAGGCTCAAAAGGAAGAAAGGGGAGTGAATCTTGGGTTTCAAGCCCCTCCAAAACTAAAAACCTGCCCATGCCTGGCTACGTCCCTGATCTTGCATCAACCGATGGCGCGCCAAATCCAGGCGAATTAGGTCAAGTCGGAAAGGTCAGTCCAGAAGAACATGATGACCCCTTGACAGATTGAATGGCATAGACTACTCACCTTTTGATTTTGCTCCTGACTTGGCTCCACCGCCTCCACCTTTGTGCCACCAGACGAGTTCACGTGTCTCCAGCTTCACCTGGATCCAGATCTCCTCCGGTCTCTTGGTCCTGGAGAACAGCATCATCTGAGTCCCGCGCTCCAGCGTCAACAGGACTCCGTGTGCCTTCACGATGTCGGCCATCGCTGGTTCTTCAACCCGGAAGATGACGCAGTCTTATAGGCCTATCTTCTAACGATTATTAATATTACGTTTGTCAACGGACCATTCGGTACGGCCAAACAGCGTCGCCTGACTGGCACATAACAGTGGTTTTAAACCCCGAGTTAAGACTGCGGTCTAATCAGCACGCAATCAGCCACCCTCGAAGTCATTCTACGACAATAATATTAAAAGTAGTTTCAAACTGTGATCGCCAACCGACGGGAAACAGTCTTGAAAATCGTCTCCCGTTGGGCGACATATGGACGCAAAAAACGCTACTTGCTTCCTGGATCCTCTCATTCACTCGACTCTCTTGGCATAGTTCAGTATGCGCTGTTGTTACTTGTCCTTTGGGGCTGTTCGAGTATGTCTATAGTGCCGCAATTAAAGCAAACGGTAGCACGGCGCTGTGATCGAATAATCGTAGGCTGCTGACCTAGGCCTACAGCAGGCCCATAGCTAGCGCAAAGGCGCCTGTAGTCGATGCCTTTACGAACAACCGCTGTTCACGGTGGACTATAATACATACTACATAGGCCTACAGCCGATCTGGTCTCATTCCATTACCTTAAGTGACGGCTAGCCTATATATTTACAGTGGTTTTCACACAGGCTTACTTAGCCTCCTAAACCACTTTAAATCACATTATTGTTTATTATTATTATTATTATTATTATTATTATTATTATTATTATTATTATTATTATTATTATTATTATTATTATTATTATTATTATTATTATTATTATTATTATTATTATTATTATTATTATTATTATTATTATTATTATTATTATTATTATTATTATTATTATTATTATTATTATTATTATTATTATTATTATTATTATTATTATTATTATTATTATTATTATTATTATTATTATTATTATTATTATTATTATTATTATTATTATTATAGCGGACAGCGTAGCCATGGTCACAGAATTAGAGATGTCTCTTCAGATGAATTTCCAACCCGTCCTCAATTCCACAAAACTCCGAAGTGATACAAGTGCAATATCGAGACAAATGAAGTCCTAGAATTAGAGCTGTACCGATTGCACATTTTGCCGATTGTTCCGATTACCGATTGTTCCGATTGTCAGACAACCGATTGTCTTGCCGATACCGATTGTCCGTCTAAATCTCCAAATCGGGTATTTTAATGATCATGCACTCAAATAATATACCATAAAGGTGCAGCGTAAAAGTACATGTCTTCAGACTTCGACATGCAGGTGCAATTCGAGACCTGCCAAGAGACTCAATGCAGAATGTGTGTTTAATCATTAATGAATATGATTTTGTCATTAATACTGTCTTATTATGTCAAATTTTAGATGTCTATATTCACATTGTAATCTACAATTTTATATCTGAAATTGTGATTATGAAAGTATTCATTCATTAAAATTTAAAACACAAGTGGTAGTCAGATAGAAGTAGGCCCTAACTTATTTTGTACAAACTCCGATGGCCAGTTTCTTCTTTTTCTATCGATTCTTTTTGAAAGTTTGTGTATGCATCTACGTGCTTGCTTCTCAAGTGCTGAACCAAATTTTATATATTAAAGCCTTTGGTTTCATGACCACTTCGAGAGAAAGTTGATTTGCAAAGTTTGCAAATGGCTTTACAGCTGTTCAGCGGACTTATAGTGAAATAAATCCAAATGCAGCTCGTCTGTTGTTTCGACATTTGTATTTTTACGCAGATATTTTATTTATTATTTGAGTCAAATATATGTAACGTATATCCTATTTAAGCTGTTATATAACTGTATGCATTAATGTATAAACTGAAATTCGTATTAGACCGGTCGACAATATGCGAGTTTTGAAATCAAACTGGCAGCCCCATCCACTGTCACGTAAGCCCATCTTGATGTACGTACGTCTCCGCCAGAAAGACGCTAATGTTGAAACTTTAAACGTCCACACGGGCAGTTTGCTTTTGAGACTAGTAGGTTGTAACAAGCGAAGCTATACTAACATTCAAATCATCTAATGCATCTGAGTAATTTCGACGAAATCAGATAAGATCATCGGACCTAATCGTCTCCGACCGATGGTGAAGAGATGCCGACGAAGTCAGATCGGACGCTAATCGTCTCTGAGTCTCCGACCGATGGTTAACAGATGGCATATCTGACAATCTGGTCTGACATTAACTGCCCCCGACCGACTCGAATGAAGGATTCAAGATAAGGCGGCCCTCCCTCGTCCCTCCCTCCATCGACAGTTCTACGAGCTCACAGCCGCCACCGACCCCAGATGGCGCTAGCACCCCCTCCCCTCCCCAAGGAAGCGACCAAGGAGTCTAGACTCCCAGAGGGCGACACTCACCAGTCACCACTCATTCGGGCCTACGACACCCAGAAAAAATAATCGGTTCCCCATAACCGATTGTTCCGATTACCCTAATAATCGGCCCGAATACGAATATTAAAGATTAATCGGTATCGGTGCCGGATTGGCTCCCGATTACCGATTGTTCCGATTGTCTTCATAATCGGCCCGATTGTGAATGTTCCCGATTAATCGGTACAGCTCTACCTAGAATTGAAGACACCCGTACGTTTCAGTCAGATAATTTTTGACAAATGTCCGATCGGGACAGTTGTGAAAAACGACGAATTTTGGGCCTATTCCTTCAGCTTCCGCGTATCTTAACTAGTGCTGTTACTGTTAACCGAACCGAACCGAAACCGCGGTTCTTCGGTCAAAACCGAACCGAACCGAAACCGCGGTTTTTACCATGCAAATTGGACGGTTTTCTTCCGTTTTAACTCTAGGTTAGGGTTAACGCTAACCCTAACCTAGGGTTAAAACCCTAGGTTAGGATTAGGGTTAACACTAACCCTATGATCTCTTTTTTCAGTGCATTAAATGCATTAAATGCATTTTGAATGCAGTTCAATCAATGCACAGCTTTTAAACGCTAAAATAACGAATGTTGTTCTTCTGGCATGTCTATATTTCTATGATGAGTCAGAGTCTGACGTCATTATTGAAATCAGTAAAAACAATTTTAAAATGGCTGCATTAGTAGTGTCGCGCAGTGCCAGTTTAGTGTGGAATGCCAATTAGCTCCGGACACCTTCAAAATTGAGGTAGACACCCCCACCCCCAAATCCACAATCCTAGAAATATCCCTGAGGCTAACGGAGCGGGTTCAAGCCCTGTTAGTGCCCCTAGTGGCTTACACACGTGCAGTAATGCCTCCTAAGCCACTTTAAATCATGACGAGTTTAAAATTAGGCCTAATGGCATTTGCATCAACTGAAAAGAGGTGACTTAAATAAAGGGGCCGTTCATAAATGACGTCACGCGAATTTGTCACTTTTTTTACCCCCCTACGTCACGCAACGTCACGCAACGTCGGACCCCTAAAATATGACGTCACAACGGGCCGACCCCCTCCTCCCCATTTTCAAAAATCGCGTAACGTCATTTTATTTTTTATTTCTTATTAAAGTCCTCAAAAGGTCATTCTTGTATTTTTTCCTCTCGAAAACCCTGACAAGCAAAAAGAGGTCATAATTGTATCATTTTTCCTCTCCAAAATCCCTGAAAGCAAAAAGAGGTCATAGGGTTAGGGTTAACCTATCGCTAACCCTAGGTTAGAGTTAGGTTAACCTAACCCTAACCTAGGGTTAAAAACCGAACCGAACTGAAACCGCGGTTTTTCGGTCCAAACCGAACCGAAACCGACCGAGACTGCTCGAGGTGAAACCGTAACAGCACTAATCTTAACATCGCAGTCACTTTGTTTAACTTTCTAAGACTGAACGCCTGATAGTATAGGCTATGTGAAAACGCAAAACAATCTTCACTTAATGACTTTGATCTTTAAAAATATTTAAGTAGAACAATATGTAACCACGAAATTCCAACAAAAGGCGACTCAATGGCCCAAAAATTTCCAACGATAAGCATTGTCCAGGCACATCAGAATCAGGGCACTATAGTAGTTCGAGCATTTTAGTTTTGCATTAATTTATGGTAATGAATTTAGATTTCACTTTTTGTAACAACGTCCTCTCTACTGTAGGCCTACTGTAGACATGGGCGCCCACGCATAGGAACGAGGAAAATGCAAATCTATTTTTGTAAATAACCAGGCACGTCGGAACGAATTTTTAGCAGAGGGTGCAGATGTGGCGTGGTGCCTTATATTATACTAATACTAAGACAACACGTCTGAATATATTATATAAGTAGATATGTATTCTAGCAATGTACAAGCAATGGTTGAGTCTTTATCTATCGACGTACGGACAACGAGTGTCTGTCTTCAGCTATGCTACAGTTCAGCGTCCTAGTTAGTGTTCGTCTATTGGATGGGAGGCGGAGCTTGTCTACTTAGAATGCCATCACGTGACATCTTCTCTTCTTACTTTTTAAAGCTAAAGTCTAACAGAGTGAAAACCTAGATTCTAAAAAGTCCACAGAAAACTGCAAGCCTACAATGTCAGTGCTTTCTATATTTAAAGTTCGCTTGGAGTTTTCTATCGCAAAAGACTCTATAGGGCTTTATGGCTATTCTGCTTCTAGTCAGATCTAAATGGGTCTGCTCAGTTAATTAGTGCCTTCGGGCGGTGGGTGTCGATGGCGATCGTCGGCTTCCAACAGTTCAAACTGGACAGTTGATGACTCGACGGCTGACTCGATCTGTCTCAGTCTCTGTGTCTCTCTTAGTTTGACTCTGTCTCAGTCTCTGTCTTTTTCTTTTCCATCGCGTATGCTTCTGCTTGAATTTAATCCGCTTGAATGTCGGTCTCTCTGTCTGCTTGGTGGTGCGGAGGGGTGAGTCGCGTCTTCCTCCTCTTCTCTTGAAATCGTTTCGAGCCGGCGTCTGCTTGTCCGAGTAAACGCCTTTGAAAATGAACTTCCACTCGGCGGAGGGGTCGACATTAAAGATAATGTCGGACACGTCTTTCAGTGCTGGCAACGGTGGGAGAGGGGAGGCAATTTCCACTCTCAGTTCGGCCTCGGCAGATGTCGTTCGGAGTTGAATCCTTTCGAGTGGGACCATCTCGATCGAAGACGGAAAGTGTGTGGGAGAGTCGGTCTCCGATATCAGTTCGTTCTTAGAATCCAGTGAATCCTTCAGGCGTAAATAATTATAGTTCCCGACTTCAAGTGTCATCGGCTGTAGTGCGGAGGGGTAGTCGATCGTTCGGAATGCAAAGGCGGTCATCTGAATAGAGTCCATCTGTGACTCGATCTTTTCGACGGTAGAGGGCATTGCAGCTCGCATTTCAGTGTTTGCAAAATCGCCTGTTTTCTCATTTATTTCTTCATCGTCTGCTCCTTCTTCTCCTTCTCTTGCTTCTGCTGCTTCAATCAGTTCGGAGGTGGGGGGTGAATCCACCAACAGCTTGGCTAGGCTCCGATCACCAAGTGTCGGCTGGAGCGGGGAGGGCGGAATTCGCATCGTCCCTTCCGTGTCTTTCTTTCTCACGACCTCAGGGTCAACGGCCCTGGTCGAAGTGGTCGGTGAGATGATTGTAATTGGATCCATCAGTGAGCAGGAATGCAAGTCTGCTTCAGAATCACTAGTCCAGCGGCTTTCTTCCATTCTACGCTGTATAGGGATCGCAATGAATATTTCAAATTCATCTTCGTCGTCATCCTCATTTCCATCGTCAAAATTATTCGCAATTTCATCTTCAAAATCATTCGCCAAATCGTCTGCAGCTTCAAAATCGTTAGCAATATCGTCAATAGCTTCATTTTTTTCGAATAATACTCTCTCATTTCCACAGAATGAATCGCAAAATTTATCAGAATTGCTTGCTTCAGAGTCGTCTATTTCCTCGTCTGTTTCATCAAACATAGATTCGTTTCCGACATTCGTCGTTGATTCCTTGTTGAGCATCAGTCTCACACATTCTTCATTCTCAAATTCTGTGTTATCTTTGAATAATTCCACAACTGCTATGAAAATCTCATCTTCCTCGTCATCGCCGTCTGCATTTGAATCTTCAAATAATCTCTTATTTCCACAGAATAAATTACAAAAATCTTCAGAATTGTCTGCTTCAGAATTTAATTTCTCAGTGTAAATTCTCTCGGTTGATGCTTTCTCATGGCAAACAACATTATAATATGATTGGCGTGACATCGACATACCTCGTAGTCGGAAATTCTTCTTCGCTGAATGGTTCGAGCGCACCTTCAGATCGCTGTCTTCGTTGTCGTCGTTCTGCAAACAGTATCGGTCACTTCGCGCTCGCCTTCGTGGCGGAAATTCTCGTGGCGCCTCCATCTCTTCCAGATGATTCCGGCGCTGCTTCGACTCGCTGTCGTTGTGACAGTGGTCATCATCGCGGCTGCTTTCCGTACGCGTTCTCGGCGGGAATTCATGGGGCAGCTCCTCCATCTTTTCGCTGGCGTCATCAACGCAGTGACGTTCGAAAGCTTCTAACAGAGCGCTCGGGCTCTGACGCTGGGCATCTGTCAGGTTCATCTCCATGTAGAAACAGAAAGCGTCTGTTCCCAGGAAACACAGCAGAATCGCGGCCTGTCGAGCCTCGTCTTCACGGTCGATTCCTGCTGCTTTCGAATACTCCAACCATTTCTGTGCGAAATTCTTCCATTCGCTCGCTAGATCGGTCGCATCCAGGTTCAGTGCCTCTGGAATTTGAATGTTCGACGCAAAAGACATTTCGACGCCGTACAGTGTTCGAAGCTGCTACGATCGAAATTCTTAAATTACTTAATCGACTTAATCTACTTAACTAACTTCTGACACCATGTGGCGTGGTGCCTTATATTATACTAATACTAAGACAACACGTCTGAATATATTATATAAGTAGATATGTATTCTAGCAATGTACAAGCAATGGTTGAGTCTTTATCTATCGACGTACGGACAACGAGTGTCTGTCTTCAGCTATGCTACAGTTCAGCGTCCTAGTTAGTGTTCGTCTATTGGATGGGAGGCGGAGCTTGTCTACTTAGAATGCCATCACGTGACAGCAGATTTTCCGAGGCGATGTGTTTGGTTGTCACATTTTTCGGTGGACAAGCCATAAAAGGTCATTTCCTATATATTTTGAGTCGACAAGCAAAAAGGGTCATTTCTTATATATTTTTGAGTCGAAAATTCAAAGGGGAGCAGATCTGTATCCCCAGCCTCGTCTTCCAGGGAGTGCGCTGCATCCCCTACTTTTTTCCAGGGTGCAGCTGCACCCCCTGCACCCCCTCTTAGTACGGGCCTGTAAATAACTAAGCTTATATTTTAACTTTTAGCCAATATTTTCACACTAAATCATTATTGCCTAATTAAGTGGCCTATAGCAGTAGGCCTACCTTATTTTGTATGGATTTTACCTAGCATTCTAACAATCTTTCAAAAATAATTGTCAAATTTTGCCTTTAATTTTTAAAGTAAAGGTAGGCCCCGTACTGGAGTCCGAGCGCTGCGTTGGGCGCCTGCGCTTATCTCCGGTCTAGGCAAACAGTAGTATAATCCATTAATCTGGGATAGGTTGCCAATTTGCCATTAGTTCCTTCAGACCCACGTTTTACCTCACAGCGTAACGCTGCTCCTCAGTTTACCGCCGCCTTCTAGCGAGTAAGGTTGAGTCGACCTTAAGACTCCCCTGTGAGAATCGAACCCGCGACCTTCTGCTCCATAGTCCAGCGTTGTTAACCACTCTGCTAACTTCCCGCCCCTAAATTTGTAAACCTTGCTAAACTATTATCAGGCACCATTGTGGTTTGCCTATTGAAAAAATTGTTGTGCACACTCATGACTTTGGAATTGCGACAAGTATTTCATGTGTGAATAGATGTTGCAGTTATCGTAATAGATAATAATGCAAACGCAAGATAATCTTATCTGCGCTTAACACGCGTACTGATGTTTCTTACGGCTTAGACTCGTACAGAAGCATATGACAGACACGATAAAACTAATTGCGTATTGAAATCCTATAGGCTTAAATGCAGGCAATCGAGACTCCTTCTCCTTGTATACGTTTGCTTTCGGCAAACAGTCCAACAGGATCTGTACTATACAGTATAAATACTGACACTCAATGATACTTGAGTCGGATCCGCCTAAAATTAAGTGACGCAAAACGGTGTTCCCGTCATATAGGGAAGGCATCGATGATTGCTCACGAGGAATTTTAAATGTGAGTTAAAACCCACCCTACTCCCTTAAATTTAGTGCTGATCTGTGGCGTAGCGTGAGGGGCCAGAGGGCGGTCGCCCGGGGGTGGATTTTGGGGGTGACGCAAAATTTCAACTGAAAAAACCAGGTATTAATAAATGGAAATATGCTGACGTATGCTATTCTCAGGGATTAATTGTATGTACTTTTTCGGAATCTATTATATATTGGAGCGTGGGAATACAATACAAGGAATGACCTTATTCTTTCTTTCTTGTCAATGCATTTCGGGTACACATTAGAGGCGCAATCCCTCTTTTGCCTCGGGGCGCTGGCAACCATTGCCAACCAACGCTGCGCCACTGGGGGGGGGGCTGATGACCAAAATAGATCCTCTACCAGATGTTTGGGCAGGGCCGGATTAAGGTCCGAGTGGGCCGGGGGCTGAAAAAAGGCTGTCGCCTATAATGAAAATCTCTGGCAAGCAAAAAAGGTTATCTACCTTTCTCCCTTCCAAATCGTACTGACAAGCAAAAAAAGGTTATCTCGAAAATCGGTGGGCCTATTTTTATAATGGGCCGGGGGCTACAGCCCCCTCAGCCCCGCCTTAATATGGCCCTGTGTTTGGGGACAAAACCCAAATGCCCATGCCTGGCGCCGTCACTGAATTGAATCGTCAACCATACTAAGGCGACTCGATTGGGGGGGGGGTGGTTAAGAACCCCTTTGGAGTGGATCTTTACCTTCTGCAGTCTCTGAAATTTTACAGCAACAAGTTTAATTACAACCCTAAAATTATAACTGGGCCATTGGTAATGTTAACAACTGGACCTAGAATACATAAGCAGGATCTGTCCTGTGTTAGGACAGCCTGAACAGCTGCATGTCTCAGCAGAAAGTCTAAAGCCCACACAATATTGGCGTCATACAGCAATCATAACCGACAAATATGTCCTAAAATGTAACAAAACGTATTTTCCGACTATGGCTAAATTCCGCGTTACACCTGTTGGAGTCTCATTACATTCACGGCGTTTTTTCAGGCCACCTCAGTCGGTTGCATAAAGCCATAAATAGATATACAGTATACGGCCCAGTTGAAAAGCTGTTCTTCCTTGTTCGCGCATATGCTGTGTTGTAACGCCAGATCGATTCAAGATGATTTTTACATGCCGTCCAGTGTTTTATCCAGACTCCAGGGCTTTGGCGGGGGGAAAGTGACTTGTGGAGGAGAAGGGACGTATATAGTTTAATGCAAAAATTTGTGTCAGTGCCGAATTTTTGTTGGGAGGGGGGAATTCGAGGTTTTGGGGAAATCCCCTCTAACAGGCCTGGATGAAACACTGATACTGTCAAGCAGTGCTTTTTCAGTGGGAACTCACGGGAACGGCATTCCCACGCCTTTTTGCCAGATTCTTTTATATATTGATAAGCACAATAATGAGTATGGGAACGCACTTGAAGTCCGGAACAGCGTTCCCACGCCTATTTTTTCCAGATTATCTCACATATTTGTATGCAATAATACGTGTTTTACTTGCAGTCGGTTCTTTTAACCGTTGCACCTGATGAGCAAAAAATGTCATCATCAATTTTTTGCACTTGATGAACACAAAAAAATCATCATCCCTAAAAATATAACTTTTAAGGACCCGTAGGAATTTCGCTCGACAGTCCTGGACATGCGTTCCCAAACCTTTTCTCTAGAAAAAAGCATTGCTTTCAAACGAAGTCCATTTTCAAATCTATTTTCTAAACTGTTTTAAGGTATTTGACACGGATTATGTAACGTGCTGACTGAACACAACGATTAACAAATGACAGATTCTTTCGATGTGTAATGTTCTCTGCAGAATTCGGCGATCCGCTCGCACGCCTCCGTTACCTTCTCCTCAGGAATGGTCAGTACCACGCGAAAGTAATTCGGGTACTGGAAGCACTGAAAATATACATATAAACAGTACTCTGAATGAATACGGGCGGAAAGATGGCAGAGAGAGAGGCAACACGCTTGCAGAGAGGCACTAAGCTGCGGGGTAAAACGTAGGTCTGGGAGAAGTAACGGTAGCCTACCACAGATTAATGGATTATGCCACCTACGTCGCTGTTTGCCAGAGCCGAAGATAAGCGTCAGAACCCAACGCTCGGACTCGAGTACGGGACCTTTACCTTTACTCTGCATACATGTCGAGAACCGGCGACATTCACTTGCACATGTGACTGGACTTCTGGGACATTTGTCACCTACTGCAGACAGGCCCGCTCAGTGGCGTATCGAGACAAAGTGCCGCCTGGGGCGAAAAAAGTGCCGCCTCTGGAAAAATAATCTGGCAACCAAAAAAAATTCTAAACATTTTTGACAAGCAAAAAAACCGTTATCGCAATTCTCGAAGATGCCGCCCCTCGAGCAAGTGCCGCCCGGGGCGGTTCGCCCCCGCTGCCCCCTTCGCTACGCCACTGGGCCAGCCAAGATAGGGGCAGGGGCAGGAATATTGTTACGCCCCCTAACACGTAGAAATAACCCCCTGGGCAGGGGTAAATGATTTGTAGGGGGCCCGGGGCCCCGGGCGGGTCCGAATTAAATGAATCACATACGGGTCTGCATTTTAACCGCCGCAAATCATTTTATCATCCTCCACAAAAATACTTTGCTGCGACTGCCTACCTGGATCTACAACCTTGACCACCACGGACTACGGATTGCGGACTATGGATTTCACCCAGATTGAGGGCTAGTGAATAAGCTGGTGCACTGCGCCAAGTTTCCAGTGATGTTAATCCTTGTCCTGGTCCTTGTCCTTAAGGACTCCTTAAGGACCAATTTGAAGTCCTTGTTCTTGTCCTGGTTCTTGGGGAGTCAGTCCTCGTCCTTATCCTTGTCCTTGGGGACTCGGTCCTCGTCCTTATCCTCGTCCTTGCAGATTGGTCCTTGTCCTGATCCTTGTAACTTAGTCCTTGAAAAATCCTTATAAGGACCAAATTGCTTGTATACCATTTTCAATTGTTCTGATAATTATGTTACAAGTTAAGAGTAGTATGTGGATTTATATTTAGGCTACATACTTGCTTTGAGTTACTCTAAATGTGTAGTCATTGTTTCCTTTATAATACCAGTTTGAGGAGTTTCCTTTATAATAACAGTTGAGATGTTTCTTTTATAATACCAGTAGAGGAATTGATTCTTTAATATAATTCTTTGTTTCCCTGCGACGTCTGCTCCAGTTGAACGAGTGTTTTCGCAAAGTGGTCTCATAATTAGACCTCATCGTGCGCGTTTCACTGATCAGCTGCTGGAAACACTTGTTTATTTGAAATGCAACATTGCTGTTGACTAGATTATGTTTTACAATATATCTTTTTACAACATACTTTTTTGCTTTTCTAATTTTGCGAATCGATCATTCGAATTGAAATTGGTTTTGTTTTTTTCATTTCTGACTTTTTTGTTTGACAGAGGTCGGTCCTTGTCCTTATCCTTGATCCTTGTCCTTAGAGGTCAGTCCTTGTGGTCCTTGCGCTTAGGGAGTAAGTCCTCGTCCTTGTCCTCATCCTTGGAGGGTCGGTCCTCGTCCTTATCCTCGTCTTTGGGGGCTTGGTCCTTGTCCTTATCCTCGTCCTTGGAGGGTCAGTCCTTGTCCTTATCCTCGTCCTTGGGGGGTCAGTCCTTGTTAACATCACTGCAAGTTTCTGGCAGCGCTATAGAAATTTCGTCTTTACTTACAGTGTTACAGTTTCAAATAGCGAGAGTTAGATCCGTTATCCATTAACCCCTTAACTGGGGATCCCGTATATATATCCGTCCATTTTACATTCAGTTACAGTTAAATACGCGGTTAAGGGGTTAATGGTAAACCTTTCCAGGAAGACAGAAGACCGATTGTTCCGTCACCAGCTGTTGTGTGAATTCCAGGTCTGATTTGAAATCTGGAAACTTATCCATTCGTATTGCGACCTGACAGATGACAACGAAAAAGTCTACATACTTATTTATTATTTTATTTCGCACTTGCCTCGGTCCACAAAAGCAAATGGTAGGCAAAACACAAATTACAAAATTAAGCAGACAGAATACAATACAGTATTAATTTTTAAAAACTAGATAAAATACCGTAGTTCTTGTCTAACATTAATGCAAAACTGTGTTCACCAAAAATAAATGCCATACAAAGTGCCGTATATAAGGACGTTGGGGTGCATGCCCCCGAGAGAGAAAATTCATGAAGCCCCAGTCGTCCCTTGCCAGAACTGGCAATGGGTCACTTAGAATGACCAATAACCCATTGGATCACTGATCCATGACCCATGGGTTTCTGGCAAGACCCACTGAGCCATCAGTCATGTGACCCATCGAGAATAATTGATGACCCACCTGACCAATGACCCATGAACAGCTGACCCATTGCAAACTCTTTCCCTTGCTCCGTCCGTCATCTCTCGTCTCACCCGCGACCCAATCGCCACCATCTACACCCAAATGCCGGCAAAATGCCCACATTGAGATCGAATTTCAACCTAACCGTTGCTTTCTGCTTCTCTTCTAATTCTATATTCTCGTGACGAGAAGTTAATTTATAAAGGGGTCCACAAAAAAATCTGAAGCCCCGGACTGCAAACGTCAGCCCGTTGCTAGGCCTATATGAATGTTTTATTGCGTTATAGATTACATAGCCTACTGCCCATCGTGCATCTCATAAAAATATTTTGAAGTGGTCGAGTTAAAAAAAATCACACGGTCACCTTACCATCATGTACATGGCTCCCGTTGGCATGATTGGATTCAAGCCTTTGATCGTCTTCAACGCTGCGTGACAGATCTCTGCATTTCTCTGTTTCGGACAATTTCACTCCGTTAAGAAATTTCAAAAGAGCGTTTCACTTTAATTAATTAGCAGGTGTTGAAGCAATCAAGTATCTGTGGGCTGACGGCGGACTTTGGCGTCACTACAAATTTTTGCCCATCGTCCAACAACAGTGGCGTAGCCAGGATTTCCGGAAGGGGGTTTGGTTTTGATCGTAACCAACTTCTAAACATCTCGACAAGCAAAAAGAAGGTCGTCACCTTCCTTACTACACCTCTACATCCTATAGCACTTAGAAACTGTTTAGTCGGCAGCCAGCCAAGGGGGAGGGTTTGACCCCCAAAACTGCGTCCGAAAATTTTAAAAAATGTATAGAAAACACATTTTAAAATGTTTTGTCGCCAGCCAAGGAGGGGTTCAACCCCCAAACCTCCCTTGGCTACGCCACTGTCCAACAATGCTCTTTGGAGCGAGGTTCCAATCTGCGTTAAATCTCCAGTACTGTTATGAAAACGGGGTTTAAGTGGAAAGGGCACGCCGGAATTCATGAGGGATAATTTCAGCAATCAGACGCGTAATCCGGTGACCTTGAAGCAAGGAAGGGTCCTTCCAACATTTCCAAAACCTGAAAATTTCCCTACAATACGTCTAAATTTAAAACACTAAGCCTACCTTTTTCACGCACCACAGAATTAATTAATTATAAGCCACCTACGCTGCAGATGGATAGAAAAATGGTGCAATTATTGTTAAAGAGAACGCAATCACATTTAAACCTAGTTGTGGGTCATCCATATATTACGTCATCAAATTGTTTTCCATTTTAACCGCCCATCCCCGCCCCTTGTCTTCAAGCGTCATCAGGTATCGAACCTTCCCCTCTGATGACGTCATCGCCGCAGCGTTGTGTTTGCCAAGACATAGTATTACTAACGACATCAGAATTTTGGTCTGATTTCAGTCATTTCTACATTTATGCAGGTATTACAGAAACATTATCTAAACCAGACATGACCATGGGCTGGATCCACCTCTGGATTGGGTTGGGTTAGGTACCTAGGTTGAGTTTGGTTAAAAAATGTCCAATTTTATGATGGGTTGGGTTGAAAATGAAACATGACTCAAGAAACGAAAAGAAATAAAAAGAAAAGAAAAGAAAATGAATCAAAGTTTAGGAAATTATAATGTATTACGGTGGGTTGGGTTGGGTCAAGTAGTCCTATTACTTTCATGGGCTGGGTTGGGTTGGGTCTGAATCATGCTGGGTTGGTTTGGATTTTGAAAAATGGGCCCATATCCATGTCTGATCTGACCCTAATGAAGACGATGCAATGACTGACTGACTGTCATTCATGAAGACAGTGACATCTGCCGGCTGCGATACATGCCTCCAGCACAGTGGCGTAACCAGAGTCAAAATGTAACCCGGGCAGCTGACCATGGGCTGTCCATAAATTACGTAAGCAATTTTTGGGCCAATTTTAACTCACCTCTCCGCCTTATCAACAGTTGTCACACTTTTCAAACCCTTGCCTCTTTTGTTTACGTAATTTATGGACAGGCACTCGAAAAAATATTTAAAAAAATTAACATGAGGATTTTAAACTGATCCCATTTCACGAGGCAACGCAATTGCTCAGCAGATGACTTTTAAAGAGTTAATCAATAGGCCCCTACCTTTGATCCATTGCGTGCTGCCAATCAGGTTCACCAAATGGTGAGCTAAGCTTTCTTTGCTCTGGTAACGACAATAGAAGCAATACGCAGCATCCTGCTGAACAGAATTAGCTAACCATGGAAATTCTGCAATATAGTAACTTAGGAAACGACGTTTGGCTGATTTCTTGGCTCCAAAATATTTCCATGGGTAGGCCCTATGTATGCAATTTAGGCTACACTGCTATCTAGTTCTCTGGAACTGTCCTCTGGGCTCTTATTCAGAGGCTGAGACTGTTTATTCTGTTCATTTCTACAGTAGAGTTCGCAACGACGCCGATATTTTAACTGTCTGGCAAATGATGACTAGTTGCACTTAATAGTAAATAAATAGTTTGGCATACGTCATCTGATGTTTCTAAGCATAAGTCAGTTATATTCAGCTTTTTAGAATTCTTGAGAAATCCAAACGCAGGCAACTTTTACAATCCAGACGTTGTGTCCGTGAAACTATGCCTTTCAAAAATATGACTATACGCGAAATTGTGAGTAAAACAATAAATTTACTCTTGGCGCGAACTTGTAATAAGCGTCAACTCTTAAAGCACACCCACCTGCTCTGATATTATACAAAGGAATTTTAGGAATGCTCTCTTAATGTCAATGTGCCTTGTTGCCCAGTGCTGACCTTCCCGTTTCAGACCAAATACACAGGGAAATCGGAGTACCTCTCGGGTCAAAAAGGTCAAATCTCAAAGCAGCTGCCATTTTTCTCCTATAAGGCGGGTCGACCCGACCCGACCCGACGAGGGTCTTTCGAGCGCACAGGTCAAAGCTACTTCAGCTATCCCTGGTATCAGTCGCCAATAATAAATCTTCAGCCATCGCCAGAACGCCAACTATCACATTACGCTGTAGATAGCGTTCACTTCGGTAGAGGAAGATGCATAGGAAATGAATGGTCCTTAGGGACAGGCGATTACCGCCATAACTGAAATTCGACATATCACGCAGATACATATACTTGCCAAACAAAATTACTGTAGTAATTACTGCACTTCTAACTGATACCTGTAACCTGTGAGACACGTATTCCAGATACTTTAGTTTTAGACTATTAGAATAGTATTGCAATGACGTACATGGCAGTGCAAAAGTAAGCACATTCAAATAATAAAGGCATACTTTTTATATTTTGTCAACCCGGGCAGAAATTTTTCAACCCGGGCAGAAATCAAAGTAACCCGGGCATTGCCCGTAATTGCCCGGGCGTGGTTACGCCACTGCTCCAGCATCACTACTCTGAAGCTGAACAGGTGTGATGATGTCATCATTTGCATCAGCCTCCGCCCTCCCCTCGTCGTCAGACATATACCCCTCCCGCGGCTGATGACGCAATAGCCTATAATATAGGAGCACATTTTTGTTTACCAGATTTCTGGAAAGCAGTGGCTACCTGAACGACGTTGATTGCCATGTCGAAGTATTCCTGCGGCGTGGACGACAGAATGGTTCTGATGGCGCCCTGAACCAATGTGTTCGGTCCTAAAATTCGCTGAGACAGATTGACCAAACCAGGACGAACCTATAATAACATCGCATTTATACAGATGAAGAAGAATCAGCGCAGAGCAGTAGACCTAATCGAGAATTCGTAGGCGGAATTGAGGCAAAGCACATCTTCCTATGTTTTTGTCAAATAAGACTAAAGACTAAAGTTATTAACAAAATGCTTGGGACATGATGATGATGATGATGATTATGATGCTGATGATGATTCTGATGCTGCTGCAAATGATGATGATGATGATGATGATGATGGTGCTGGTGATGATGATTATGATTATGCTGGTGATGATTATGATGATGATGATGATGATGATGATGATGATGATGATGATGATGATGATTGGAAACGCAATTCGTAAGGGCTGTCCATTAATTATGTCAACAATTTGTGGCCAATTTTTGACCCCCTCCCCTTGTCAACAACTGTCAACTTTCAGTTACCCCCCATAATTACGTCAAAAACTTTTGACCCTCCCCCTTCTAAAATCAATGGCAGGTCCCAATAACAAGGTTATTATTTTTGTGGTGATGACCATTTTTCTCTGTTTTGCTCATCGAGTGTCAAAATGTGGTGGTGATGACCTTTTTTCCATGCTTTTTCCATTGTAATAAGTAGTATTCCATGAAATTTCCTATTTTTTGATTATTTGCAAAAAGTGAAATTTGTGACGTCAACTTCTCTTTACCCCCTCCCCCTGTCAACAACCGTCAAACTTTTTAAAACCCCCTCCCCCCTAAATTGTTGACGTAATTAATGGACAGCCCCTAATATGCAATACCAAAACATTTCAGTTCTTCGTAATTTTTTGTTACTAGGGGCCTAAATATTTCAGTATTTCTACTGGGTAAAATATAGATGTGTAAGTTTTGAATTATTAAAAGTGATGTGTATAAATGAATTTCTTTGGTAGTATAAGCGATCCTTTGCAAAATCAACCTCAGCTTCGAATGCGTTGAATCGATCGTGAATCAGAATCCATCCCAATCGCCAACCGGGAACCAAATATCTTAACACAACGATAGACACATCCACTCTCAAACAGCTAAAATTATAATCGAACAGCGCTCAAAATTCACGCTCAAACCCATAAGCTACCAAAAACACTGTGTGTAAACTGCCCCATCCATCCTAAATCTGCACAGTTTACACAGAAAATCTCTTTCACGGCAGGCTCCAAAGTCAAATATTGCGATATATAGTTGATACATATCTACAATATCTGGAACTATAACAGTGGCGTAGCAAGGCTTTTAAGTTTTGGGAGCCCTTGCGGAGAGTTTCGGTGGAGGGTCCCTGGAAGCCCTTTTCGATTTCAAACAAAATACGCTGGTCGCATTTGCGATCTTTACATATTTCGCAGTTTCGCAACCTTATTAAGCTTATAAAATAACTAATACTAAATATTATTCTGAAATTACATTCTGAATATTTCGAAAGTACAAAACTCTACTTGCGGCCCTCTGACCGCCGAGGGCCCCTGTGCACTGCACCCCTGCACAACCCATTGCTACGCTACTGAGTTGCAGTATAGCAGTCCATTTCTTGCTCGTCAATATCTATTAATTTTGAATAGACTCTTTTTTCAGTATATGTTCACTTATATTTCGCGTTTTCCTGTTCTATTTAGCTAACCGATTATACCTTTTAGTTAACCCTCCGCACGACAAGATAGGAACAGTCGCCGACTGAGAAGCCATTGAGATGTACTGCTGACCGTGAAATACCTGCACAAGTACACTCTGCGATGTAGTAATAGTAATTAGGGCCTACGCTTTCTTAATTTTACATGAACAAAATGATAGCAAGTTGATTTAAAATTTATTTCGTAAAATTTACAACAAAATTAAATGAAAATTAGTAATTACAGCAGAAACAAGGTACTGTTTAGCTTGCAAATGATGGTGATCCCGATTCTAAAACCCTGGTTACGTCACCTGCAAAGGTAACCTGGAGCAGAGACGATAATTGGTCATGTTTGAAACGGTTAATCAATAATTATTTATCGATGAGTCATGGTTCGGTGGATCATTGGATAGCTGACACGGGTCAATGTTAAGACTTCGGGTGCAATCATGCGGAGCATGACATTTCATTTTAAGTTTGCGTTCATTGAAAAATACAGTAGGGTCTATTTGCAACGCAAACGTTGCATTTTTTCCTTGCAATAATAATAATAATAATAATAATAATAATAATAATAATAATAATAATAATAATAATAATAATAATAATAATAATAATAATAATAATAATAATAATAATAATAATAATAATATAAATAACGTTATTCTTGATTACTTGTGTCTTGTTGGTGAATTTTATTGTGGGAGTAGTTACGTCTTCAGAGGCCTATATATATGTTCGATGGACACTCAACATTAGTTTTGACTTCGCCTAACGGCTGGCTTTGAACAGATCTAGATCTTCAATTGGGTCAGAGGGTTCATAGGTCAATGATTCAGTGGGTCGCTTTGAGTGACCCATTGCCACCTCTGACTTGGAGTTATGGGTAACTTATGGCACGACAAGAACACGGGCGTCCGGAAGGGATTGCAAGGGGGTGCAATTGCACCCCCTGGAAAAATTGCGGAGTTATGAAAAAAGCAAAATTACTTGTTTCTTTCGTCGCAAAACCTTGTTTTGCACCCACCAAGGAATTTGTTTCATTTCTTTCGTCACAAGACCCTGTCTTGCACCCCCTGGAAAACTTTCTGCGGACGCCCATGGACAAGAAAGGTCCAAAACTGTCTAGAAAGTGAAAAACAACATCGAATGAGGAGAAGTACGTACGAAATCTGCGTAGACTTCGTCTGCGATGATGGGAATTCGGTTTCTGTCGGCCACTTCGATTATGGCGTCGATGTGCTGGGAACTGAAGACCGAGCCGCAAGGGTTCGACGGATTGTTGACGATGATGCAGGCCGTGTCGCCGTCGATCAACGACACGAGATGATCGAGGTCAATCTCCCAGGATTTCTCTGGCTGACAGTGACACACAGCAACCGAAATCCAATCAGTCGGAGAGTTTTAATAATATAATAATAATAATAATAATAATAATAATAATAATAATAATAATAATAATAATAATAATAATAATAATAATAATAATAATAATAATAATAATAATAATAATAATAATAATTAATAATAAATAATAATAATAGAGGGAGAAAGAAGGAAGGAAGGAAGAGAATTGGAATCAAAAAGACAACTTACAATGAGGTCGTAATATTTGACGTCGATACCAAGCGACACTGCTAGCGTCTGGTAAAGGGAGAACCCAGGCCGTGGAGCCAGGATGTGCTGACCAGGATCAGCCAAGACGGAAATGGCCAAGTCCAGCGCACTGGAGCATCCACTCGTCAGTATCACGTCCTACAACATATATAGGCCTACGGTAATATAGGCTGTCTCGTCTTAACACTTCACCCTAGATTCGCTGCACATTTGGGTTTTGGCGTCGCATAAGGCCTGTTGCAGTGATGCACACAATCCGCGGCCCGCGGGCCGGATCCGGCCCGCCAACGTGTGTTCTTTCCGGTCCTCGGAGCAAATAATTAAGACAACACAGAAAACGGGCCGGAGAAATGCAATTTTGTCATAGAAATTAGTTATCAAGACTGGACTGCCCATATCTACTATTAAGTGTGTGCTGCTATCCATATCAATTGGGATAACAGTAATGTTATGTCAAGCAGTAGGCTAGTTCATTGCAACATTTATTCCAGGTAATTGTATTTGAACTGCAGATTTATATACAATATATTATCAGGGTGCGATTTGTAGAAGGAAGGGGAATCCCCCCTTACCCAACTGCATCCCCCTACTGCTACATCCCCCACCACTACACCCCCACTGCTACACTTCTCCAACGACTACATCTCCCCAAGCTAGACATATCCCCCCTCACTGCTCCAGGTCACAAATCGCACCCTGTATATTATAACTTATAGAACGCGATATTGCGGTCCTCGAGTAATCTGAGAATGCTCATATTGGTTCTTGGCCTAAAGAGGTTGGGCACCCCTCTTGTACTGCCCATCTGATTTCTAGGAGTTTCATTTCTAGTGAAACCTCAAAATCTTAAACTATCTTCCCCTGTCTGTCAGACCTGCCAATGAATTGAAAACTGTGAGATCTAGACTACAACCACAATGTAGGCCTATGGCCCCGCGTGATGCGTAATGAATACTTCATACTTTACTCGTCAGAGGCGCTCCAGATAGACTGTAATGTTCTGCAATCGCTGCCCTTGCATCTTCGTGACCTGAACACGAAAATGAACGAGTGAACACAAAATGGTTCAAACGACTGTTATGTCATCGCTAAAAACTACAACGAATGATGATGGTGGGTGGCGATTAGGGCCGCCGAGAA
This sequence comes from Metaphire vulgaris, assembly GCA_018105865.1. Lineage (NCBI taxonomy): Eukaryota > Metazoa > Annelida > Clitellata > Crassiclitellata > Megascolecidae > Metaphire > Metaphire vulgaris. The sequence continues at coordinate 32,923,977 of CM030832.1, read as the reverse complement.
AATTCCGGGCCCCGGTGCAGAAAATAGTCACGGGCCTCTGACCTGACAAGTATGTGAAAAAGTTGATGACCTTTGCTTGTCGGTCTTTTTCAAAGGAGAATTCCACAGAATTCCAGAGTCCTCGTTACAAGTACAACATACAAGTATACAAGTGTGAGAAAGTGTTGATGACCATTTTTTCCTTGTCAGTCTTTTTATGGCATTATTCACCGGACCCGGGCTCTTTGAACTCCATGGGCCCCGGAACAGTGTTCCGGCTGCACCCCTCTCCTCAGGCCTGGCACTGGCGATTGAAGTAATCGATAGTCGTGAAAATTTCAGGAGATTTTCTCGCGCCGATTTTTTCAAATCTTAAAATGTGCAATTCTGGTGATTCTGGTCACATCATTATGAACAGAACCAGGACTAACTTGGCCTGTGCTACCCGCCCTTCCCCCCGAATAGAATTGAAAATAGATATTCGGGTCTCCAATAATGGAGGATGAATGTGAAAGACGTAGATGTAAATTCCCCCTAAAATTATTTTTAGGGGTCTGTCCAAATTCCTTTGGACAGACCCCTATGACCTTCGAACTCCCGCATTTGCCGACTTTGCGGATGCCTGGCACCGGTCCCGGTCCTGAATATAAACCTTATGAAAACACCCGAATGAGCGCTTAGTCTATCACACGGAATGCATATAATTATATTATGTCGCTTTATTCATATATTATATATATACCTTGTGTCCAAAAAAGGGACTCTACACATATTGCAATTGATACCTGGAACCTGGACAATTTAAACTAAATTTTAAACACATAAAGATGATCCATCTATTTGTGTCATGACATTAGCACAACATTTCACTAGAATCCGTTTACTCGTTTGAGCGGTTTGAAAATTTTTCTGTCAGCTGTCACCGAATACAGATTGTCGCCTGTTAGTTTCCATCATTATCAAAAGAGCTCCCATTTTCAGGGCACATTGGCGTAGCGACGGGAGCAGAGGGGGAGAGGCGCCCCAGGCGACTCTTGCCCTAGGGTCGCATTTTCGAGATTTTCTAAATGTTTTTATAATTATTATTAGGGTTTTTGCTTGTCAGACTTTTTTTAGAGACTCGAAAACTTTTTATTAATTATTTGCTTGTCAGACATTTTATAAGACTTGATTGGTAAGGTTTTTTCCAGGAAATTTTGGAGGCGGCGCTTTTTTCTCGCCCCGGGCGGAATTTTGAGGCGCACTTTTTCTCGCCCCGGGCGGCACTTTGCCTCGCTACGCAACTGTCAAAGCACAGTATATATATATATATATTATATATATATATATATATATATATATATATATATATATATATAACTCATACCAACAGAAGGTGAGTATCCATTGAATTTGTTCGATCTGATCGCTTCATGTACGGCATTTTTGATGTCTTCACATAGAGGCAAATTACCGAAGACGGTTGGATCGCCTGGGCATAGAACAGTGTTCAGGAAACGCTCTTATTAATCATTCGAATCCCATAATAGGCCCATACTATCGTCTGTCTGTTGTTTGATCCTGTCTACCTTTGTCTTTATTATTCCTGCGACATCTAGGCCTACTTGATTTAGCATAGGCCTAGGCCTAGGCCTATACATTTTTATTTTTAGAATTATTTTTGTCAATGCACTGTTGAATCTTATATAACTGACTACTGCAATTTTATTAATAAGACAATCTAATCTAATCTTAAAATCTTCTATAGCGCCATTCATAATGCACAGGAGCATCAACCGAATGACCAGCATCAAGATATTGATCATGATAATTTGATTCCAATATCATGACGGTCATCATGAACATGGCCTTCAGAGCTCAATTGAATGATGATGATGACGACGACGACGACTATTATGAGTATGACTGCAAATTCTACGATCAGACGTCTACCGATGGACAGCGAGATCATTTCCTTCTTCGGGTTCGGCGTCAGCTTCATTCCGTCGACGATCTTTCTGATCGGATTGTCCGTATTGAGCGACATCCTAGACGCAGGAATCGAATCCCAGCCGCTGTCGTTCGCCAGTCCACCGTTTGATTCCATTTATCTTGTTCCAATCGGTCAATCAACGCGCGTTTACTTAGCTTCAAAACTACAAGTGTAATTACAAAAGTCAGTGCCTATCAGTGGCGGCTTCAGGATTTAGCAAGTGGGGGCCGTTGGTGTGGAAACTTCTAAGCATGGGGCCAACTACTTCTCATAAACCTGAACTTGTCTAGTTTCTTAGAATGAGTTCACTAAAATATGGGGGAGGGGGTTCTGGGGGTCAGTCATTCAATAGAAAGTCAATGTACTGTAGGCCTACTACTGTAATTATTTTTGGTTAGCCAGGTATATAAATGCGAGAAATATGTTGCTTGATATCGTGTATTAGTTTTTAAGTCTTAGATAACTTAGATAAGCAAGCATGGCTGTAATTAAGTAATAGCAAATAGATATTATATTATTGTTTACTATCCGTTCATCCCTTTGCATCAATCCAAAAATAGCGCATATACTGCAATGAATTGTCTCGCAGCGGTTGATTGCAGTTTTGTTTTGATCCAAAATTCGAAATATTTCATTCGCAGTACAAGTCACTAATAATTATTAATTATCAATGTAACGGGCGACGTTTAAAAAAGAAGTACACGTCACTATGAGAAGATTTGGACAGAGATGACATCATTTAGAATGGACATAGGCCTATTAGTAAAACGCTTGAAATGAAATCTGACTTCTAAATACAATATCAGCTTGATACCTTATGAACTGGGTTTTCCAATCATATGGTCGTGACTATAGGAGATTAAGGTTTGAGACGCTCGAGCAAGGATGCGAAGTGTGCTAACCAACAATAGGTAAAGGTAAAGGTACTCCTACACTGTATACTCGAACGAACGAGCGTAGGGCCCGGTGCTGATCTCCGGTTAGCCTACTAGGCAAGCAACGACGCAGATGGCTTTCACCATTAATCTAGAGTAAGCTGTCATTACTTTCTCTCAAGCTCACATTTTACCTTCGCAGCTTAACGCAATAGGATGTTTTTCAAATACCAACGGTTCTCCTGTTTTGCGTGACGTTCAAGAACATTGACTTCAACGTGTCATATACAGACATATACGTGTCGATATCTTTATACAGACCTGTTGGTTCAGAAATTAAGGATTAGTTCTATAGGACGATTTAATGTCCAAAAGCGCTATTTTTGGTTTTGGCTGATGGTTATGTTGTTCGGCGCTTTCACAAATCGTCGAATAATAATAATAATAATAATAATAATAATAATAATAATAATAATAATAATAATAATAATAATAATAATAATAATAATAATAATAATGGCGTCTCATCTACGTCCTATACGAGCATATGTAGGCCTACTGTATAGAAAAGCATTCTTAAGCATATAACAGAAAGACAACGCACTGTTGCAATTCTACTGTCATCATCGTCAGCTGCTCTGTCAAGATACCGGTTGTATACTCCAGATTACAGAGTCTCCATTACTCTCTATCTTGAGCATTTTTTCTTCCGATTTGAATACTTGTTCTTTGTCGTAGGGTCGAGCATCCACTCCAGTATCGATGTCCTTGGCTGTCCATTTTGCGTTTCCCTGCCATCTTCCCTTCTAGCAGCTCTTTATAGTGAGCGCCTATCATCTCTCTCTCTCTCTCTCTCTCTCTCTCTCTCTCTCTCTCTCTCTCTCTCTCAGAACACGACCTATCCCAATTTTACTGTAAGCTATTTAATTGCTTGTGGCGTTAATTCATACCTCGCCATTTAGTAGGCCTATGCCGAATCCTCTGTCGGTTCCCGGTTCGGTTTACTTTTACAGAACCCATTTTCACAAACAACATCATCTTGCGCCGTTTGCATCAAAAAAGCTGCGCGTTTTAAAAAGTACAGTAGCCTTGTGTTAATCCAACCGAAGTATAAGATTACTCACAGAGTGGCTATCCTATAAAAGTAAGACCTGTTTTATCAATGTCAGGTCACGAAGCGAGATCGTACGATGAACTGAATTCCGTCATTGAATTCTGTCTTTCACTGTTTCCATCGGTGATGTTCCTCTCCCGTTGGTCCCGTTCGTCATGTAGGCCTACTCCAGCCAGCTCGGTCGTCCGTGTTCCTTGTCCCTTCTCTAAGTCGCGTCATCGTTGAAACTTATTTTGTTTTCGGCGTCAAACACTGTGAATTAAAACGCTAAATCCGAGGTTAATGCTTTCTAACTCACCGTGTGATGTCGATTCTAGACGAAGCCCCCCAAGTACGGTCGTCTTGTCCTAAATTGTCTCTGTCCGTCTCTTGATTTTCCAGACAAATCGTCGATTAAGAGACGAAGAAGACGCCTCTTGATACTTCGATCGTTTGTTGATACATTGTACCCGCGGCCGCGAGCTTCTGGAATCGGTCCATTGTCGAAGCTCCCGTGTCGATGTTTGGGCCTACTTTAATGTCAACGGCCAAAGGTCAATCGATGACGTCTGACAAGGCCTGAATGACCCCAAACAGATCTCGCCCCAGGAAAATCGGTTTCGTTCTGTGCCAGGATTTTTGGTTCGCATATTGTTGTCAACAGATGTATTCGCATCTGCATTTTCTCAGAGATTATTTTCAATTATCTAATAATTGGCACCACAAAAGATATACTCTTAAACCACTTAAAATCCAACTGCTGTTATATTATTATTATTATTATTATTATTATTATTATTATTATTATTATTATTATTATTATTATTATTATTATTATTATTATTATTGTTATTGTTATTATTATTATTATTATTATTATTATTATTATTATTATTATTATTATTATTATTATTATTATTATTATTATTATTATTATTATCATCATCATCATCACCATCATCATCACCATCATCATCACCATCATCATCACCATCATCATCACCATCATCATCACCTGATTGGGGCTGTCCATTAATTATGTCAACAATTTTTAGGCAATTTTTGACCCCCCCCTTTGTCAGCAACTGTCAACTTTCAGTTAACCCCATAATTACGTCAAAAACTTTTGGACCCCCGATCAATGACAGGTCCTAATAACAAGGTTACTATTTTTGCGATGATGACCATTTTTTCCCTTTTTTGCTCGTCGAGTGTCAAAATGTGATGGTTATGACCTTTTTTGCCATGCTTTTTCCATTATAATAAATAGCATTCCATGAAATTTCCTAGTTTTTGATTAGACCTATTTGTAAAAAGTGAAATTGTTGACGTCAGCTTCTCTTGACCCCCTCCCCTGTCAACAACTGTCAAACTTTTTCAAACCCCCTCCCCCTAAATTGTTGACGTAATTAATGGACAGCCCCATTCCTGCGCCTGTTCAACTGGCGCAATAACTGTAACAGGTTCTGTTTATTATTATTATTATTATTATTATTATTATTATTATTATTATTATTATTATTATTATTTACTCATATTAATTTTAGGCCTAATGAGCTTGTTTGAAATGATCCAGCAGCGCCATAGGCCTATGTCGATTTACACGATGCCCTTATTAGATCTTAAAAGTGACATACTTAATTGTCTTCTGAACTTCGCGTAATTTTTCCCTCTGTAGACGATAGCTGCCCTCTGTTCCTATGTGTTATTGGATTTGTCACAGGAGAAGGTCCACAGGTATTGCGTTACTCGGGTCCATTGACTTTTGAATTTACAATCTAGCATATGGCAAACACAGAAATCTTTGCATCGCCATAACAACAGAGGCCCATTAATTTCAGGACCTTTGAGCTGAACACTAGAGACAGCAGGTCTTGCTATGAGCTTCTTTCGCTAAACACAAGACGACCTTTATTTTGCTCGTTTGTATGAAATGTTGCGAGGAATGGAGTACCAAGGCTTAAGGACGAACCGTTTAAGCCTACATTATCTTGTCTGTGTGGATTACGTGATGGCATAAATCAGACACTAGCAAAAACGCAGTGAACTATTTTTTCTCTCAAGCCTGAGCTATTCGGAATTGACCCGTTTCACTTGTTCGATAGAAATCTCATGCACTTTCATTCGTTTTATCGATTTTTAAGGACTCTTTTGAGACTTCAAAGTTCAAACAGACAAACGAAACGACACCGATCGCTTCTCGAGTCGTTTCATTCAACTACGAGGTGCAACCGCTGCACTTCGACCAAAGGCTCAGTGGTACCAGTGTGTTGACGTCAAAGTTCGTTTAAATGGCGACCGTTGTCCTGGACATTATTTCCAATCGCAGAAAATTATCTAAAGTCGCCCCGATTGTTCTGTTTGAACGATGAGAGTTTTGGCCTTGAAAAGTGAAATTGTCGCCAGAGTGAGGGTTAAGGTCCAGAGCCGCAGTTATAGAGTTTTCGGCGCCCGGGGCAAGATTTATATTTTGCACCCCTAAATTAAATTACGGCGATGACCCTTTTAGTCGTCACAAAGTCACAAAAGACCTTTTTATCTGTTTTTAATCGGCACATCTATTTATTTATTTTTTCACATCCAAAATGCGCCCCCACCGGTCGGCGCCCGGGGGGGCTTGCCCCCTAGTTACGGCTCTGTTATTGTAAGGGTTAGATCACTGGTGACAATTTCACTTTTCAGCAGGATGGAGCAACTGCTCATCGTTCACGAAACTTGCTTTTGCTTTTCTCACGTTCCAGACTTCACTGGATCAGAAAATTGACCGCCGAACAGTCCGGATTTGAATCCCGTAGACTACTCAGTCTGAGGAGTGCTTCAACATGCAGCTTGTCTACAGACAGAGAATTCGCGATATTGAACATTTGAAAGAAGTTCTGACAGCATGCTGGGACTAAATCAGCCAGGACACTATCAACCGGGCTATTGGATAGTTTCGCAAGCGGTGGTTATCGCAGCAAACGGAGGACATAGGCCTATTGAAAAATCAAATTGACTGAAATTTCTTACGCATTAAGAAAATCCTGAAATTTTACAGTTCATTCAATGTTATATTAAATGCCAAACCTACTGTAAATGTGACTAGTCCGGTTTTGCGATATGCCAAACAGAGTTACAGAGACGTCATTTCACTGTTTTTCAGGGGAGCAAAAACATTTTCGACCTGACAAGTTTGCGAAAAAGTTGACGACCTTTTTTTGCTTGTCAGTCGTTTCTTTACGACTAGTTACTTCAGATTACTCGACATCAAGCACTCCTTTAGGGGCTGCTGAAGCCTGCTGTGCTTTATTTTTACCTATTTAGCCAGCCAATTGGTATGTAAAAACTAAATAACACATTGGCGAAAAAAAAAATTTTCCCTAAAAATAAGGGGGGGGGCAAATGCCCCCCTGCCCTCCCAAATGACGTCCCTGATGTCAAACTATGCGCACTGGTTCCTACAACCCTGCCAGTGGCGTAGCGTGACTTTTGGGGGCCCGGGGGCATCTTTGCCGTGGGGCCCCAAAATGAGCTGACGAGCAAAAAAAAACGTTATCGCCTCCTTTTTAGCCTGACAAAGCAAAAAGGTTGTCACCACATCATTTCTAGGGTTGATTAGGGTTCTAACATAAAGCTTAGACCCTCTTTCGGGGCCCCCTCGCCCAGGGGCCGGGGGCTGGTGCCCCCGCCCCCTCCCCACGTTACGCCACTGAACTCTGCGGAATAAAACAGTCAAAATAAGCAGTTCTTGCAAGTTGTAAGAACTTCTGTGCTAACAGCAGCGTAGGAAACAGCCAATATACTAATATAGGGTACGATTTAGACCCAGGTGCACTGAAAGCAAGTTTCTAGAGAGACAATAAAGGCTCGCCCCTCTATTGACTTCGCTAACCATTGCACAAGTTATTTGCCAGGGTTTTATTTTGTTGATGTCCATCATGCGCAGAGAAGAGCCGTTTACCTGGGCTCGCTACAGAGATCAAGAAACATGTAACTACAGTAAGCATAGTTTTAGACTGGCAAGACTGCTGTCCAGTGCAGTGGCGTAACGTGGGGCACTTTGTTGAGAGGCCCCGGGCAGGGGGATCAAAGAGGGTCTAAGCTAGGGTTAGGTTAGTTAACCCTAATAACCCTAACAACCCTTAGAAATGAACGTGGTGACTGTCCAGTTTTTGCTCGTCAGGTGAAAATGGACTTATTTGAGTTTTTTTTCTTTTTGCTCGTCAGGGTGAAAATGGAAGTGATGACGTTTTTTTTGCTCGTCAGCTCGAAACTTTGAAACTTTGGGGCCCCCATGACAAAGATGCCCCCCGGGCCCCCAAAAGTCACGCTACGCCACTGGTCCAGTGCATTCCTAAGTAATAGATCTAATTTAGCATTTGCATTTTGAGCGCTACTCTCGTTACGTCTTAATCACTGCCGGCTCTCCAGGCGAGCGTAAACATGAGCTCTCTTGTCACCGCCAGTCACGGCCAGTGAAGGGATTAACCTCCCGCCCATATTTCGACAAGTAAAGCACCGCTCAGCTCAGTGTACAGTGTACACTCAGCCCGCACGGCTTCCTAAAAACCTCCCAACTTGAACGCACACCACCCACGTCCGGAGATCCATCCGACTGCCGTTCTAACCTCAACAAACCAGAAGACAGGGTACCAGCGTTTATTCTAGGCCTTCTCTGGGGGAAATTCCCCTCCCCAAGTTTGAATTCCCCCCAAATATTTTTTTACATTTTGGTAAGTAGTATGACCTCCCCAATATCTTTTACCCCCAAAATGTTAAACTCCCTCAAATGTCTAGGTGGCTAGAATAGCCGCTGCAAGGTACCTAGTTTGGTTCAGGCCTGGAAGTCGCCAATTGGAAACTTGAGACATTTTTGTATATAAAGTAAAGTAAAGTAAAATCTCGTGGATTTCTATAGCGCCTTGAAAGCAGCACAACAGTAGCTGCTTATTCTTAGGCGCTCAGCCTCTCTTAAAATAGCTATGGGGAAGGTGTGATATCAGCCAGGCAATGGTCAACGTCCAAAGGGCAGTGAGGCTAGGTTGTTACAGCTATGGAGGATATGATTTTAGAAAAAGGAATGATTTAAGCTTAGACCTGAAGACTTGAGGATATGTATTGATATATGATATGTAACTGTATCTAATGTTCTTCTTTGGTTAAATGAGGGCCATGAGGCAAATAATAAGCATTATGTGACGTGTAACGTTTGCAAATCATGTATTTCCGGTTTTACGCGAGTACTCGAGTACTCGCTAAGCTACTCGACTCCTAAACTACTCGGTTAGCACGTTATCACGTTATAATATTCAGTAACAAAGTTTAAAGTGGTTCAGAAGTCTGCCATGTGAGAACCACTATGTTTATGTTTTACAAAAACTATTTTGCTTAAAAACTAGACAACTGGACTTTCTCTAGAAGTCTACATCTTTTCAAATGCATGCAATGGCCTGCTATACCCTGGCTGCATTATGAAACTAATAATTAGCTGCTCTTAAAGCACTACAGGTATACAAATTCATGATTTTATTTACTAGAAGCACTAGTCACACTACGGTACTTGTCGCAAGTATGCAGATGATACAAACCAAACATTTTAGATTCAATTTCTTACATAGCAAGTATTTTGCAAAAGCATTGTGATATCTCAGCAATTCTATAGCAATCCATTACATGTCAGTTGTTCACTACGAAGCCAAGTGTACCCGTGTCTTTCCAAAGTACTGCAGATACTTAAGAGTATAGACAACGTAGAGTCGAATTGTTCAAACTCAGATTTACTAAATACATATTGCTTGAAGTCAATCAACAATGACAAAATGTCTGTTGGCAGTAGGCCTAATTACTAATAACAAAAGCACCATTACACAAAGGCACTCCTACACTCATTCATTTTCACTCAACAGGCCCACAGGACATGAGGTGCAGGTGCAGCTGCACCCCTAAAAAATTAGGGGGTGCACCACACACCCTGGAAAATGAGGCTGTTTTTTGCCTGTCAGGATTTTTAAAAAGAAGATAAAGAAAGGGTGATGACCTTTTTTGCCAGTCAGGACTTTTAACTTGAAAAACTGCACTCCTGGCAAAAATCCATTCCAATGTGCCTGGCACTCAACAGCTAACTGCAATCCATAAACAATAAGCATAAACTGCAAGCCGTAAGCAGTAAAATAATTTCAACATAATAAGCAAAACTCAGCTAAAACTGTATTTAGCAAAAACTCAGTAATTGAAAACATCGAATATTTTAAACTTCAACAAACTCATTTCAAATCAAGCGTACACCTTACAGAAGCTATTATTAATAGCAGGAGCAAAACTCCATAGCGCCATTTTAGCAATGCACTTGGCATCAGTCGATGGTCGCTCCCTTATTTGAATCGTAATCCTCCATTGTCTGATTTTTGGTCCCAGTTATGGCAGATAGGCAATAGAGAACAGGTATGCTATAACCACAGGCTGCCTAAAAACTGCAGATCAACAAATCTACTGTAATTGAGAATTGAAACATTGGTCAATATTCAAATATTTGTAAAAGTGACAATTGCAGATAATCGAAAAACAACAAATTTAAACCAAATGATAAAACAAAAACAAGTCATCATTCAGGTGCATAACTTTGGATTTAAAAACTCCTGACTCAATTTGCACTTAGAAATAAAGGAAGATAATGGGAATTCTTCTGCCTTTAAAGCAGAATTCACTTGGCAAAATTCCCATAAACCTTCAACATAACCATTAAATCAGAGAATGTATCACTTTGTCTAAAATTATTAAGAAGAAAAACATAGCCAAATAAGTTTTTCTATATCGTAAGATATGAAAAGGAAAACGTATTCATAGTAAGCAATAAATGTGTAAAAATAGATATACTCATAATATAAAACATTTAATTGAAAGTAAATCTCCTTGCAGCAGCTAGCAATAATAAAGCAAAACTAACTGTATGCTAAAAATGACAACAGGAATGCTGTACAAAATGCATCTGAGGCCCACATGATGTCCAATATAATCAAAAACCATAAAATATGTCCCACTTGTTAAACTATCTATGAAATGTAAAGCAAAAAAAGTCAAACTATATCCTAACAATAAGATGACAAAAATAAAAACCACAAAATGTCTTTTTCAGTATCTTGACAATGCTGAAGAAGGCAAAGACAACTGATATATGATGCCATGGACTCTATACATTCAGTTGTAATGAACAAAAAAACAGTCATCGGGAACATGATATATCAAAGCCATTGGATATGCATATGTACCATATTCAAAACATGCATCATTGCAGTAGAAATTGTCTTAATAATAATAATAATAATAATAATAATAAAATTAATAATAAAGTTTAAATGGTACAGTAGGATCTGTCTTGTGTTAATAATAATAATAATAATAATAATAATAATAATAATAATAATAATAATAATAATAAAGATAATGTCAATGTTTTTAATTAACTCATTTGTTACTATATGAAAAGATATAAGATACCATGATGTAAATGTATTTAATTAACTCATTAAAGTTACCATATGAAGTGAGATGCTGGTAGACGATTCTACCTCAAATAAAGTCAACTCCGCTTTACATATCACAATCCAAATACTCCCCTGAATGTTGAAATCAGTGGATTTTTAACCTTAATTAAATGCTATCTTCTTCCGTTATGAATTAAAAAATGAAAAGCAGATGGTCAAGTGATTGAGCCTGGGACTCACAGTCCGTTGTCTGATCACAGAGACATTCGATTGCAGCAAAAACAAATAAACGGTTCGGTTTCCCTACAACTAATACAAGACTTAGCAACAACGTGTAACAATAAAAGCAGCAACCTAAACAATGTGCTTGCAACATAGCCTAGATAAATAAAACTTAATCAAACCATCTACTGTATAACAGCCCAAGTTAAAAGCAGAAGCACAATTACAAGCCGCTTTGGGACTGAAAAAAGGCTTACGTGTTTAGCCAACTGCACAGAAGTTGTAATATAAGAGGCAATCATACGTCTACAATTGCTACAGCACCTGAATTTATTTCAAGCAATGATAATTAATATGATTACTTTACAAACATATTTTAACTTAATCTTGAAACTTTCACTTACAATTGTGTGTCAAATCATATACACTGACTAATTCTGACAAATATATTGGCACAATCGTGGAACTCAATTAAAATGTCAACCGTTGAGTGGAATAAAAAGTTTAATTTTTCCCTCAAAATGAGCAGAGCCCCTGAGTTATGTACCTTATAGAGATGCTGCCCAATATGTACTAACATAAATTATATGCATATAAAAGCATCAATAAACCAAATTAAATCCAAAACTAAAGTTCTGGATTTCAATTTGTCTTTTAAATTTCTAATTATAGAAATCCTAATTTCTCCATCATATTCAACAATAATTAATAGCAATCATTAAGCAAAATATAAATGTTTGAAAACTTCAAAACCTTCCTACTTTCAAGACACAACAGATTCCAGTTTATAACAGACTTGGTTATCATGAAAAATCAGTCATAATATATAAGTTTTGCAGGCCCCTTAGAGCATAACATACAGCAAGTCATCTTAACCCTTTGCACCATAAGACCAATATTTCAGTTTCACAACTGTGAATTGCCACAGTCAAAGGGTTAACATGAACTCTGAAAACATGGAACCTATGCTAACACAGATCATTTTATTTGGTTTCTTTAGGCACGACCAATATGAACCTATGGTCAACATGGATCCCTTTCAGGTCCCATAAAGTTCATGTTTACGGGGTTTTACCGTAGTTAAAACGGGACAGTTACATGGAGGCACATGATACAACAGATTAACATTTTAAATTTCTTGATATTTGCTATAACAGGATTTTAATGCAAATGCTCTGATTAACTAGTTGAAGGTCTTAGCTGGTCAACTGAAAACCTCTGTAAAGATTGAAAATCCGGAATTCTTCCAAGGAACTCAAACTTCATATCCAAATGAAAAGCATCGCAAAACCAAAACAAACTGTTCACAGCACTTCTGTTCTCACACATTAGCAAAAACACATAAATACAAATTTTACTTATTTCATTTAACAATTATAAGCAGCACATGGAATCAAATAGCTTATAAAACGCTATTATAACTTGAAATCGCATCCCTTTTGAACATGAAGTCAAAAGCACATTCATAAAAGAAATTGCATACACAATACAACAGGATTTTTTAAATGGAAGCATTTCACTTTATCCTGAACGCTCTCTAATACATATTTACTTGTTCATCAATTTCCCCTTTGCACTCAGCAACACTACAAGTGCAAGAAAAGAATCAACAGCTATGCTCTTAAAACAAAAAAATCTTCCAAAAATTGAACATAGCAATTTGCAAGAACATTTACAAGAATCATCTATGGAGACAAGACGATTAACCTTAAATCTGACTTCATCTGAAGCATAACAAATAAGATGACAGTAAAGAAAATGACAGTAGGCTTTCAGAAAAGCAGCAAAGCCTATTGTCCAGTGGACAAAGCACAGAAGAACTCAACAGTGACATAAAAAGCAACAGCCTACACATCCCTTGCCTGCAGATTGTTTGATTTGCTGATGGTGATTGCAAAACAAGTAACTGCCTTTAAATGGCCATACTATCCGCATTCACTGTAACACCATCACATCAGAAGACCAACTTTAAGCTTCGCTTCGTTTCGTTGCCAGATCGGAAGCCTGGAGAATTCGACCGGAGTCATTTCAAAAACCCGCTCAAACTCATCCGTTGACAGATGGCGCTAGAATTGGAAAATAAAATTCCCAATGATTGCAGACTTGTAAAGTTTTAAATATCGAAATTTGCAGAGCAATCTAGTTAACAGCATTGATGTAAATCAATCCTAAAGAAATTTTGGATAATTAACTCTAGTTGTAAACCACAAATATGAATTTAGAATTGATGTAAATCAACAGGAATGGAAAAGCAGGAGTGATAACAAATATAAAGGAAAACAAGTACAGCATAAGTCATGAATATGCAATGCATGGACAGTATAAGTCATGAATATGCATTATCCCAATTTCACAATGGCAAGCGCAATATCGTTCCAGCAGGCACTCACCTCCAAGGCGTCTTTGTCAATGCCAACAAGATTTTCGAAATTCTTTTGACTCAACACCTCGTATGGCAAAATCTGAAATAAGATTGCCAGCAGACAGTTTCAGACAACAACCAACACAGTCAGAGACTGACAACCAAAAATAACAAGAGAAATTATTGTTGTCCGCTACTTCTTTCTTCTTCTTCAGCCATTTGCACTCCAAGTGGAGCATAGACCACGAACAAGATCCTTCCATTTCACTCGATCAGCTGCCAAGCGTTCTAGTTCACTCCAGGTGCATCCATTTCCTTTAAGCTCTTTTTTACTAATGGTCTTTTCCATGCATTTAGTGGTCTTCTTTTTCTTTCTCCTTGGCAGCTACATGTCAGCATATGTCTTGTGATGTTTACAGTCGGTTTTCCAAGAGTATGCCCTAGTCATCACCATTTCCTTTTCCTGATTTCTTCAGCTATTGGTTTTGTGATGTCTTTTTCCACAGTTCTTCGTTGCTGATTTTGTTCGGCCACCAGATCCCTATGATTTTCCCCGTAGGCATTGGCTGCTTGGCAACGGAAACAAGACAGAACATCAAAGGTAAAGACTGTACAAGATAAACATATAAGAACCACGCTTGATGACCGTATCAACAAGAAGGAAGAATAGAGAAACACTGTCAAGCTCATAGAATTTAATTTTCACTACAATGAGTCTATGAGGCTTGAAAGTGGTCAGTTTTACACCACATTTCGGAATAATTTTCCATGGTGACTGCATTACCATAAAGCTCCTCATATATGCTGGGTGTCAAACAAAGGACAGGTCTCAGTTGCTTTACTAGAAGCTGGGACTTGTATTATTTATTTATTTATTTATTGAAAGTTAAGATTTTTGTGGTAAATCGACCTAGAAGGACTGTCTTTAATATAACACATTACATAGTACATGAATAATAGGCCTATAGGTCAGGATCTATCAGAATAGCTGATCTCGAACAGCCAAGTCTTCAGTCGCTTCTTAAATATGTCCAGAGAAGTTGATGTTTGGACAGAAATGGGAAGACGATTCCAGGCTTTCGCTGCAGTAACCGGGAAGGCACGATCGCCGGCAGTGGCAAGGCGCATCGCACGCCCAGGAGTGCTTGAGTGGAGCCAGATCGCAGATGCCTTCTACTGTCTATGTCTGCCGATCTCTGGAGTTAGAAACACTGGAGATAGGAGGGACAAATTTGTCGGCAAGCACCGATCAGACAAGGGTTGCCAGTTTATAAATTATTCTCGGGGACTGAGAGCCAGTGTAGGTCGATCAACAGTAGCGTGATGTGATAATAATTACCTTGATTGATGGATCAGGCGTGCAGCACATGAAGTACGCTCTGGAGTCTGTCGAGGAGGTATTTGGGAGCCCTGCTAAGGTGGCGTTGCCGTAGTCAAGTTTAGTGATTACTAAGGCACTGATCAAAGTCTTCAGGGCATTCAGAGATACATATTTTCGTATGCTTACATTAAAACAGTGCTGCAAAGCAGCTGGCGGCATGTCGTGTCACGACATTTGCGTCGTGGCGGTATTATCGATATAGATGCGAGATTTCTGACATAGGGGCTTGGATGGATATCGTGACCATTGATCCTGAAGTGGATTGGAGCAGGTGCTGCTGTCTTCCGGTTGCCATCCATAAGATTTTGTGTCTAAAGCGCAGTATTGAGCTGGAGACGATTTGAGCCTAGCCATTCTGTCATTTCTGCGACACAGTTCGTAATTCGTGATTGGAGTTGTTGGGTTAGAGCTGAGTGACAACTCCCATATACTTGGGTATCATCTGCATATAGGTGTCCCTGCAGATCATGCTTGTGAGCTATATAGCAGTAGATCGACCAGGTATAATGCAAAGAGGATGGGTCCGAGGACTGAATATAACATGGGACCTTATAATGACTGGGTAATTCTCCGATGTTGAGTTGGCACAGCGTACAGAGTAAGTGCGCTGGTTAAGGTATGATGAGAACCATGCAAAAGATGCGGTGCCACCAACTCCTTATAAGTTATTTCCAACCTCTTCAGCAGAGTGTAGTTGGTCGACAGTATCGTTTGTTTGAAGTCAGGTCTAGTAGTATCAGTGCCGCTGTACCTTTTCCGGTGTCGAAGTTCACGCCAGGATATCTGCAATTACCTTCAGGACCGCTGTCTAATTTAAATAGTGTGAGGCGCGGTAGAAAGTATTTCAAAGTCTGCAGACTGAGTTTGACAGCAGAGTCGTCAGATATTGGTTGAGCTGACTTGCTACAAGGCGCTCCAGTAGCTTAGAAAGAACCGATAGGTTGAGATCGGGTCGATATGATTTGACATCTGAGGGGTCAGAGTTAGATTTCTTGATCCGAGGAACAACATAAGCGGTCTTAAAAATAGTAGGCACTGTCCCCGAGGAGATCGGCGATTGAAGAGCTCAGTGATAAACGGAGTTAAAAATTCAGCACTCTCTTTGAGTAGACTAGTTGGTAATGGGTCCAAGGAGCAGTGTTTGTCCGGGAGTGCAGGTATGCTTGCGGCGACTTCAAAACCGTCAGCGCTCGGAGGGTGCAGATTAAGTGGAGGGGATTTGCTGGTTTTGAACGTTGGCGGAGCATACATTTCAGTGGCAGTGCGTATTCCCGCACTTTTTTCCCTGATACACTCAGCGAAGAGCTCAGCTTTAAACGAGTCGGACACTTATTAGAAGTTTAACAGTAATTTTTATGGCAACCATCAATACAAATACATCAGTACATCAATATATTGGTGGCAAACTGGATTCCACTGTCTTTAATATAGACAGGCTACTTTTAGTTAAAATTAATTTCTATGGTTCAGTCACTGTTGGTGCCCACTTGGAAGAGACAACAACTCTACTTGATCTACATCAAAACAGTTGCCAACAACACCATGCTTTCTTAAAATAAGTCATTAATCAACAGTCATTTGTTACACAATTCAGTTACAATACTAACATTTACAATTTCAATTTAAATTCTGAATTTACAACACAAAACTTGCCTTTGGTGATCCCAAGTCCTTAGCCCCGGGGCTAGTCAGATTAACGTTTTCTATCGGGAAGCGTCCAGAAATGCTCTGTGGTAGAGTTAATGTCTTCAAGTGGGAACTATGCTGCTCAAATGAATAAAAAGATCACTGGCTTAGAAACAATAATAAAAATAATCACAAATTTGATCAACTACAAATTTATCATCAGAATTACGGTACATACTATGCCAAACAGATAAACCTCTTTTATTGTCCAACGATATAAATATAGCGATTTATACAACAATATAGTTGTATAACGGTAAATAATAATTACTCCTAGAAACAGATGATCAAAGCACAAGTTGTGCACAAGTTGTGTTTCTCACCCTGAGTCCAGTAGTTGGATCTATATCACCATATCTTTTATCATCGTACACTTCTGCACACAAAGAAAACCAACACCAGAAAGCATTCAATAAAACCAATCAATAATATTACCAATGTTACAGCAAAACATTGCTTTACAAAGCATTCTCATGCATGTCTTCAATCCTTACATTTGCAGTCAAGTACAATTACACTATGGGACGGGAAGTTAGCAGAGTGGTAACAATGTTGGACTAGTGAGCAAAAGGTCACGGGTTCAATACTTGAAGGAGTCCTAGGGTCGACTCAGTCTTACTCGCTGGACAAAATGAGTAGCAGTGGTATAAAGCTGTGCAAAGTCAAACAGGTAAGCTATGCAAAGCACTTGCCTCTGTATCCATAGTACTGCACGCCTGACCGAAGGCTATAGAAATGGAGATCAGTGCCACCCTATGAACCTGTGAGGCCCGAGAAGGACTCTGACTGACTGATATTTACACCTTACGTGAAAATTTAATTACTTAACAAATATAGACAAATCATTTTAAACATGAAAATTAATAAATGACAATAGAGCGTGGTCTTTGTAGCTCATATAACATGCAACTCACTTATAATGAGCATCAGTAAATGTTCTGCAAACATATGTGGTATAAAGCCACATAGGTTACTTTTGAGATGTAAAAAAGTGGATATAATGTAAGCTAAATGAACAAAAATAAGATTGGGTACAAAGATGTACTTAAGAAAGTGAACACTTATATGATTGCACGAGCAGTTTACTATTACTTTAAAACCATAGTTATGTTATGAACATCAGTTTGTTTAATTCACAAGAAACTCAGTAGTATTTCTAGCGGTCAGTCTGTCACCTTATTTAAATAAATTTGCTGCTGGCTGGCCAAGAATTAAAAATGATTCTACTCATTCTTACATTAAAATAATTTAAATATTCTTGTGCATAGCACAAGAGAAAGTATTTCAAAGTCAGTGTTACCAAGTGAGTTTGACTGCAGAACTCCAGCACTACTTTTTGGCCTCACTTCTATGTCAACTCCGTCCTGAATAGAACAAATTTAAAATTCACTGATATATAAACATAAAAATAACAGTAAATAATAATTAATCAGACTATGAGAAACCCATAGCCTAACTCTGCAATCTAAATAGATTAACATTTTGCGAGGTGTGCTAAGAAGCAAACCCTCAAAACCTTCCACCATAAAATATTGTTAAAATTAACATGGAATGAAATAATATTTGACATACCATTTGGTAGCCATGTCTTGCATCAAAAGAGGTTCCTGGCCTCAGGACCGAGAGACCATAACCTGCCTTAACCACACCTGACAAAGAACACGGGGGCAGATATCAAGAGATATTTTAAATGCTAGAAAGCACAGCACACAATTTTAAAAAGTACTGTAAGAGCCTCAGAAAAAAGCCTGGTTACTAATACAAGTCTGGGGTAGTCTTTGCTTTAATAGAAGCTTGGTCTCCAATAGAAGGTGGAGATCAATCTGGTGGCATGCTATGCGATGCTTCTTGCGTAACAGTTCATAGTGAGATCAGCAAAAATGGCTATTGGCAATCGTGCCAAAACCCGCAAAAGAATATCATAGATAATTGAAATTGAAGTTATAGGCATGTGACTGCCATAAAACTTCTAAATAAAAGCCGGAGCTAAAGTAATTTGTTTCAAAAAGAAACCTGGGCATATATCCGAACATTTACAGTATTCTACGTTAACAAATTCCTTTTCATTAAGAGACTTCAAAGTCACACCTCCAAAATTGTTTGGAGCGATCAACAGGTCATTCATGCTCTTTCGCATGCGTTCTTGTTCCTGGACTTGCTGCCTCATATCCAGATTACGAGACGGAGCTACGGCAAACACAAAAAATAAATGTCTTGTTGCATCACTAACTAGGCACAAACATCATTGCTAAATTTCAAGAACCAATGAACTAATTAAAAAGTATGCAAATAATTCTTTTGATAAATCATATACCTGGTAATAATAATAAATGCATAAAAATCACAATCTGCTCATGGCTTTAAGCCCAACTTCTAATCTGATGGGCAAAAAGAAAGAATCTGAGAAAACGAAAAGAGAAAACAGCTAAATAGCTACAAAAATCGATATCAGATCAACTACAAAAGGAAAGTTAACTATTTTTAACAACAATGCTAAAGAATTAAAACAAAAAAGTTATGAAAATTAGACATTCAGAAGAACGACAGCATAACACTTGAAAACAATCAAATAAATCCAATTCCAAAATGCATACAGGCAAAGAACGGTTGATCGTATCTTGGTTTCCTGTTCGTTTCCAACGCAGCAGACGGAGTCATTGAAGCATAGCGGGGATCCAGTATTGGGGACTCTGAACGTTTCTTCTTCAGGTCCCTTAGTATAACTGCAGCTGCTCCAGAATCAGTCATCTTGGATAGTTCATCGATTTCCTTACTCGACTTCTCCTCTTCGGCATCTCCCGTAACTGGCGACTTTGGTGGCAGTACCTTGTCTCGAACTGATTTTCAGAAAATTGAAATTGTCGTTGATATGCAATGTAATGTATTATTTGCAAAACGCTCTTATACTTCTACTCAGAGGCGCTCCCAGCTTTGGAGTCACAAGATAAAATAGTAAGTCTAGCTTTTGCACTGAGCAGAGTGAGGGAGTAAGAAGTGGGGCCCGGATGGATGGGGTCAACACAATCCAGAGAGGGTCCAGTCATTGTGAATACTTGACACTGAATAAAAGCATGATCTGGGGACATAAACACCTTACGATCAGTGGAGTGGAGCAGACGGTGTAATGGAAGGTGTATGCTAGTGTGATCTTTATTAATATCATGCTACATAATTCCGACCTATTGCAAGGGTCACAAAATATGCACTAATATTAGACAAGTGAATGACTGTTAGCAGTTAACACAGATATCAGAAACTACTAACGCAGCTCCGGATAGGCTGCTGCAGGTTCGGGCGGACTGGGCCAATCATCCCGTTCTATTGGCGACAAAGGCTTCACCCGAGCATCGGGTCTTTTCGACAGTAACACCAGCTCCTTGTTGTCATGGAAACCTTAACGGAAATAAGACAGAATTAATGTCTACTATTTATGTCACAAATGAAAAACTGACAAACCTGTAATGCAGAAAATCCTTAATCCTTGATAGACCATACCAGATAAAGTAAATTGTTCCAGAAAATTCCAAAAAAATTTATTATCACTTAATGCGAGCATAAGATTTCACTTAATTCCATGAAGGCACATGGTGATTATTTCAAAATGTTCAAAGGTGCCACTTCTCTCTTGACAGGGACTGCATACTGCTGTACTTTATTGAAATATGAGCCAAAATTTTAACAGGTAGACAATTAGTTTACCTTGAATACCAAGCTCAGAATTGAAATCTCTCCGCAAATTTGTGTAGCTAAAGCTCTCTGAAACTACACAACCATCCAGAAAAATTACGATAAAATATTGGCAGATAATGTAATATTGGGTAACATAGTGTAATGCAATGACTATATAATATTCATGCACGGCCCAAAATTGTAAAAACTGTACAAATTTCGACTTCCAAGTAATACAGATGACAAAAATAATGTTACAATTATTGATTTGCAGCAGATTTTCAAGACACTGTAGCAACTCATCAAATGCCATTCAACTTCAAAAACAAACTGCAAAAACAACACACATGACTTACTGGGTCTGTGGTAATGAGTAACAGTGGGCTCCTTAGCAGTTGCATTTGCCGCAGGTCCACGTCTGAAGTCAGTATTTGAACGCTCCAAGTAAGAAATGTTGTAAAACTTGTTATTTGGCATTCCAAAGACATTAGGCAGCTTGGTTGGAGGTTTCTGTACAATTCGGTAGAAAAATAACTAGCCACTATTACTTCCATTTTCATGAACTAAATAACAAATTTTATTTCTCTCGCAAATAATTATAATCAACTTAACACACCGACTCTACAATATTTCCAAAAGTCCCTATACAAAGTCTGGTCTAAATTTACACACCCGCTACGTATATTATAATGAAGTCCTACCATATTCACAATAATTCCAATTTCTTATTCTGACACAAAGAGTTGCATAATAAAGTCAACGTGCGGATGATAAAGTAAAATTCAAGTAAGTATGCAAGCATGATTATTTAAATATTAAAGATCCTAAATGTAATTTAAATCACCTGAACTTTAGCGGCTGCTACTTCCTTTGGAGCTGCAAAATTACAACATCCCTCATAAGAAAAATATCTGGCTGTATTATTATCCAGAATGAATGAATCACATTGCAAAATACAAATCCGACTGGCAACCTGCAAATTACACTTTTTAAAATGCAGGCTGTCAAAAATCTGTCTCCGATACAAATTCTTATTCAGCAAGCCGCAATCAATACAGTAACATTAACCCTTTCATTACTGTGGCAACCCTACCCCATACTGTTGATCATAACAATACATCTGCAACATAGAACCGTCTTATCTGTACGCTTAATATCATTGCTGCATTCTGGACTGCCATGCGTTATTGATGCATGCACGTGGTCCTTCGGCCTGAAGGGTTGCGAAAACAGGTTAGGTTTAGGAACCATTTGGGCCAAAGGGTCTGAAGGTGAAGGGGTTAAGAAGGACTTCATAAGAAGTTTTTGCGATGTGGATATTTCTAAAAGTTAAAAAGTCTTTTATGACCAAATTCAATGTTATTCCTTAAATATCACCATCCTTCTCACAGCATTTCTCAGTCCATTAGCTATTAACACAATATACTAGACTCCCATTTATGTAAACTCCATTTTGCACAACAGTTTTCTTACTGTCAAGTCTTTATTTTAACCACAGTCATATCATTTGAACAATGCGTTGGATATGACATTAGCCGAGTTCAACTGTACTGTAAAATTTCCCCAATCAGATACATGTAATCATACCATGTGTAAACTTGAGATATATAAGTTGCAGTGAAACAAATTTAACTCAATGCAACTTAAGACTCTTCGTACAAAAAACCCAAGCAATGAAAGACACACAATTTTAACAGAAAGTAGTATTTTCTGCACACACAATGTATAGTCAAACCTGTTTAATGACACAATCGAAGGACTATTCAAGCTATGCAAAATCATGGATAACTGTTAAAAAGTCAAAGAAAATTTGACCTGGCTCTAATTCGGATTGGATTTGGCGTGCCATCGGCTGAAGTCCCAGGCATTATGATAATGGCACCATAGAAGTTGATTGATTGATTGATTGATTGACTGAATTGATCACTCAAAAATGAGAATGAAGTGAGATTCAATTTGGATGAATGTCTTATGCAGACATGGGTTTAACTATAGTCAGCAACAATAGAATAAAAAAATTATGACAGAATACAAAACTTTAGCATCAAAACAGAAAAGTTCTGCATTACAGACCCTCATAAGCATTCTTTGCTGTTGACTCTGGCTTAACAAAACCATCTGTAACAGCAAATGAACTTTTAAGAAATTCAACAGAATTTAAGTATATATATATATATATATATATATATATATATATATATATATATATATATATATATATATATATATATATGAGATGCAAAGTTAAACAATTAATAGTGCAGTCAACATTAAATGCAGCTTATAATTGATAAGTCTCATAGACAGAACTCAGGTACCAGCATTGATTGATGCAGTGATGCTTCAAAATTTTACAAAAAACCTGTGCATTTGCAATTTCAACACTGCAAAAATGTTCTTAACACAAATATTTTAAAATCCAAAAGCCTCGCTTTTACAAGACCAGCATAACTTTCCAACAATTCGAGCAGCACTCACATTTAGTAAATAATTTCACACTTTCACACATATGTGCTGCTTAATACAGCTAAAACAGATAAAGCCACCTGCACACAGATCAACACACCAATATGGAAATAAACTTGTTAAACAAAATGAGATTAAAAGATAAGGGTGCTAATTGCCTTACCACAGTAACATCTCTAATTAAACCTATATCAATCAATCAATCAATTTATAATCAACATTATAGAAGCAATTACTGAGCAATTGCAGAATATAAAAACAAATTTTAAAAATCTTAAATTATTTCCTATTTAAGAATAGTCTAGAAAAATGCCAATGCCAAGGTACTGACTTTGCTCTGATGGTTCAATGATAATAGGAATGGGACTTTCAATTTTTCCACTCTGTTCCAAGATGCTTCCGTCAGGAGAGAGTGGAATCATTGATACTTCACCAGCCAGTGCAGGCTCAGTGCTGGTAGCAGCCGTCTCCGATGCATTTGGAACAGCATGAGTCACTGCAGACAGAGTGGCCTTCAACTCCAGCTGCTGCTGCTGTTGTTTCTTCTGCTGCTGTTCCAGCTGCTGCTGCTGCTCCAGCTGCTGCTGTTCATGGCAGCCGTGACACCAGTGTTCACCATCGAGGCCAAATGTCGCCTTCTCGCCTGGCAGAAATTTCTTCCTGGAAACAATTTTACATAAAAAAAATCAGAAATTGTTAATCAAATATACAATGAATGTTTGGCAGTGCAATACTAGTGCACAATGCTTGCCATAGCGTAAATGCTTTAAAAACAGTATTCTTCTTGTCCTCCTCCTCCTCCTCCTCCTCCTTCTTCTTCTTCTTCTTCTTCAAGTGTCATGCATTAAATAAAAACACATTTCAAATTCATCAATTGTGTTGGTGGCCATGGGCCTACACTTTGCACGATCTCTAGTGTTCTTCAGGAGCTCAATGTTGTTTTCTATCTGCATCCTTCTCTTAGTCTGTCTGTGAAATTAGATCATTGGTTTTCTCTTGATCTTTTACCCTCCACCATGCCTGCCACTGCCACATTTTCAAGACCAATTCTCTCATCACACACCCAAAAAAATTTGCCTTTGCCTGATGGTTTCCAATAAACATTGTTTCTCCTCCATCATCTGCACCCCACCTTAACACAACAACTTCACTAAATTTTAGGAAAAATCACTAGAAAAATACAATGTCAACAAATGTACATGCCCAAAATCTATTCTGTAAGCCTAGAGTAAACCTAAGTACTTACTATCAGCACACGGGTAGATCGAAAGCTAACAAATTGAAATGAAATTCTGCATGCAAAACATACAGCATGCAAAAATACAGTAAACATAATCTGTAATCAAACTGTGACTTTTGAAATGTACATTGTGCTCTGCGATAAATATATTAATTTGAATTGTTTTAATTCAATATTATAAGCCATTAATAAACCTAACGTGACATCTGTGCCTTAGGATTAACCCTTTCGCCACGGCATTTGTATAACCTATATGTTATGAAGTCGAAATATAAAATAAAAACTACTAACCGGCATTTTGAACACCGAAAGCAATCCTGGTGGTAAGTCTTCCCTAACACAGTGGTGAGTTCACCCTCAACAATCTTTCCACAGGAATGGCACTTGGTACCAAATAAGCGCTGGTAATCCTCAGTGCAGTAATGCGCACCATCCTTTGTATAGAATCCATCCGTTGATAACGGCTTTTTGCATTCTACAGAAAAATATGAAACCAAAATGATTTATAAATTCGCAAAGATGATTTTGACTACACGAACCTCACAAAAATCCTCATTAAATGTTTTCAGGTCAACGTTCCCTTGCTTGCAGAAGATAAAATTTTAACAAGAGAAATATGCTCCAAAAATCACGGAGATTTCTTTTACACAATATAGTAAGTCATTTTATTTTTCTGATGATAAACAATTTTGACCATACCAGGACAATTAAACTGTTCCAGAAAATTCCAAAAAATTGATATCACTTAATGCTAGCATAAAATTTCACTTAATTCCATTAAGTTTCTGTCTAGGAGAATTTATGTTGGTGTTAATCTTGTATATGAATGAAACTTTATTAACCAGTTATAGATATGCCCTAGTCTGTTGTCTTAGCTAGTAAGGTATTGAGATAATGATTAATTACATTCAACTATAAATAACATTCATCAATTTATAGATAACGTAAAGGCAGTAGCATGCATAGAGTGGTGGGCACCTGGAGTGTCCGGTCAAAACGGCGCAAGACAAAACGGCGCAGACACAACGGCACAGATAAAACGGCATATGATTACGAAATTCGCCTGCACACACAGCGGTTGCTGAGATTGTGTTAGGGTTAGGGCTACCTATCTCTACCTAACTTTGCGTCGTTTTGTCTGCGCTGTTTGTCTGTTATTTTGCGCCGTTTTGTCCGTCTTTTTCTCTATTTTCTTTGCGCCGTTATGTCTGCACCGTTTTGTCTGGACGCCGGCACCTGGGGCCAAGCCAATAAAAAATGTTTGACGAGCAAAAATGTAAGGTTGCCAAGTCAATTTTGGTGCCCCCATCTGGTCAGCGCCTGAGGCCACTGCCCCACCGGCCCTCCCCTCTGCACGCTTCTGCGTACAGATGCAATAGTTAACCTATAAAAAGTCTAGTAGAATATAACATCATAGCTGCTAATAATGCACAGCTTTTATTAAAGAGTTAGTTTCTTTTTGATAGCAGAAGCTTCCCATGCTGCAGATGGATTTCTGAATCTTTGTCAGCTGCCAGAGTACTAAGGGTGACAGCTACAACCTTCTGATAGGCAGTTCTAAAAAAACATGCACCCAATGACTCTCTCTCCCTGTTGCAATACAAAGTCATTAGCAAGCAGCAAATGTTGATGTGAACAAAGAAAATAATTTGTCAAAGGAAGAAACATGCCGAATAAATAAAAATAAAGACATAAAGAGGCCAAATATTTCAAATTGGGGTCAAATCATTATAATTTCAAGAAGTTTCCCCAGCCATCAGTATCAGAATAGGAACATGCCTCACTCATTTCTACATCAGTATGAATCGGGAACGTGTGCAAAGTTCAGGGTTTAATTCCAAGCATTTTCAAAGTTTCAGTGTTGTATATGAAGATGGGGACGCATGATCAAGACCTGTTCTCCAGGAAAAGAAATACTTTCCACTTTTAAAATACTGAATCAATAACTATTTTGCAACTGTTCATCCACCCTACCATTAAACACTAACTTAATAGAACTACTGTAATTTCATTCAAATACTCTTTAAACAAGATAACTTGTATTACAAACAAACTACCAGTGAAGAAACACTAGTTAGTTTAGTCAGCAAATGTGTCTATACCCCCCACCTATACCTCTGCATCTGGGTTGCATGAGAAAGCAGGACAAACAACACCAGATTTAAGCACCTTATCACATCATAGTATTCTGCCCTTAGGCAGGTTTTGTATTCCAATTTCGCCATTCATTCCTGTTCATAGCTTTCTCCTTTAAGTCTTTATAGTCCTTTTCCATCATCCAGTCAAGTAGCATCTCTCATGGTCTTTCCTTTGGTCTTTCCCCCTCTAGTTGTCTTTCTATTATTTCCCTTAGGAGTGAGTCTCCTCTCATTATATGTCCCATCCAGGACTTTTGTCTTTTTCTTATTGTGTTGATCATCTCTTTCTTTTCCTCCACCTGTTTCAGCACTTCCTCGTTTGTCTTATGTTCTGTCCAGCTGATCTTCTCCATTTTTCTCCATATCCAAATTTCAAAGGCCTCTAGTCTTCTTATTTCCTCTTTTCACCTTATACTAAATAAATAAAAATAATAACGATTGTAATCACACAATCGAGAATGATGTAAAGTAATGTAACAGACATTACATAGAGAATGAATGCTTCAGCAACACCAGCACTACTGATGGTTATGTTACATTACTTTACACAAGTGCAGGTTTGATGTCATTTTTGCAAGCAAAAAATACTAAAATGCAAAAAGAAGGCAGAAAACTAGAAAGTGCAAATTTCAATTTTCTGTAGTCTGTTGAACTTTGATCACTGAAAAATCAATTCATCTAATGTAGTGCACAACTAACTACCTTCATCATAATATTATACTCTGCCCAGTGCCCACTCAGCTCTAGCACTGGTCAAACCACCTGTGCTGTGCCCATCCTCTCATGGTCTTCATATTCTGCAAGCATGCCATTCAATATCTCAGCAACAAGGCTCTACATCAGTTGGTCTGATCCTCTGGATTGTGCCTGATGCTAGCATGTGCCAGATTGCAGCCAAAAACTTCATGATGCTCAAGATTCCTAAATTCCCTGAAAAATCTTCATATTTCCCGTTCAAAGTAATCACAGTGGGCGTCCTTCTGAGAGCTAGCCAGGAAGAGTCACTAAATAAATACTTTGTTACATTACATTACATTAATAAGACATAACAATTCAAACCAAGAAATGTCTTGATCATGATATAGTGACACTGCACAGGTTTAAAGAAATAAACAGTTTATTTTAATCTCAAACACAAACACAAAAAATGAACATGAACATGAAAAAACACAAATAAAATATTCTATATTCATTAAAACATAAACAGCTAAATTTCATTGAAAATATTGTTAAGTACCAGTTCATGCCTAGTTAAGTAAGTCCTGAGCATAGACTGAAGCTATCACAAAAAAATACAGTCACGCTTTACAATTATTGTTTCTCATAACGTCACAGAAACTATTTTCACAGTTAATTTTTATTATTCACATATGCAATCCAACTCTAGATAATCTCAATTTTCAATGACTTTACACAAATTGAGCAGTCTTCTAAATCTGACACTAAGTTCTACTGCTTTCACACACTACGAAATGGTGCTGTAGAAGTTGCTAAATGTATTGGATTGAATTTCAACACCTTACAATTACCTTTGCACGTAAAACATTTCGTGTGGAAGTATTTGTCCTGTAGACGGATTGCCTCTTTCTTGCACTTCTTTTTGCAAGCCTCACAAGAATACTTTCCTACAACGTCACAAAGAGAAAATAAGTGATCACAAAATCGTTTCCATAAATCTTGCAAAAACAATTGTGGTTTCCTGAAAATTTAGTCCCAATGATTTATTTCAACAAGATCTCACCTGCAAATTACGAAAAGTGCCTTTACTGAAAATCAGTGACCTTGTAAAAATTTCTGCACAAACTGAATTCTACAGAAACACAACCTCTCTTCTCCTGCTTGACAATTTAGCATTCAATTAGAAGTTTGCATCCATTAATCTGATAAAAACTTAGCATAGTACATTATTACATTTTGGATAACCATAACTGCATTCTTTTCTTGAACTTCAGTTTGATTAACATTGGGAACTGTTATTCCCATTAAACTACAAAGTTCTGTGTAACCCATTAAACTACAACTGTGTAACATAAAATAGATAGCATACATGCAATTGATATAGCACTTTGATAATTATAATACAGCACAGGGCATTGGCAACATATGAATACCGGCTAAAATACACAGTTGTGTGGTAAAATGGGCTTTTAGCGTCCTAAATTATTTCATTATAGCGGCTCAAAGTAATTGTTTATAGTTGCTTCTACTTTGTGTGCTCGTGGGCCGAGACGCCATTGAGATATGTTTTTGAGATATGTTTTTCAAAATTTATACTAATAATTTGTAAAGATAATGAGTTTGAAATGGCAGGGAGGCCTTGCATCGCACAACTGCAGAAAATATACAGCCCAACACTCACTTTGTCTCGGCCAGGGCAGTATATGCAAACGTCAAACAGAGTTAGCATGGGATTTACACACATTCTGTGGTTATACATGATCGAAATTTCATTGATCCAAATGACGCCAGTGTACATATACAGAACATTGAAAGTACTTGGATTTGCACTAAAAATAGTTGGAGACAGCTCAGGACCATTCATGTGTTATTCCCTCCCTATTTGCACGAGTTCGTTTATCACAATAGATTTCGTCAAGAAAACATTTTTAAGAACTTCATAGTCACTTTGGGGGACAATTATGCTTAAAATAAAGTTTGCAGAAGACGTTTCTTATAAACTTCTGTATGACTTTAGGTAAGAATTGCAATAATAATAATAATGTCGTTTAAAGTGGTTCAGGAGGCTAAGTAAGCCTGCGTGAAAACCACTGCAGTAACTAAAACCACTGTAGCAACTGCAGCTGTTGCTTTTTTTCTTAGGTCCTGGATAGAGTCACGGAAGCCGTGACTTTATCCACAGGGTTAGAGTCACGTGAGTGCTCCCATTGGCTAAAACCTTGTAAGTGAGCACGTGAAAAGTGTTGTGACTTTAACAGCATAGATATAGTCACGGCTTCCGTGACTTTATCCACAGGGTTAGAGTCACGTGAGTGCTCCCATTGGCTAATACTTTAAGTGAGCACGTCTTGGTCTTTGCCTAGCGGCAGTCGTGATAGCCAGTGAGTTGGTCTTGGTCTTTGCCTCGCGGCAGGGTTTTCGAAGCCTTGACCTTGGTCTTGAGGTCTAATGTCTTGGCCTCGTGGGTTAGTGCCTTGGACTTGGTCTCGCAAGTCATTGCCATTGTCACAGCACAATTAAGGCACTCCACGTCCGTGAAATCTCGCGAGACTAAAAATCGGCCTATCAGTGCACTCACGGGACTCTAGCTACATGGATAGAGTCACGGCATCCGTGACTCTATCCACAACGTTTTTCTTAACGCTCTATCAGTCTATCTATTGGAAAACGTAAGAAATAATTTACGACTCTAAACCCCCAATTTTACCGTTGCTTGTGCTAGTTGTTTTTATATTAGGGGCAAACGTTCCCAGCCGGGTCAGCCCCCATCAAGAACAAAATAAGAGCCACGGACACAGACTAGTAGGCCTACTAACTAGTACTACCCCTACCCTCTATCCCCTGAAAAAGGGAGTTCCCTCTTCAACTGGACGTTCGATCGACGATCGCACATTAGTTTAACATAAATCGACGAAAAATAAACGCTTCTCACCCATTTTCAGGCTTTTAAAGCGCTCCTGTCCTAGGATTTCGCTGTGGATTTAACCCAAAAAACTTTCGCGAAGACTATAATCAAATGTATAATCAAATGCATAGATTTATTATAATACATGATATTAAAGTCTATGATCAAATGTATATTTAATAATCTTTATTTCGTGACAAGCACAGCATAAAAAATGTTAAAACACAACCAATAATAACACAAATCAACTGTGACAATATATCGGGGGCCTGAGACCTCGTTGCGATCGGCCACCAGGCGTTCACAAATGGAAACTTACTTTTTAAAAAAGTTCAACGATTTCTATTCTAATCTACAGCTGTAATCCCAAACTTCGAGAGCGCCACTTTGTAATGCATAAAAGCATCATCCGATGGCGCACCAAATCACAGTCACACAAGATCAGGTCAATTCCAGGATATCAGGCTAGACCAGTGTTGTTTGCCAAACTGTGGGTCGCGACTCAAAAGTGGGTTGCAAGGCTCAGTCTAGTGGGTCGGGGGATAGCGCGAATTTAGATTCAAAAGTATCATGTTCTAACCACAATGTCACAAGCATTGGAAGTAGCATGTAGACTTAGTTTTTAAGCAATTTGTGTGCTTGCAATCCCCCATACAAGGCCTGTATTAAAATGTATGTTTGCAGGGTAACGGCATGTTACAAGGACGCTGACGTGAGTCGCGCAGTTCCATAGAGCTTGTGAACCCTGGCCTTTAGTACTTTTTAAAAATTATCTTATTTCGCATTAACACAAAGAAGCGTATTCCGACCATTTTGCTCTGAAACTACACTAACAATACGGAGGCTCTGCTACATAAGAAAACCACATATCTCCCGAACCGTGTCGGTTAAGCTATACTAATAAAAATTTTAAGACGCGTAACAAAGGTATGTTACTGGTAAAATTTTGAAAAAGATAACTTTCAAGAAATTCAGATATTTATTTATTTTCTTTTGTCTTATTTGGCAAAATTGTGAATAATTATGCCTAATATATTTGCCATATTTTCATTTAAATTAAATCAGAGCTTTTATTTTGCCATTTATTCAAAACTCAGAAGATTCCTTCCAACCAACGTTCGCCAGATGGCGCAATGCATTTAAAATATTGTATGCTTATTATTAGGGTCGTGGTCAGGGTTTAATCTAGGCCGTTTCCGGGGGGATATGCCCTCCCCCCGAAATTTTAAATTCCCCCGGAAATGTTGACATGCTACATCAACAAACAGCAGACCCTAGTTGACTTCCCCTGGCTTTGTCAGTCCCCGTCAGTCCCCTCCCCCGGAGTCCAGAGCCTAGATTAAGCACTGGTCAAGGCACCTTACAAAACTTCTGAAGTGGGCCGATGTTTAAAAATGTTTGGGAAGCCCTGAGCTAGACAACCAGATAACAGTTGATGGTGGATAATCCAGATAATATTACAAATTATGAATATCAGATGCAGCACAGTTGAAAAGTATACATTCATGAAGTCATTGCTTGAATTTTAAGACCTGTAGTGAGGAGTCGGGCATGTGAAGCCAAAATTTCTACTACCACAGGAGGTTAGTGGAAAAAATAACCCCCACAGCGAAGTGATAAAAAAAATTACGAATAATTTATTGCGGTTTTAACATATTAGTCTGAGCACTAGACATTTATGCATGAATTCTAGAATATTTGGTGTTACTTTGGTGTATAGAGTAATTACAATTTAGGTGTCTTTAAAAATTTTTTTACACATTTTGCCAGCAATTTATAATCAATGAGCTAAGGCTACATATAGTGTTTTCGTATTACTGTAGTTAGCAGTCCATCAGTGTCGCTACACATATCCTGCCGCAGTCTGCAAAGGGCAAACTGGCAGTGGTAAAAGCAGTGGCGGCTCCACCGGGGGGGTCAGAGGGACCCGTGCCCCCTATTGAGTGCCTGGCCCCTCTGTTGGGACCCTATACTTAATGCTACATACATAATAACAAATGGTTGGCCCCCATGATTAGAACTTGCCACCCCAACAGCCCCCCACTTGCCAAATCCTGCCACTGGGTAAAAGATGCTGAGTTGAGATGATTTTTTCTATCTTGCCTTTCTCTTTCAGCATAAGAGATGCAATTGGCCTCCATGATTGTAAGACCAGCTTTCATATTAACACACTAGTTGTCAGCAGACCCTGCTGACAGTGGCAGTTCCAGGATTTCTTGGTGTGGGGGATGAAATGAATTCATAGGAAGTTGATGGGGGCGGGGGTGAAAATCAAAGGAAAAAAATCAATAAACTTTGCCGAAAAAGGCTGACAAACAGGATATTTATATCCCTAATTTTACTACACTTTTACCTGAAAATAGGCTGACAAGCAGTCACCCCCATAATTTTACTAGACTTACCCAAAAATAGCAAAGCGTGCAAAAAAATAAGCCAGGAAGTCCAGTGGGGAGATGCATCCCCACTCGTCACCCACATGGAACCACCACTGCCTGCTGAGATGTCAACTGCACCAATGGACACGTGAATGTCTAGAATTCAAACCCAGGTTGACAACTCATCCAAGTCAGAGCTGACACTTAACCAAATAAGCCATCATTACATGCACTGCTAAATGACTTAGCCAGAAATTACAGTTCCATTTCTGGACTACTATAGTCAGTCCACTGCTGATATGCAAGATGACTAGGCTTTCAATATGATAAAAATTCACGACAAAAGTACAGTATAGCACATTAAAATGGTTGACAATCATTTTAATACTTCGGAAGATATCGATTACTTGTTATGTGCAATGTTTCACAATTGAATTCGCTAAAATGTACCTCTGTCCAATTCAAAATCGGCCTATACCGGTACTGCTGACTGGTTGTCATAAAAATCACCACCACCACTGTTTTGCAAGCCTTGGCGAAAAATTCTTTGTGAGCACTTCGAGCAAGTAAAACGTATTTCTACAGCCAAGCCGATTATAAAAAAGCTATGACAACCGACATTAAGGTTCAGTCAGCTGCTGAGTGCTATTTCTTCTTTCCCTTATTCTTTTTGCCTCCACTAGTGCTGCCACTGGAAGCTGCAGTCTGTTGTTGTGACACCACTCCTTGACTGCGCGTCTTAAGCTTCGGAATTGTCTCTCCAAGGTATTCAAGCAATGAATGACCTAAACAATCAAAAAGACAATCAACAACAAGAATGTCTCCCATACAAATGAAATATTGATTGTACCATGTGTTTTGTGTTCCCATAAAATTTGCATAAAATGACACTTTGTGCAAGAGACTTTTCAGCAAACACTAAAACAATATTATCATGTTGTACAATGTACATGAAGCTGTAAAAGGCATATAATCTAGCAGCTATAGACAACTTGTATTTTAGTTCACTGAATAAATATGATGGGAGATATAAATGCAAATGTGGGCAGAGGTAGAGAGGGTCACGTGGTGGGACCATATGGACTAGGAGATAGATATGGAAGAGGCGACAGATGGGTTGAGTGGTGTAAAGAAAATAAACTCATCATCTCTAACACTTGATTTTGCAACCATCCTAGAAGACTTTCAACATGGAAGAGCCCAGGTGAAAAAGTTCGGAACCAGATTGACTACATAGCCATAAACAGCCGGTTCACAAATTTAATACATATGGCAAAAGGATATCCTGGAACAGATTGTGGAAGCAAACACACATTAATGGTGGCTGCGATTGCAACAAAACTAAAACACATACCAAAAGGGAAGAAATGCACCAAACATGATCGGAAACTACTGAAAACAGATACCGTACTACAGAGAAACTACAAAGCCGAAGTCAAGAACAAATTTGAGCTATTGGAAAAGCAAGAGGACATGGAGGAAAAATGGAAAATTTTTAAAATCGCCCTAATGATGACTACAAACAACTTAATACCAACAGCCGAACCGAGGGGAAAACAACAATGGATGACTGAGGAAATCATGGAGATGATGAAGAAAAGATGAGAGGCAAAACTGACAAACACTGTAGAATATCAGAAACTTAACAAAGCGATCAGAAAGCGATCTCGAAAAACTAGGTTACTGAAAGTGGAGAGTTACTACAGCGGCATTCACACAGGCTTATTTAGCCTCCTAAACCATTTTAAATCACATTATTATTATTATTATTATTATTATTATTATTATTATTATTATTATTGTGTGACCAATAGAGTGCTAACAAAGCATATTTAAATAAATTTAGCTATTTGATAGTGCTGTAAAAACTGAAATAATAATAATAATAATAATAATAATAATAATAATATGTTCACCCAACAAGGCAGCAAAGCAGAGGGCATAGTCAGGCCCACTGAGAGAAATTCCGGGCCTCAGGGCAGAGCAGTCACAGACCCCAAAAAAGATTTTGAGAAAGAGTTTGCATATCATCAAAAAAGCATATCATCAAAAAAGATTTAACGGATTTCCAAAATCAAAATTATATAGAGATCAAGTGTGAAAAAGTGGTGATGACCTTTTTTCCTTGTCAGACTTTTCAAGATGTTAATGCAAACCTTAAGCAGGGCCCGCCAGCACGCCACAGCATTCATAAAAATATATATAATAAATAATATTCAATGAGATAACTTTATTGCCGACTCACCCGGGCCCCCAACAGATCACCAGGTCCCTGGGGATTTGCCCCTCTGACCACCCTCTTGGTAGGCCTGGGCATACTGAATATGTCAGAGACAAAAAACTATATTCATCAATCTTTATCACATAAATTAACTCACGTGTAGGAAATTGTATATTAGCTGGAGTGCCGTCATCATTTCTCAGTTGAACACGGATGCGCCCGCGAACATTTCGATCAACTTCTCGGGGATAAATTTTATTCTGATCAAACAAACACACAATATGAAACTAAAGAAATGCAATGGATTGCCGACAGTCTCACATTAACAAAGAAAACTATTTCTGCAAAGTAATCAATTAGCAATCTCAGTAACCAAAAACTTACCTCAATACCCAAGAGAAGACCTGTATGCAAGAGAACCTCTTTGATTTCCTGGGGGGTAGGATTGTCCACTGCCTAAGGAAATAATCAATCTACAGGATCACAAAGTTATGATGATGCATGCATTAAACAATTATTAATGATTCCTGATATCTTCATGCATTAAACAATTATTAATAATTCCTGATATCTTCATGCATTGATTGGAACTTGGAAGTACAGTCAGTGGCGAGTTTACATTTTTAGGCCCTGGGACACTTTCTTCTAAAAAGTTTCAGATCAAGTGTGAAAAGTGGTGAGATGATTGTTTTTGCTTGTCAAGTTTTTTAAGCTTTTCTAGGAAACTTTCCGAAGAGCGGAAGAGTTACAGATCCGGTGTATTGAGTAATAGTGGAACAAATGTACCATTTGGTACATTTGATACTGGCTAATTGTTTATCTTATATCAATTAAGATTGCAAGACTTGGAAATAGAATTTTAAAGGGGTTTTGCTGAAGTCTTCTTTTGCTGACTTAAAAATAATGATTACAAAATCTGCTGCAGACTGCAAAAATAATATAACTCCAATATTGATTACACAGAATGGTGCAGAAAAATCAACAGCAAATTTAATTATTACCTTAATCTTTGGAATCTTTCTGCCTTCAGCCAATGTTTTCCTGCTATTGATATATGCTGGATAGATACAGATCCATCTAAACAAGAAACAAGATAGAATGAAACAATTGTCATACTGTAAAAGTAAACTTCCATCCCTGAATGAATCTTGTGAACCAATTCATAAAAATAAAGATGTTAAAGAGCTACATCAAAACTGCTCAACAGCCGCGCGAATCCAGTGCTCATGTATGATGCTGAAATTTGGACAATCGGCAGAGATATGAAACCACATGCATGCAAAATGAGCTGGCTGGGAAGATGTAAACAGGTTAGGCTACTGAGATTCGCGTCTTACGACATTTCAAGTCCTTATATACAAATTTCAAAAATTTCTCTTCCAAAAATCATTTCCAATAACCAAAGTGGTCCAGCCACAGATCCTATGGACCTAAGGACCCTCACTTGTATTGACCACCACAATTCAGCCAGATATTTCAACGTGTGATTAAGAACCTGTGAATAAACAGTATTATGGTACCACAACTAAAAGCGCCACATAAATTCGAGACTTTACTTACTTGCTGGCAGCGCAACATATGTGCAGAAATGAGGTCAATAAACAAATTAGGCAAATACGGAGAAAACTGAAACGTCAAATACAAAAGAAATAATAAATTCGATTACTTTAATTTAATTATTTTATTTTATTTCATTTAAACTCAAACCTTTCTCTGTCTGAATGCTGGAATTTAGGATCGAAAGGGCGAGCGGACGCCACTCCGCTACCACCGGAAGCCATCTCTTAAGGAATGGGTTATTAGCAAAACCACAGAGACAATTTTTTAAAACATTTTAATAATTACAAATGACCAAAATTAGACTTACTCAGTGATATTTTAGGTTCAAATACAGAGAATTAACCTTTAAAGAATTACGACGTGGTGCTTAAGAGAACGTGGTGGTCGTTGATCATTCTCTTGTTTTCCATCTTGACTAGCCGACACTCCAGGTATTCATACCCTCCTTAGCCGTAGTTTTCCTTTATGAGGCTAATGTAGCTTTGATCCTGTATTTTTATTAAATATTCCTATTTTGGTTATATAACTTATTATCAGCACAGTCGCTTTCCGTGTATGTTTAATGGGGTTCAACCCTTGATTTAGTCAAACTCGACTCAAACTCTATGCTCAAACATGACCAAAATTTACTTGGCATTGTTATTATTGATATTAATACCTCCATTTGTTAGTGCTTCAGCAATGCCTTCAGGTATTGGCTAATGATAATACCTTATTCTCAACCAGTGAATATGTTTCACAATTGTATATCATGCATCTTCTGAAATCTGAAATAGGTATTGCAGACTTATGATCTACTGTCATATTTATGTAATTATGTTATAAAGGACATCCTTGAATTTTAACTTTGCCATATTTATAGAAGACAGCATCAATTTCATTGCCTATCTTCAAGAAGACGGACACTGTGCACTCTCCTATGTCACTCGAATATGTATCACTAGCCAGCCTGTACTTATTCTAATTATATTTGGTCTTCAAGAACAGGCACATTTTTGCAGGCAAATAAAATGCCATTAATAGATTTTCTTTTGTGTTGTTTTGCATGCATGAGTTGTTTTTGTGTCTCTTTTTTGCACATTGTTTACATAATATTGGTATCTTATCCAATGGCACGCCAGTATTGGACCATTGGTTTAGACCAGCAGAAAACCTGGGTTCAATAATATGGGACATAGATTATGAATTTTGGTGACTGATTTTGGTGACTGAACTTAATATCTGACTTATATAAATAAGATATTAAGTTGCAGGCTTGTGACTGCCCCTCTACCCGTCTCTCCCGTGATTCCCATCATGATAAGTAATGTTTACATTACTGCTAATGTCATGCAAGTTGCTTATTGTGCATACCGGTAGATAAATAACTTTAAGTAAACTAAATAAGGTGCAACCAAGAAGGGAGTGAAGAAGGCACAGGAGGTGAGAGAGAGATGATGGAAATTGGGATGTCAAAGAAGAGAGGAAGAGGAAAGGATTGGCGATGTAGGCCATTGAACATGGAAATAGCCCTAACACTGGCCGTCAGAATTTCGAACCTGCAAAATATCGACCTATGAATGTATTGGTACGCACGTTCTTGTACGTTTGCACTGCACAACCTACTGGTAATTGTTACGGAACCACGCCTGGCTATTTCCCCTTTACATTTTAACATGTTTTCCTGGTTTTACAGGCCCATTGGAATAATTTTTAGGAGAGGGTGCATTTCTTTGGCCATTTTGTAAATTGATATGTAGCTAGCTGTTCCTCCTTATGAATCTGACACAAGGGATGAACTGCAGTCATAGCTTTTGCCTTCCAGGGGTGCAGCTGCAGCTGCTGCACCCTCTGCACCCAAGTTCTGACGTGCCTGTGGTTTTATGTTCGGATTTACCTAATATATCTATGTTAATTATCTAATTGTTTGATATATGAATTTCAGATGTGTTCTATCCAACTGGATGAAAATGAAACTGTGAATCTTGTGGAAACAGCTTCCACAGAATTGTAAGCTTTAGATTTGTCGTTGTTCCTGTAAGGAGGAGGATGTAAACATTTGCATTTTAAAAAAATTAAAATAGTGCTCTGATGTCTGTGATTCTCACTGTAACTGTCCATTTTGTATTTTTGTACATATGGTATCAAGAACATAGTAGAATAGTCGATAGCATTGGTGTACACTGTAGCTATGAGGGGGCTCAGGGACCACCCCCTATTCAAGCAGGGGCCAGTTGTCAGATTTGTGCAAAACCACTGAGAAGTTTTGGGGGCGAGGGGATTGAGTATGACTGTTGACAGAGCCTATGCACTTAGTTGTATTACAGCTTTTTGCAACTCCATAATAAATCAGAATTATAGTCTTTAAAGTATGCACCAGAGCTCACAGTTTGATTCTAATATTAATAGTAAAACCTTCTGTGAGGAAGCTCATGACACTTTTCAAAACTCCGTGGGCCTTAGTTGGAACTGAAATGGTGGCCTGTAAAACCATGGTGCCTTTCCCATTCCAGATCCCTGACTATGCCAGTGCAGATAGTAATGGTTCTTGTCAAACAACCAGAAGGGCATGCATTCAAATCTGAGCTTAATCACTGTGAAGCTATCATGGACTACCAGGTAGTTGCTTGCTTAGCTCTTAACTGTCTGCAAAAAGGCCATTTTAAAGCACCTCTTAAAGCATTCAATGCTGAACTTTAAGATTTTAAATAAGCAGCACACAGCTACTTCTTTCAAGGATATAGATATGAATAGTTATAGTGGTTTAGCAGTTTGTTAATCTTGTGTGCTTTTTCTGTTTTGTAGGAAAACAGATGGCAAGCCTTGCACTAAATGCGGTCAACCAGCAGTGATTGCACTGAGAATTGATGACATTTATTGCCGGTAAATGAGTGCCTTTTACTTTATTGGTACACAATTTCAGTACGTTTACGCTTCTAGAGTTTAAAGTGTAATTTTTTATGTTTGTGCTATTATGTTTTGACAGAGGATGCTTCATGGTACGAGCCACACACCGGTTTCGCTGTGAGTTTGGAAAGTCTCGCCTGATTCGTGATGGAGAAAGCGTTTTAGTGGCATATTCCGGAGGCAGAAATTCGTGTGCATTGATACACCTGATTCAGGAGGTGAATTAGTTTCATTTGTATATGCACTGCGCCAAGCTTTCGGGCAGCGCTATAGAAATTTCATGTTTACTTATATGTGTACATTTGGCTGCACTGTGATGTTCTAATCAATCATAGCATTGAAATAGTGTTTAAACCATTGTCTATCATTATGCACCAGTTTTAATATTTACATTTAGGTTATGTATTACTTTTGAGTTCAATTTTTAACTTATTGTTTATTTATTTGTTAACTTAATGTACTAGACCCATTAATGGTTTGAATAATGTTCATATTTCAAGCTTATTATTTTGTCAAGTATTTATATTTGTCAAGCTTTTTGTGATTGACAAGTCTTATTGGCAGGCTTTAATTTTGATTATAGGTCAACCCCAGATATGCTAGTTATTGCAACATTTGTTTTTAAGAGGTTGTGCTTGTTTTATATTAGATAAATGCTCAGCCTATTATTAAACACGTATGAACTTTTCAAGTTCTGTCTTTGGCTATTTTTTAAGGGTTTGAGTAAGAGAGCCAATAAGAAGTTGCGATTCATTCCTGAATTAGTTTACATCGATGATGGTAAATATTACACTGCAGTTCAGTTTTTGGTTTTGATTATTTAATAAATGGATCTAAAAAAAATTGGCGACCGATATCAGTTAACTTATTAGTTGTTTGGGCAGCTGACTTTTTATTTCATTTTTTTAAAATTTGCACATTTTCAACCACGAAGCTGTCTTGTGCTTCATTAAACTGACATTCATAATCTTGAATTTTTTTTTGCAAAGTGACTGGACATTGTTTTATAGTTTTTAGATTAGAAAAATTCTTTATCACCTTACTGCTTCTGAAAAACATTAATGTTATGATGCTATCTCTGTTTCATGCAAGATTTTATGTAGAAAGACTGTTTATTCTAATTTTTGATTGTCTGATTCTAGAATCTGATTTTGTTAAAACAACTAATCTGCTCTTATCTGATCTAATGGTCAGCTTCTATAGTGCCACTTCATGATGTATAGAAGCATCAACCAATGGCAAACCAAATCATGATTGCACAAGATCCAAGTCATAATCCAGGATATCAACTGTAGGTTAATTGTTGATTTATAGCCGATGAACGCCAGAATTCGGAATCAGCTCAACGCAGAGAATTTCTTTGTGATGTGCTCAGCAGATTACAGGAATCTGGTTTAAAATGTCACATATTTTCGTTGTCTCAGGTTCGATCTTTCTTGACCTTTCTTTCCTTATGTTATTTGAAAATTGATTTTAGTGAATTTAGATGAAAATGATTCTACAGTTATGTCTCAATTTAGTATTTACTAAATTATTATTATTAGTTAACGTTTAGAATGCTGAGTGAACTAGTAATTACTTATTGTTAGATTATGATATTTTAGCTTTCGGCTTTTATGTTCTAAATAGCCAGTTACTATGTTTCATATTTGACTTTTTAAGGTTTTCGATGATAAACTTGTGCCAATATCTCACGAGAATACTCATGGTTCATTATGCGGTAATGAGAAATTGATTCAGAAATTGATATCCTTCGATAGAAATAAACTGCAATTGTTGATGAAATCAACTCTAACAGGGACCTCTCAGGAATCTATCAAATCTCTTTTAAGGTATGTGTGTGTATGTATGTGTATGTGTGTGTGTGTGTGTGTGTGTGTGTGTGTGTGTGTGTGTACAGGGTGCGATTTGTGACCTGGAGCAGTGGGGGGAACATGTCGAGCTTGGGGGGAATATAGTTGTTGGGGAAATGTAGCAGTGGGGGATGTAGCTGTGGGAGATGTAGCAGTAGGGGGGATGTAGTTGGGAAGTGGGAAGGGAAGATTCCCTCCTTGCCCCCTACAAATCGTGCCATGTATGTACACTGTGAGGCATTACAAAACATACCACTTTTTTATTTGTCCATAACTTTGGCAAAGTGTAAACCGATTCTCAAAATGTTTTCACTATCACTGTAGAATTCTCAAAAAAAATTTCCCTTGTTTTCTCAATTTTTGGATGACAGAGCATAAGTTTGGAATTTGTAATATACTGAAACACATGAAATATATTAAAAAATTCAATGCAGATTCACTGTAAATGATCCTGAATTGGTGCAGAGTTAAGGCCTATCACAGGACAAAAATTATATGTATGTGTAATGTGTATGCTTGTGCGATGCCCTTATATTGTACATGTCATTGTTCTTATTATTTTAGAACTTTTAGTGTCGATTATTTAATTATATCGTTAGTGCTTTTAGATAGACAATTGATTCTATGATCAGCTGAATGCTTTGACAATTGTTCTTATTCATGAAAGAATGTTGAATTCGATTTGAACTTAATTCTTTTGTTTTCATTGTTAGAATCTACATCTGCTTGTTCTTTTGGCAGGATTGAGCTGCTGGTACGATGGGCAAGACAGATGCACTTTGGGAAGGTTATCGTTGGAGACTGTGCCTCGCGTATGGCATCGCGGCTCCTTTCGAGCATCGTGCAAGGCCGTGGAGCACAGATACCGTGCGAAATGGTATTTATTGTTGTTTGCTTGTAACGATCGTTATTTTAGACATGTCATGTGCCAGCTTCTCAGACTAGATTTTAAGAGCTGATTAATGAATGTTTCCTTGGAGTGCAGTTAGTTTACAAGTTCAACTGAGATATTTGTATGCTTGTTCTTATTGTTCTAATCACACCCTATGCAGCAGTGCTTCCCAAAGTGGTGGTTCACAGACCACTGGCAGTTCGCGCTTCCTGGAGTGAAGGTCCACGGCATGAGTCAAGAAAACTTTTTGATAAACTTTTAAATAACAAACAGGCCCACCTTGCACATTGAAATGTTACTGTTAGTTGTTTAAAGGTTATTTTATTATTAGTAATTTACTAACATTTGTAATATTTCCATACATACAGAACCGAGAGAACAATATAGAATAGGTTAACCATGCATATAATAATTATTTCACGACTTATTTAGGATCATATTATAGGAAGAACTTTTAATATGGCACCGGTCCTCTGCTAACCTTAAAAGTTTGGGAAGCACTGCTAAACAGGATAATAATTTGTGTAGGGCTTCTGAGTGATTCTTCATAAGAGATACTATACAGATGTTCTGTTACAGTATATCATATTACACATTGCCATTACATCCTAAGTTTACAGGATAATAATTTTTTAGGGCTTTGCAGATGATCGTCACGGTGATGTAACTTTTTTGAGACCATTACGGTGAGACTAGTTAAAATCATTGAAATTAATTTATAAGACATTCTGTTGATATGTTTTAACTGATTGCCCACTATGGTTGGCTGATTTGAAACTAAATCATTGATTCCAGAGATATATTAAGATCAGTCTTAATATCTGAAATAGCTGGCCACCATCTTAAAATATAATAATTGCAAATGATTATTTTAAAAAGCACAAAAAAAGTGGATCATTTTTTCTGTTTAGTGAAATTCTTAAGAACAGGCAACAAGTTTCTCTAGCAATCATGATATGCACTTTGTACTTATTTTTTAGGTCAAATGTTGTTTCTTTCAAATTGAATGCGAGATTGTTTTTAATTATGATATTTATATAGAATTTCTCTAAATTTGTGTGGTCTGTGCACACCAAATAATAGTGATATTAATAAATCATATATGCCGGTAGTTTACTGCATAAATACTCTACAAAAGGCATGTCCATAAGTGGATTTTGATTCTTGTTTTATATTGAAAATATGATCAATTAGTGTATATGATTTTAGCGTTTTAGAAGCATTTTCAGTTTTACACACTTAAAGGCTGATGCCAAATGTTCTTGTTTTTAAAGTAAAATTTTTTGCTAAGGCAAAGTGATACAAATTTGCTTTGCCATTTTTCACTCTTTTTATTGCAGTTCCATTGATTGATAACTGGCATTCCAATGGTTGATAACATTTATTGCATAATTTAAATGCTTGATTGATTTGATTGCTTGAATTTAGGGAATTTACTGATAAAGAAATTGATATGTACAATGTCATTAGTGGCATTATTCCTCTGGCTTCACCAAAGGTAATGGAAAATGCCAAGCCTTATTTGTAGAGAATAGTATTGAACCTTTTGCCTGTTTATTATTTGTCAGGCAATGCTATTTGGTAATTTATTGCTACGGAGTAAATCTCTAGATATGCTGATTATTGATTAAGCTGGATGCATTCTTTTTTGACATTTGACTTTGAAAACAAGTACCTGAACCCACTTTCTTGACAATGAAAGAATATTTTATTAGATGTAAAACAGGCACGTCGGAACAAAATTTTAGGAAGGGTGCAGATTTTATCTGTTAAAAAACCAGACAAGCAAAAAAAAGGACATCACCTTTCCTTTATCTTCTTTCTAA
Organism: Metaphire vulgaris; assembly: GCA_018105865.1. Taxonomy (NCBI): domain Eukaryota; kingdom Metazoa; phylum Annelida; class Clitellata; order Crassiclitellata; family Megascolecidae; genus Metaphire; species Metaphire vulgaris. The sequence goes on along the minus strand of CM030832.1, from coordinate 32,880,238 downwards.
AAATCCTAAAATCCTGACAGGCAAAAACAAACAGCTTCTTCTTCCAAGGGTAACCCCTAATTTTTTTCAGGAGATGTGGCTTCACACCCTGCACTCCCCTTCTTGTGAGCCTGATGTGAAAGACTTTCAAATTGTTCACTTTGCAATTAATTAGCTATTTGTTAGTTATCTAGTTCTGCATCAAAGATAACTGCATGATTTGCAATTTCAAATGCACGCCCTGTTGTTGTTGTTGTTGTTGTTGTAATATGATAATTATAATCAGATTGGCAGCATGGTGGTGGCATTAGTGGCGATATTGTTGGTGATGTTGGTGAAGGTGATGGTACTTGTGATGGTGGTGTATAGGTATACAGAAAATGACTGCTTTAGGTTGTTTAAAAAGTTTTGGATTATATTTGAGTGCATGGTATATGTGGTTGCTGTTCTTGACAAATACTGTATTTATATTATTTGGAAGAATGGAACTCAAATGACGATCCAGTCATTGAGTAAGCGGTTTGTGTCTGGTCTTCAGGAAGAAAATAGTGGAACATTAGCAATCATTTGTCGGTTAGTTTTGACTTATTTTTATCTGCTGTGAAATGGTTTCTTGAAACTTTGCAATTTGTGGTAAAAAATTAACTACTATATTAGCATTTAATTTTATTAGAAATTATATTGGAAACTGAAATATATTAGTACTATTATGCTTAAATGAAAAATCTTGAAGTGCAGGTAGCATTAATATGTAATATTAATTAATAATATTAATATTTTCGCTTTAAACTTTATTCAGACTTTGAACGTGGTGACAAATACATATAATGACATGTTTTGCATGTTGACCTAGGAACTGTCAGGCAAGTGATAACTGATTTGAGTGTGCTTTACTTAGGATCTGGTTAAAACTTTATAGAATTTGCATAATTGGTAACTTGTATTAAAGTTATGCATTTGTCTTATTACTGTATGTAGGTATATTTGTTTTTCATTAAGGACCGGTGAAAAGCTAGAGAAGGCAGCAGATGAAAGTATCATCAAAGATGACAGATGTGTTATGTGTCAGGTGGGTATATATAATCTTTGTATAGTCTTTTGATTAACTTTTATAGGCTGCACTTACTTACTAATCTAATTTCATCTTAAACTTCTGTAGCACCAGTCACGGCCAGTGCACTTCATAATGCGCACTTGCGCAGGAGTGTCAGCCAATGGCGCACGAAATCAAAATAATTTAAGATCCAGATCAAATCCAGAGTATCCAGCCAGACATAATGTTAGTATATGTCTGCAATTAGTACTGACTGAACATATCTTGATTTATATGATACAATATCTGATAGTTTTGTTGTCGTAAGGCTCCAGTTGCAAGGATCTCGTCAGAAGGCAGTGCAAGCGCGAACGATGCGATGGCTTTCTCACAGCAGATTTGTCGCACTCTTCGAGAAAACAATGAAACTGCGGGCACCGTTTCTTCCAATGATGCGAGCCAAATGAATACCAACAGCCACAGTAACGAAACAGACCCCAAAAGGTGAAATAGTGGACATTATAACTTTATATCCATGTTACTTGCCGCAAGTGTATATGTTAATTGTTTATTTGCTGTGTATTGGATTTTCGACATTTTCAACATCTTTATTTCTTTCTCCATAATTTCTCCACAATTTCCATAAAAGATAAACAGATTAACGTGTACATAAGCCTATATACTTATCTAATAACAACATAGTATAACATAGATTTCAAATCCATCAGTGAATGAGTCAGTGGCCCAATGATGCAAGTCAAATTTTAGAACTGAAAATATAGCTGATTTGAGTGGACTTCACTAGCCCTTATCTGATTAGGACTATGAGGAAAGATATGCAAATGCATACAGTACAATAGAGTAGTAGTACAAAATTTTTACTCAATTCGTTGTTAATAAGATGTATGACTCATCATTAATCATTCCAAGTACTTAACTATTCATTTGAATTGAATTAAGGTTTAAAGTTACTTCCATCACTAACTGTCATGAACACTGCAGTATTTAAGAGTTCAGAAATTATTTTATTTTTAATGTCTTATTCTAGTTGTACATCCGCTGAACTGCTTCAATGTTTATGCTATGGCTGCAAGTTAACCGTTAGAGAAATGGTAAGATTTAAAATTAAGTTAAATTATTTAAATTTTTAAACAATACTACTATGCTAAGGAGACCAATGCTGTACTATATTTGTGTTGCCAACAGTGGCAGCTCTAGGATTTTGCAAGTGGGGGGCCGTTGGGGTAGCAACTTCTAATCATGGAGGCCAACCATTTGTTGTTAGGTATGTAGTATTCAGTATATGTATGTAGTATTCAGTATATGGTCCCAACAGGGGGCACTGGGGGGCCAGGCACTCAATAGGGGGGGCACGCCCCCCCCTGTGCAGCCGCCAACCCATAATTAGTTAAAATTTAACTGATAGTGAATGCTTGGAATTTAATGGTAACTTATTGAGAAATATTTTAGAACAAAACTAAAATATCTTTATGACCTGGCTTATCTACCATAGACTGTCATCGGATGTCTGGCCCAATACAGTATCCTGGATTTGACCTGGATCTTGGGCGATTGTGATTCGGTGTGCCGTTGGCTGATGCTTCTATGCATTATTAAGTGGTGCTATAGAAGTTGATGATTAGATTAGATATATTTGTTTAAAAAATGCAATTAAGTGATTGATTTTATTTTCAAAGTTTGTGACTACGGGGCTGTCCATTAATTATGTCAACGTAATTAATGGACAGCCCCTACTGTAATCAAATATTCTTATCATGTTGTTAGACTAGTGTTGAAAATCTTCCATCAGCAATTCTTCAGAAGGCAAAGGACAAAGACAGAAGGTAGAATGTCATTTGAATGTTTCTTTAATGCATTAACGGCATTGTCTTCATAGAGATATAAACAGTAATTTATATAGCTGTAATTCAATTTATCAAATTTTTCAATAAACACTCTGTTGCCATATTTGAATGAAATTCAACTATAAAACAAATTCTTTTTCGGTTTGCTTTGTTTTTCAGGGAATCTTTGTACCACAACATCGAAGTGTTTCTTTTAGAAGACGAACACAATGACAGTCATTAGCATTAACAGAGGAACAGGTCAATGAAAAGGAAAACTGGCAACAAACTGTAGAGATGACATTATAAACCAACAGGCAATTAGCCCATGGTTAATGATGATTAGCATTAAAGTATCATTCATTTAAACAACAGAAACTTCTTATCCTAGGGATAAATGTATTTTGTAGGGTTACTGTTGTTCAGTAAAAGCTTGATGCAAAAATGACTGTGCAGTTGATCCATTTCACTCTAGCAAATCACTGCTCAGGAAATAGAGTCTTTTTTCTAAATGTTCTACTGGGAAATATGTCCAGTTCTTGATGTATGGAGTCGAGGTGTTCAGAGTCTCACAGATCGCTCCTGACCTTGAATCCAGGTCCATACGGCTCGGTTGTCAGCGAGGTTAAGCCCCCCGCTGGCTCTGATGCAAATCGGTGGCCCTGGCCGCTCCTGCAAAATAACCATTGATAAGTGATCATATGATTAGAAAGTAACAAGAACTAATAAACCACTAAGACTTACTTACGAATTTACTGGTATGGCCACGGCAACAGAATGGATGAAAGGAGACTATCACACAAGGCACTCTATACTCAAATAGAAGGAAATAAAGGAAAAGGATGACCCAGGAAAAAGTGGATGGAGAACATAAGAGAAGATATGAACATGAAATGAATTTCAATTGTAGAAGGAAGACGATTAACAGAAGACAGAACTCTGAAACATTTTGTGTCTAGCTATTGCCGCTAAAGAGTTGGCAGAGAGGAAATTGATGGTGACAACAACGGCGATGATGATGATGACTTACGAATTACAACTACTAAATTATTTTCAATGACTGTGCTTTAAGACCTTTATTTATCTGTGCATCCACATAAAACTTGATTGTCACAAAATAATTATCAATTAATTGCAGGTCAATCTTGTCAGCAATATTACAAATGTCAAAGCTACCTTATTTTTATGCAATCATTGGCATTTATTTTCACAATTGCATTAATAGCAAAACAAAGCCAGTTTATATGTACTACAGGTATAATTTTACTTGTAAATTTTCCAAGAGAGCTTAGATAGCAATAGATGTTGGTCAGCACTGGTTTAGCATATAGGCCTATGTGAATCTTCACGTCAACATTTAAGTATAATTAATTGATAATGCATCGATATATAAACTTGTGCATCATCACAGATGACTTTCATCATAACACAACTGGATGCTTCAATAGTGTATCAAAGGTTTCCATTATATAATATTGTTACAATTAACAGAAAAATGACCATAATGGATGTGATTTGCAGGTACTTGTAGAAGAACGTCATTAAAATGAACGGACTATAATGAGCTCTGGATATGATAGGTGAAATCAATAGGTAATTTCAAGTATGCTGTAGCAGGATTCTACTATACTTGTAAGTAGCCCACAAAAGTAAGTAAGTAAAATCTTGTGAATTTATAATATGCCTTTGAAAGCAGTACTGCAGAAGGCCACCATGGTTTGGACACCAGTTAAATTTCACAAAGGTTTCAAACAGAATTATCATCTACAAGTACAATGTCTTAATTATATTCAGAAGGTTCCAAAATCTTACCGTGGCCCTGGCTTTGGTTTCTTTCCAGCTTTCAGGTCGTCAAAGATTCCGTTCACATCCTCGACTGTCAGATCCTCCTAATAAGAAAATGGACACTAATAATTAATTCAATAGTTATTTATTTACTGGGCCACACAGTTAGTCTATTTCATGCCAATGTCTTTCAACTTGCCTTCAATACATGTAAAGTTAATTGCAACGTAGCCATCTTCATCACATTCAAGACATTTTATTGCAAAGTATTCAATACTAAAAATGAAAATTATTCAAAAGCTATATTTTCTAGAGAAATAATGCAGTTTTTGTGATTAATATCTAATTTTGAGTATATCATACGTAGTAGTCGTCATTTATCTGTATCATTGGAGCATTCACACAAGCGCCAAGGCATTCGACTTCACTCAGCGTAAACAGTTTGTCTTTAGTCGTATGTCCAACTTCAATCCCTAAAAACAAATTACCAGCAAGATAGAGCAATTTACATCAATCAATATTAACCCCTTTACTGCCCACGATGCACATGTGTCCATTTTACATTACGTTACAAACAGTGGCGGCTCCAGGATTTGGTTAAGTGGGGGGCCCGTTGAGGTGGCAACTTCTAATCATGAAGGGGTGAACCATTTGTTGTTATGTATGTAGCATTAAGTATAGGGTCCCAAAAGGGGGCCAGGTACTCAATAGGGGGGGGGGGCATGGGCCCACCCCGGCCCCCATGTGGAGCTGCCACTGGTTACAAATAAACAGTCAGTAAAGGGTTAATCATTTGTACAGCCACAAGAGGGGCACAAAGGCTGTCCCTTGCATTCGGGATAGGACCAGTCAGGGATATATTCGAAACCAATTGAACATTTTCCATTCAGCGTTTTATCTGATGTTCTTAAAAGCAAAAAATCTTTTATAAGCAGCTTCATTTTAGCATCAAGCCAAGCTCAGTTGATGGTTTGGATCTGCTTTTGAAGTTTTGAGATCTATCAAGCCAGTCCATATTATTGCAAGTCTGACAAATTTGAGTCCAAGCGGATCAAATTTTCTAGCACAATGACATCAGTGAAAGGTCTTTTGCTATTATATCATCAAAAATAGTGAAATATCACCATGAATTTATGATCAAATTTTTAAAATTTTCACATGTTATTTTGGACTACAAAATTCCTTGTCCTGCAATCAAGATATTGTACAATTCTATCGGAAAATCATCGCAAAATATGCACGTCAATTTTTTAGGATCATTAAACATAAAAAGTCAAAGTATTACCAGTACACATAACAGCCAATTGGTATACAATAACTGATGTACGATAACCATATACAATAAACGTAAATAAACACTAAACAAATAAACACTAAATAAATAAATACTAACCATATACAATAAACAATAATGAATAAATAAATAATAACAACAACATAATAATAACAATAAATAATAATAATCAAATAAAATAAACAATAAAGAAACAATAAATAAATAAATAATCAACAATAACCATATACAATAAACCATACGTCAGATTTTTATTTTAAAAAGTTTACATTCACGTGCCTATCTTCTTCTTGATTGCCTCAAGGATGATGCTTGACCCGACTCCTCCTAGCATGCATGGTGTTGTTGTGCATATCTGTATATGGTACTTTCCAACTGGTTCCCTGTCATTATTACACCAACATTCTGTGATTAACTAAAAATGCCAAGAAACACAGTAAGCCCACCTTTTTATGATGCTAGCCTTTGGCAGTTAACCAAATTAAGGTTGTTAAGACCGCTGGTTTTGAAGGACCATTTAACCATTCAAAAAAAGACCTGTTAACCGCTCGTTAGCGGCAGTCTGGTGTCGTGCCAACATCAAAGTGCTTTGATGCCGCCAGCGCCTATGCCGGCGTCCTGTGTGGCTACAACAAAGCGTTTTGATGTTTTCAAATTGAAATTACAGTTAACCAGTCAAAGTTAAAAGGACCGGTCTTTGCTCTTAGGACCGGTTAACCGTTAACAACCTTAAACCAAATTTAGCTGATACTAATGTGACTAATTCAAGAAATTATTCAAATTATAACATTGAATCCTGCTAATAAAGTCTTTCTATGCAATTGCTTAATGCAGACAAATTACCTTCTGTACATTGTGTAGAACGTTGCGACTTCGTACACTCTCATTCTCGGCATTTTCAGAAAATCGGCCACATGATGCATGGCTGATATTGGCAACCAGCCTGAAAAATACAAAAATCACAGACAAAAACAAACAATTGATTCAAGTGCAACAAAGTAATTGACAATTCTCAAACAGGGACGATTACTACGGAGAGTTGAAGTTACCAGTTAACTGATAAATTTATCAAATTAAAAGTGTCAACAAAGCTCTGCATAAACATTAAAACCATCACAATCACATGATTTATTTAGAACTTCATGATAAACTTAGTATGTTTTGTTAATGTTCAGATTCATTTATTCCTTCAACACCATACATATTACATACAATATTTTTTAAAATATAATACAGTCAGATCAAAATTCAACTTAAAGTTAGAAAAGATAAACATGTAGAACTTTATTCTTAACTAGCATAGACAAAAAATTAATACTTGAATCACAGGAAGAAATAAGGCTACTAAAGGGATCGGCAAACCCGAAAGGAAGTAACCAAAAAATTGTAATATTATATGAGGTATAATAAATGTTTTAAAACATTTTAATTAAATTATAAGTTAAAAGACATCAAAATCTTACCATGCTGTCTCTGGGCTAAATCCAAGACTGGCATGACTGCAGCCGATTCGTACCCCTTCGGGTAATTCAGAACAATAGCCTCTGCTCTCTGTCATATAACAAATCAAAGAGTCAAATTTTAAAGCAATTAAACTTTAACTCATCAGAGCACACTGAACTCTTTTACCTACTTGTGTTTTCAGTTTAAAAATCATCGAGTCTGAAAGACACAAACTGAAATATTTAAGAAAACTTGGATAAAACAAGCAACAAATAACAATATAATTATAATTACTGGTATACACTAAATGTCTCGAGTACAAGATAACTACCGGTATACCTTTTTATTTTCAGGAGTAAATTGAAATGGAATATCAGCATTGTTCTCAGGTGTATCTCGGTGCTGTAATAGACATATACATTCCAATAAATATAAAAGTAAAAAAGTAAAGCTATTCCTGGGCATTCAAAGCTAGCCTCAAGGATCTTAGGAGCAGTGCTGATCTCCATTTCTAGGCCCTCAGCCAGGCAACAGGCGCAAGTTACATGATACGGGGCCAGTGTTCTCATGTAAGTCGACTGTTCAATTTGTGATTAAACTGCTACTATGTTGCCACCGCCATCTGGCAAGTGAAGGCTGAGTCGATCTTAGGGCTCCCACGAGTCTTGAACCCGTTCCTTCAGCATGCCTGCCTAGCATGTTGCTAATCTGCCATCTTCCCGCCCCATAAATATATTACTCGATCAAAAATTACAAATCAACACTTAATCATCAAAAATTAAGAATCAACAATTGCTAGAAAATAACACGTTCCCAAAGGAATTAAATGGTAAATGTACAGAATGGCCATATTTTGATCAATAGGGAAATTTATTATACAGATCTGCAACTAACTGCACATATTTATGCTGCACAATCATTCACAATTAGAATATTCTTGGGGAAGAGAAACTATTTTCTGAATATCTTAGAGTTATCATTCCTCATTTGCAAAAATTGTAAATATTTAACTGAGCCTCAATTTCCTTCAGCCATCACAACTGTACACATTGGAATATAAAATTTATGTCACCCTATTTTGTTTGTTCATTACTTTATAACAATTTATGATCAACAACACATTTAAATAAGCCCAACAATTAAGATTCATTTATTACAATCTGTAAGAATATAGTTACAATAATTAACCCCTTTCCTGTTTGCCCCACGAATACTTGTCCATTTTACATTACGTTAAAAATAAATGAACGGCAAAAGGGTTAATGTAAAACAATGCAGAACCCTTTACGCTACTTACCACAAACAGAGAATCGCTAAGAGCTACGGCACTGCTATTGATCAAACGAGGATTACCTCTCTACAAAATATATAGGCTAAACTTGATAATAAACCATGTAGAAAACAACATATATCTTTTATACATATAGGTATGGGTAAAGGTAAAGGTACAACATATATGTTTTATACATATAGGTATGGGTAAAGGTAAAGGTAGGTCCCGTACTCGAGTCCGAGCATTGGGTTCCGGCGCTTATCTCCGGTCTAGGCAATCAGCAACGTGGGTGGTATAGGCCATTAATCTGGGGTAGGTTGCCATTACTTTCCCCAAACCCACGTTTTACCTCGCAGCTTAGGGTGCTTCACACTCATGACCTAGGGCGAATAGTGCGATCTTATGGACTTTCTCCTCAATTGCGTGACCTTCTGCGACATCCAGATTCTTTCGTCATGTTCACCAACAGATAAAGAACAGTTGGAGTTGAGAATAACGCACTGTACCACTGTGATGGATCAGTGGATGGCCTCAAACAGGTTGGCGTTGAACCCAGGGAAAACTGAAATACTCTGGTTCAGCTCACCGAGAAGGACTCATCTATTAAGCCAAACCCCACTCTCCATTGCAGGCGCGATGGTAGCACCGACAACTCAATTGCAGCTACTTGGAGTCATCTTGGATCAGAAACTCACCCTGAGAGTCATGTGCATAATATAACAAGAGTATGCTATTTTCACCTACGGAAAATCAAACAGATCAGACGCTATCTGCCGACAGGCGTAGTGATCCTATTGGTTTTACATTAATTCTGACACGAATCGATTATTGTAATAGCGTCCTATATGGACTGCCAGAAAATCGACTGCGAGGTCTACAGTCAATTGTGAACACATCTGTGAGACTAATTCAAAAGTGCGAGATGGTGCGATCATATCACTCCTTACTTAAGAGATAAATTGCACTGGCTACACGAGTTCCTGAACGCATAATATACAAGAGATGTCTGATAACGTTCAGAGCTATAAATGATCAAACCTGTCCTGATTATCTTGCTACACTGATTAAAGACACACTACGCCGGCCAGTAAACGACAGCTTCAATGCTCCAGTAACAAGGTCTCCCTAATCATCCCACCACCTTCATAAACAACGATTCTAGGTGAAAGATCAGTCACCAGAGGAACCCACTTCTGTGGAATTCCCTCCCGGACTTCGTCACACTAATTGAAATCTATCGATCAGTTCAAGAAAATCTCAAGACACACTTGTTTAGTACGTCGTATGATGGCTAACTCTTCATTGTAAAGCACTCTTGATTTGGCGTATGCCTTGTTATAAGACTCTATAAATTATCAGATAATAATAATAATAATAATAATAATAATAATAATAATAGCTTAACGCTGCTCCTCAATTTGCCACCGCCCTCTAGCGAGCAAAGCTGAGTCGACCTTGGGGCTCCTGCAGGAATTGAACCCGTGACCTTCTGCTCCATCATCCAGCATTGTTACCACTCTTCTAACTTCCGCCCCTTTACACATATAATCCACGCATAAAATCAACAACCTTCCATGGAATAATTTCATCAGAAATATTTCTAACCCTAATTTATACCTGGTACTTTTTGAAGCCTGTAAGCATGATAATTTGTAAAGATAGTTTTGGCATCAGATTTCAAAAAGTATGGGAAATGTAGAAAACATTTCCAACAAGTTAGTCTTCTTCTACGATTTACATCTCTTCAGCATGGATCCCACTATGACTTGAAACATACTAGAGCCAGACGGACACTCCGCTAATAACATTGCCTACTTAAGGCCGGAATTCGATCAACACATAAACATTACTATTGATTTTTAGAATGTTTGGAAGCATTACGAGTATTTGCACTGTGAGATGGAAATGTGCAAAAAGGTTTTATATTGAGAGGTTTTTGACCTGATCATTTAAAAATCGATGTCAACTTTTCTCCTGGTGTTATTACACAAACACAAATCACACATTAGCTGCTTTCAATCAGCGTAAAAATTATTAATACTGCTCCATTTCTTCACCTTATCTTTGTCTCAAATCTCTATTCAACACACAAACACACACATATACACAAAGTAGCTTGGCAAATAAAAGCATAAAATATACAATAGCAAGTTATATTACGGTTGTGTAAAACCCAATAGAAATTCGAGTCAACAATGTAACTCTCACTATGATAGCACACATACCTCGATCATTACATATGCCAAGCTACAGCTGTAACAACTCAGCAATACATATCTACTTTAGGAATTCATTTTCACAGCTACAGCGGCAGCAGTAGTGCTCACAATCGGCCTACCTTGTCTGGAAGTCTACCATGACTGAATGCGACCAATCTTGATTTCATTAAAGATCTGTCGACTAACTGCAGGTCAGCGTGATCGACGTCTTGCAGATTTATAAGGGCGCTATATAAATTACCATTTATTGAATTTAGGCATTTGTTTATAGAGCGTTTAATCAATTTGACTAATCCGTGACACATTTTAACGGATCGGAATTACTCTCACCAATTGCGTCTGTCCCAAGCGGCGTGCACAATTTGAAACCAGTGAAAATAATGTAGACATTTTGGAAAAAGTAAATCCTTGAACAGTGAGCGAAATTAAATCATAAAACTCGGTCTCATTGAAAGGTCGAAAGCCGGAAGTGCGCTGGTTCCCTGACATGAACGCTACAAATAATAATAATAATAATAATAATAATAATAATAATAATAATAATAATAATAATAATAATAATAATAATAATAATAATAATAATGATGATGATGATGATGATGATGATAATAATAATAATAATAATAATAATAATAATAATAATAATAATAATAATAATAATAATAATAATGTGATTTAAGTGGTTTAGAGGCTAAGTAAGCCTGTGAAAGCTACTGTTGTAACTCTCCACATTCAATAACCTAGTTTTCCGAGATAGCCTTAAGTAAGTAAGTAAGTAAGTAAAGTAAAATCTCGTGGATTTCTATAGCGCCTTGGAGCACAACAGTAGCTGCCTATTCTTAGGCGCTCAGCCTCTCTTAAAATAGCTATGGGGAAGGTATGTTATCAGCCAGGCAATAGTCAACATCCAAAGCCTTACTATAATGCTGCAATGTAGTTCTAATTAATAGCCTCAAACATTAAATAAAATAATAACTGCAGGAATCTAATTAAATAATACAGCAAGAATCTGATTAAATGAAGCACATATGTTCATTAAATTAGAGGTGGGTCGATTAATCGTAATCGTAATCGAAATCGCGATTTTTAGAAAAACCGAAACCGAAATCGAGACGATTATTAAATAAATCGAAATAATCGATAATCGTCGAAAAAATAATCGAAATCGCGATTATTTTTCGATTATTCCCGTAAGTTATATTATACAATATTTCCGATTCAAAGAAAGATCTATTACCGTTGATTATCAGATTTTCATTGAAAATGGATTCAACTGCGTATAAAGACGGGCACCATCTTTCTGGATTTGACAGCAGCTTTCGATGCGGTGTGGCATGCGGGTTTAGCGTACAAACTCTCGCTCAATTTGCCACCCTGGTTCTGTCAACTTGTGGAATTACTCATCTCTGACAGACGGTTCTTAGTTCACTTGGGAGATGTCAGCTCCTCGAGACGTCAGAGAAACGGTCTAACAGTATTCAGTTCTAGCACCTATGTTATTCAATTTGTAGGCTTATAGGCCTACACACGACTTACCGGATACCATAAGTAGGAAGTTTGGATACGCTGACAATATCGGTCTTGCCACCCAGGCTCGATACTTTAAGGAGATTGAAGACCAGGGTTATTTCTAGGATTGTGAATTGGGGTGGGGTGTCGGGAAAATTTGGGGTGTGTTTATTTCTAGGATTGTAGGATTGTGAATTTGGGGGTGTCGGGAAAATCTGGGGGTGTCGAAATTTGGAAGTCTCTACCGAAAAAGGCTGACAAGCAAAAAAAAACCTTATAGAGACTCCCAAAAAGTCTGACAAGCAAAAAAAGTCATCCGAGGATAAAAGTTGTGGGGTGCATTTCTCCATTTGGGGCAGGCCCCTTCAGAGGCTGAAGGAGGCCCAGGCCAGTTGGAATTTCGAGGCTAGCTCTCCTAGCCTTCCCAACAATTAAAATTTTGACAAGCGAAAAGGGTAATCACCAATTTTGAGGACCGCAGAATACCTTCCTAGCTTTCCCAAAATTCCAAAATTGTCGACAAGCAAAAAGGTCATCACCAATTTTGAGGACCGCAGAATACCTTCCTAGCTTTCCCAAAATCTCAAAATTGTTGACAAGCAAAAAAGGTCATCACCAAATTGTGAGGCCCCTTCTAGTAGTAGCTATCTAGCTTTCTATCTCTCCCAAAATTCTAAACAAGGAAACAAAGGGAGGCCCCTAAATGATGGAGGCCCGGGCCGAATGGCCCTCCTGGCCTCCCTCTGAATGGGCCTGTTTGAGGGTGTTCAGAGCTAATCAATATGCATTCTGTATGCATACCATCGTCACATTACCAAATTTTACGGGGTGTCGACCTCAAATTGGGGTGTTGGGGGGTGTTAGGGGTGTAGAAATATCCCTGTTGAAGACCAACTGAACATCGGTACACAGAGGATTGCCGAATACTGTAAAATATGGCGGGAAAGCCAGTTTCTAAAGGTACTGTGAAATAATCGAAATCGAAATCGCGATTATATAAAAAACCGTAATCGAAATCGTAATCGTGAAAAATAATCGAAAATAATCGTAATCGTAATCGGAAAAAATAATCGTAATCGACCCAGCTCTACATTAAATGGATGAGCAAATTGTTGTGACTCCGATGTGCGTTTGTCTTCTTCAGTTTTTCATTTTAAAAATATAAACCACGAATATTTCAAAAACATTCTGCAAACAATTATGTTCATAACATCATGTTACTATTTATTCAAGCTTATTTGTTGCACTGGGAAGGCCCGAATTATGATAATGACAATGACAAACCGAGGGAAATACTACGCTGGTTCCACTGTGCTGGTTCCGTTCATAGGATAACTTTAGCAGTTGTCAAAGGCAACAGAGATTATTTACACGGTTCTCTTGGATAGCTAATTATCCTTTTCGCGGGTTATTGGAACTATCAAAGTAGTTTGAATGAAACAGTTAAGATAGACATAATGCTAGTTTTGGATATTTCGGACATCGTTTGATATCCAATCCTTTGTTGAAAATGAGACGGTCTACAGCCACTGCTAACGGGAAAGCTGTTGGTCGAGTATTTGATGTAAACGTTAACGTTATCGTTACTAACGAACAATTTCCAGTGAAGAGTGTCACAAAAGACGCCAAAATATCAGATCTGAAATACAGAACAGAGCTTGCAACGGGCATCCCTGTTCAACTCCAAAGGCTGCATTACATCGATGACGGTAGGCCTAATCATTAGTATTGGCCTAGGCCTACTTACCTTTATCATTCTGAACTTTATTGTTCATAGGCCAAACTGTGTGTGTCAAGAACTGCATGTCAGAATCTAGAAAGCTCGATTGCGGTGTCCCACAAGGCTCTGTTTTAGGACCTCTTCTTTTTACACTCTACACTGCCCCTCTCAGTCACCTTCTCACCATGCAAAATGCTGCTTATCATTTGTACGCAGACGATACCCAAATTTTCCTGAGTTTCGACCAACCATCTACCTTACCATCCCTGGAACGTCTGTCAAGCATTCTGGCTTCTTTGCACACTTGGATGAATAAAAACAAACTCCTCCTAAATCCAGGAAAAACCCAATTTCTACTGATAGGAACACCACCTCAGCTTAAGAAGATTGACTTGTCATCAACATGTCTTTCCTTTGGCACTTCACCGATTCATCCCTCTCAGTCTGCTCGAAATCTTGGGAGTTATTTTTGATAATCACCTCTCATTCTCAGAACACATTGCCTTCGTCTGCCGTTCTGCTCACTATAACATACGAGATGTAAGGAGGATTAGACACCTCATCCCTTCCTCTGCACTTATCCCTCTGGCCAACGCTTTGGTATCGAGTTGTCTCGACTATTGCAATTCACTGTATACTGGTATTTCAAAATCCGAATTAAACCGCCTGCAAAGGATTCAAAATTCATTAGCCTACTGATGCTATCACTGGAACTGCCAAATATGAGCACATCACACCGATCCTAAAATCACTTCATTGGCTACCTGTCAAACAAAGAATTTAATTCAAGATAAGTCTCATTGTGCATAAGACGCTCCACACAAATCAGCCAATGTATCTCCGATCGTTACTGACTGCTAATCTAAATCTAATCTAATCTTAAACTTCTATAGCGCCACTTTCATAATGCACAGAAGCATCAACCGATGGCACACCAAATCCAAATCACTAAAGATCCAGACTGCTCAAGACAACCAGCACTCAACGAGGTCATCTGATGCTACTACTCTTTACATACCCTATAGCAGGACTACTACTGGAAAACGTGCTTTTTCTGTCGCCGGACCCAGACTTTGGAATTCTCTGCCGGTACAGGTCTGCCAAACTGATTGTCTTACTACCTTCAGGTCTAGACTTAAACACATCTATTCCTGACTGCATATCTGCCTTAACCTGGAATCCGGAAGTACGGACTGACCTTTGGATTACAACCTCGATTCACCACGGACAATGATTCACGACTACGATTATTTACTGAAGCGACCATCGACTGGTGCAGATGTACTACTACAATGGCGCTAAAGAAGTCTACTACTACTACTACTACTACTACTACTGAATGTTATTTTGACACTGAAATCAATTAATTAATCAATCAATCTGTTTATTAGTATCAAAATGTCAATGTCAGAACCAGAGATCATCGATGTCACAATTTATAATGTAAAAGAGTTGTAAAGGTAAAAATGCTAAAATATATAATATAACAATATTTGAAAGTTAGATAATTATTATATTTAAAATGTGACATTTAAATGATTTAGAAACTAAAGGGAGAAGCAGGAGAAGAGAAACATTCTCTGTACAGGGCCTGCTTTCCTGGTGAACCAATAGGCTTAAATTTAACATAATGCATTAGGATGCCATACAATAATTACAGCAACAACAACAACAACAACAACAACAATAATAATAACAACGGGGCTTTGGAGTGTTTTTGTTAGGTTTGTAGTTAGGTGTGTTGAATTTCATGAGGAAATAGATACTCAAGCTGACAATGGCAACTACATCGGTTTTACTTTTACATTTTGCATCTGTGATGACTAATTTTCATCTGCTTTATCACTTACTGACAATTATATGAAGCCATTGTAATATTATTATTGTCTACATAGATATGCCAAATATAGTTTGCCACCCTCATAGTATTTGAAGAACCACGAAGATGTGTTTGGCCATCGACAAATGATTATTTTCTTCTAACAACTTATCCATTTATAGATAGTCATAGATTTTATACATTTACATTGTAATTTGTAGTTTGTGCATCATTTAATTTTGAAATGTTAGGTGAGATGATGGATGACCAGTCGCTGCTTTCGTTCAATGTTGTCCCTGGTGCGTTGCTTAAAATGAAACTTTGGAATGAATGGAATACTCTGATTGAAGCCGTTGTGAGGAATAAGCCGGACCAGGTTATTTCACTTAGAAACGGTTATTGCAAAAGTCGTGATATTAATGTGAAGAAACAGGAAGACTGGTTTCATTTTCTGCTTGATTTAGAATTTTGCCATTTCATTATTTCAGGCTATTTTTTATTGAAAAAAATAGACACAAATAGATGATCATCCATTTTCAAACAGGCTTACTTAGCCTCCTAAACCACTTATAATCACATTATTATTATTATTATTATTATTATTATTATTATTATCCTTTTGTTATGTCACGTGAGACATTATTCTGCTAGAATCCTAAATGCACTGCTTTTCTCAAGACTCTCTTGACGCTGTTTTTAAAGTCTTGGTGTTGTAATGATCTCAGCTTTATGATCTGTTAGCTTGTAATGGGGGAAACTGTCTCATATCATACCATCTTATCTCAAGCCATGAGGGGGCACAATGGGCCAGTTTCAGGGCTGGACCCTCTATTTGGGCCTAGACTGGTCGCTAAATGTGTGCAAAATCAAATAGAAAATTTAATCAGTTTGGGCGATCGCTGATACAATGTCATATGGGCAGAAATTGTGTGCCAATTTCGAGATTTTAATCTAATATTGCACTAAATTTTTGGCTCACTATTCTATTCTAAGCCCACCCCCAATCGGATCTGGAAATGTCGGTCTTTAGAAACCTTGGTGTCACCCTATTCTGGAACCCTGGCTCTGCTAATGGTCTTGATCATGATCTCAGGCTTGCTGCCTCTTGCTTTATATATATATATATATATATATATATATATATATATATATATATATATATATATATATATATATATATATATATATATATAATAGTAACAATAATAATAACAAAGCAACAACAACAATAGCAACATGTGCCCCATTGTGCCCCCTCAACATGATTTTGAATGATTTTGTAGACATTAACCTGTGTGAATAATAATAATAATAATAATAATAATAATAATAATAATAATAATAATAATAATAATAATAATAATATGATTTTAAGTGGTTTCAGTGGCTTAGCCTGTGTTAATCTTGACAATGTTCTGTATTGGTCTTGTCACTATTGTTTATGTGTGATTAATTTTGATGTGAGGTGAAGAAAAATATGTGTGACTGTGATTCAGTGTAATTCAATTCTAATCCATTTATAGAACGTTTAAAACTGTGCATTCGATCACTGTTGTGCTTACGATTCTTTTTCAAATTAGGCTTCTGTTTTCTGATTCTATTGAAGTGACCATTCATAACATATTAGAGATTTTATATTTCACATGTTACTCGTTATTCATCTTATGCCTAATCATAGGCAGGCTGCATAAGAAGATAAGTTGTACGTTATTCTAGTATTTTATCAATGTTTTGCAGGTTTTTGCACTTGGAGTTACACCCGATACAAATTATAAGACTGCCATGTCAGAATATATGTCGACAGACAGCAAGACGAAGTGGCTGGCTGAAAGAGCCTTTGTTGCTCTGTTCGTTGCAACGCACCGTGGCCATCAGTCTCTCTGTCAGAAACTGATTTCATCCGGTAGGTAATGACCTCACAGCACTTCATCGATTTCAAACTTTTGTAAAACAGTTGGAAAACTTGGTTAGAAAGAGCGTATGAGTAGCTGGCAATTGGTTACTGAATCATATTGTAGTTGACAATTAGCAGCAGTCTATGACATGCATTACAATATGAGTGGGATAGCTCTTTCAATCCATTATTGATTTCAATCACTCTCTTGCAAAAACATTTATTAAAAAGCTAATCAATTTCAGCAAAATGATCACTTTCTGCTCTAGTATCAGCTTGCTAATGCTGATAATATGTGAGAATGCTTTATGCCAATGCTTCTCAAACTTTTTGCTGTCTCAACACACTTGAAAACGACATCCACAGAAGTGACACACACCAAAGTTTGATTAACTTTAACAGATTTTAGTCACCCAATTTCTTGAAATAAAGTTTATATTTGCCAAAAGTAGCTTGTAGTTTTCTAATTGCTTGCATGTTTGCAATAAAATTGTGCAATCATGTTTACTGCAATTGGAAATATTTTTATTTGAACTATTTCATGCGACACACATAGCAGATGCTTGTGACACACAAATGTGTCATGATGCACAGTTTGAGAAGCACTTCTTTATGCTTCTTCTATAGATGCTGTGTATTTCTACCTTAGTGACCATGGATTTCCACTTCTGTGCATTTCTACCTTAGTGACCATGGTTTTCCATTTTGTTCGATCTCAGCATCCTTTTATTAATTCTATGTTATTCTTTTTCTACCTTAGTGACCATGGTTTTCCATTTTGTTCGATCTCAGCATCCTTTTATTAATTCTATGTTATTCTTTTTCTACCTTAGTGACCATGGTTTTCCATTTTGTTCGATCTCAGCATCCTTTTATTAATTCTATGTTATTCTTTTTCTACCTTAGTGACCATGGTTTTCCATTTTGTTCGATCTCAGCATCCTTTTATTAATTCTATGTTATTCTTTAAGGGTCTTGGAAACTTATGTATGGTCGGTATTGCTATACGGCGCAGAAACGTGGACAATTTCCAAACAGATGAAGAAAAAATTAGAGGCAGTGGAAATGTGGTTTTTAAGGAGAATGATGAAGGTTTCTTGGACAGAGAAAACATCAAACGAGAAAATTTTGGAAAAGGCAAACTCAAAAAGGAAATTGTTAAAGACTATAAAGAAAAGACAACTAGAATTCTTCGGACACATAATGAGAAAAAAGGCCTGGAAAACTTAGTCACAACAGGTAAAGTGATGGGGAAAAGAGCAAGAGGGAGACAAAGATTGACATTCATCGAAAACCTGCTATGCGACGTGAAAGACAAAATATCAGAAGTAGAACTGCTACAAGCGACATACGACAGAGAGGAGTGGAAGTCCATGGTCGCCAACGTTGTAAGACAAGGCACCTAAAGAAGAAGAAGAAGATGTTATTCTTTAGTCCCTCAATTCATTCTCATAGGCAGTCTACATTGGTGTTTCTCTGCCATCCTCTTGCTCTTTTTCCCTCCTTTATGCTAGCCAACAATTATTCCATGCATGTATAGAATCAGGGCTCTATTGTGCCGGAACGAGGTGGAACAGCGTTCTGGAAAATCTGAAGACTGGTGTAATTTTTTTATTGCAGCATTAAGTGAAAACTTAGAACATTTGAACTACCTACAGTATATCTAATTGCTGTCTCATTTTCAATTTTCTTATCACACATTTTATTTTTATCGATGGTCCAAACAATTAAAATATTGTACGGCCGCTATAACGTGCTGACAACTTGCTGCCGACTGTTGCCTTCCGGAAAATAATTTTTACAAAAAAGCCCCTCTATCGAATGGTCTAGATATTGTTGTTGTCCAACTTTAGACAACAATAATTATGTAAGTGATTTTTTTGCTAGTTGGCTAAGTGCTGTGTCATATATTTTGAACAGGTGCTGATGTCAATGGTAAGACTTCCTCTGGACGATGTGCGTTGCATATAGCCGCTGCTTTAGGCAATGAGTCTGTTCTTCTCGAGCTTTTAGCTGGAGGTAATAGATAGGCAGCTACTACTGTACTACTTTCCAAAGCGCTACATAAATTTATGAGATTCTACTTACTTACTTACTCATTGATTAATTCACAACTGAATGCCTATGAATTGTTGCATTTTATTACGTCTGTGACCCGATGAGAACCTTTGAGCTTCAGTAAGCAATCAATCAATGAACTTCTATGGCGCCGCTATCATAATGCATCAGTCGATGGTGCACCAGATCCAATCTGGATTAGAGCCAGGTCAAGCCCGACAGGTAAATCAGATTAGCGGAGGAGCAATCTAAGGGGGATAGTCCAAGCCAAACAGGTACATCTTAAGATCCATTATAAAAGATGAGAATACGCTGGCCATTGTCTAAAACAGGCCTCAGTGTCTCTTTTCTCAGGCCCTTGATTAATTCAGCATATCGAGTTACCCAGTGCTCATCAGTTATCACACTTATTATCCATTTACTTTTCACATGGTAACATGTTTGTAGGCACAGAACTTGCTAATCATTTAGAATAAGGAATTTGTGTTCTCAGAGTCGAATCATATATAATATTTCTAATTAAAATGGAAGATTTTGAAGACCTCTGACCAGAGGCGGATCTAGAGGGCGGGGGGGGGGTTGGTACAGATGTCCTCAGGCGCTGAGGTGGGGTGCCAAAATTGGTTTTAGGTTATGCTACGGGGGTGATAACCTTTTTTGCTTGTCAGGGTATTTGCGAAGTTGAATGAAGAATGAAGGGGCACCAAAATTGGCAGAGCTGCACCTTTTTTTTTGCTTTTAGGATTTTCTCAAGTTGAGGGGCATCATCAGTATGTTTTGTATCCGGGTGCCGGACACCTTAACTTAGCCTCTGCCTCTGACCTTAATTAATTGCCCATTTGGTGTTTTAAAAGTTGTGTCCTGACTATTAAAAAATGCCTTTGTCTTTGTTAAGGAGCAGACTTGAGTATTAAAGACAGAGATGGGTACACAGCCATGGACCTGGCCAAACAAAATGGGCACAAAAACTGCCACCGTCAACTGATTAGATTCGAGTGGTTAAATCGCTCGAAGAAGAGTGGACCTCACTCCGACCACCCGATGTTTGCCCATCAGTATTTCGATTCTTCGCTTAAGACTTACTTGCAAGGAAGTCTAGCCCAGATGTACTGTCAGCAGATCCTTCCTCCGGGGGAATTTGAGGGAACGGGGTTGGGGGCACCTCGCAGAAAGGCAAACTCGCCAAATTCTAGGAAATCTCTTGCGTCGTCATGTACAGAACAGAAAATA
This sequence comes from Metaphire vulgaris, assembly GCA_018105865.1. NCBI lineage: Eukaryota > Metazoa > Annelida > Clitellata > Crassiclitellata > Megascolecidae > Metaphire > Metaphire vulgaris. The sequence goes on along the minus strand of CM030832.1, from coordinate 32,859,138 downwards.
GACGGATTTCATGAAAGAGAGCTAGGTAAGATCATTTTCTATATCTGTACATATAGATTTTTGGAATGTTGTTAACACTTACCGTCCTAATCTGAGCTTGGGTATATTGGATATGATTGGGACTTAAGGACATTTGTGTAGTGCTCAGTTGATGCTTGTTGCTTTATTACATAAAATACCGGTAACTATATTGGTCTTTTAATTGATCATATTTCTAATATATTTCAGGAAAATGTGATGATAAACAGACTGATGATATTGCAGCAAACGTCCAAGTCCCACCAAAAGCAGTGTAAGTTCAGTTCTCAGACTCTCTCATTTATTGCATTTTTTTGATTTGATTATTTTTATCTACAGTGTACAATTTGCTTTGCCTATAATGTGATTGATAAATGATTACTGACCCTTTGACTACAGACATTGTATATGTAATAACACATGTATGCAATTCAAGCAAATACAGTACATTGTATTGTACATGTCACCTGCACATGAGTGGTACAATACAATCTGTATAAACTATAAAAGCAAATTGTCCAAAATTGTTACCAAAATTTTATAATGCTGCCTGACGTCAACTGGCGTCCTTATTTTGGCTCAGGGCGCTAGGGCGTCACCTTAGTTCAATGCAAACTATTTTAGCTTATACGGATCTTGGAATCATTCTTGTCACCTGACCAACATTCTATGGAAGTATGAATATTTGTCCTATAAACATTTAAAATAAACGCAATATACTCAACCACAGCCTCATAATTAAACTATAAAGCACCTGGAGAACGATGTCGTGGCTTGCATTGTCAAGTCTTCCATCCAGTGACCAATTTTTGCTTTATTGTCCAACGTTGTTGAAACCCATTTTTGGCAGTAATTTCTCCAATCGCTATTGTTGAGCTAACTATTGTTCCCTAACTAATGATAAAACAGATTTTAACCAATAGTATATTTGACAGATTGCTCTCTGTAAATTACTCTTTGTAGATTTTAATGATTGGTGCGATTTTTTGGTATTATTTTGCATTAAATGTTTAGATGTTCACATATACTAATTTATTTCTAAGGTCAAAACTCCAAGAATATCAAAATGATAACTCCACAAAACAACACACGAAGACAGAAAAACACAATAAAGTGAACGAAAATGGTCAAAATAAAGAAACCAATGTCACTGGAAGCCAGAAGAACAGGTACAGGACTTTTGGAATGATTTTCACTTAGCTTCAGTTTCATTGACTGATTCATTGACTGATTCCACTTAGCTTTTCTCAATTCATATTCAAGTGTGGTCTTTGTTTGGGGAAATTCCTGGTAACTGTACGTGGCAAGGGGAAAGTTTCATGCTTTGATTAACTTATTTAACCAACTTATTTGGCATAATCTTCATCTTCTCACGTAACCAGTGGATGGTGGATGTTAACAAAAATCTGTCTCCAAATGGTCTGCCACCATGATCATATTACTCACAAGTTTTCGTCATTTTTCATTGCAATATAACTCTGCTTTGTTTATACAGCATCAAATTTAATTTGCTTTTATGACACCACCACCCATAATGCTGTTAAGACGTGAAGCTTCTTTATAATTTGTATTGAATGGTTGTTTTTTGCACTGGTAACGATACAGAATTGCATGGCCATCAGAAGACAGAAAAACAAGATAAAGTTACCGAAAATGGTCAAAATAAAAGAACCGACTCAACTGATCATGTGCCCTTGCATGAATGTGACGATCTCTCCCAATTAATTTCACGCAGAGAATCATTTTCGGGCGACCTCATCGGTTACGTTATCAAGAAGAAATTGCACGAGCAAAACGAAAAGGGCGTTTGCGGACTGCTGTACGACCTGTGGTTGGCCAGCAGAAACAACACCAAGCTTTATCAGGTGGTGAAGAACAATGGCAAACTGGATGCAATGTTGAGGCACCCAGACTCGCAGAACAGAGACACTAAAATAATGGTTTTAACACAAAGCCAAATTCAAGGAGCTTTTGAATTATTTATTTTTTCACTTTCTGCCACCAAAGTTAGCAGATTTATTTTCTTTATCGCTTTGTTGTGCTTTCAACGATAATTTAAGACCCCTTGTGTTTAAACTGTAGAGCAATTTGCTTTAGTCTAATAAAATCTTAAATTGCAAATCAGTGCCAGGATGGAATGAAAATATGATAAATGATACTTGTAGAGATCTTGTTACGTATTGATACTACTGTTTGTGCCCAGTTATAATAATAATAATAAGATTTAAAGTGGTTCAATAGGTACTGCCCTGTGTGAGAACCACTGTGAAAATAGTTTTAACTGAAGGCTGACTTTTGTTTTCAGCTCTGCTTATGCAGAAGTGGATAACAGTTATTAGAACATTCAAAAAACGTCTATGTCAAAGTGCTTTTCTGAACCTCACAGGCCAGGGTTATTTATACGGTTATAAATTTGGGGGTGTCGGTATATTGTGGGGGTCCATCCTTGCAGAAAAAGCCTGACAAACAAAAAAAGGTCATCACAGGCTCAGATTTGGGGGTGCGGTCTCAGTTAGGGGGGAAGGTGTAAGAATATCCCTGTCACGGGCTCATAGGGCGGTGCTGATCTCCGTTGCTATAGCCCTCAGCCAGGCATGCAATACCACAGATATGGGGCTAGTGCTTCGCGTGGCGTACCTGTTTGACTTATCACAGCTTTTTACAACTGCTCCTCATTTTGCCACCACTCTCTAAGCAAGTAAGGCCGTGTCAATCTTAGGGCTTCTGTGGGTGTCGAACCTGTGACATTCTGCTCTATCGTCCAACGTTGTTACCACTCTGCTAACTTCCTGCCCCATTAGGACATTAAATATATCAGTTTCTGGAACCCAAAAATTTCACTTGTGCTTTTTTATTATCACGATTCTACTATACCATCAATAGAACTGCAAAAAATAGACGGTCAAAACAAGTAAGATAAACATAATATAGCAATTCATTTTATTCATTATTTGTGACATATTCTTCCTGAACCTTTCAGATCATTGGCATGAATCAAAGATGATGCAGACTGCTAAAACTTGTCGAGATTTTACATCTTCCTCAATTTCAAGTTTAAGAAACTCCAGATCTTATTTTCTATTATATCAACATCGCATGATCTACTTTTGCACAAAGTGTGTGCTTGCATCACAAAATTTACGTCACAAAACATTCATATATCTCTGCTTCTAGTAATATTAGTTAATCCAAACACACCAGCAGAATAATAAGTCAAATGACTATATCAACACCTCTTCTAGTGAATGCGATGAAATTTTATACAAATTCTGTACAAATGAAACAGCAAGTAAATCCCACTTAGAAACATTGAAAAACTACACTGATACGCAATTCATATTAAATCTTGATTGGTGGCAAATTTGGAAAACAGAATTCAATTTAAGCAATAACACCTCATTTCAAAATTTTAAATTTTAAAGCAAAAAAATAGCAAAATTATTAGACACGTGCGATTTCAGACATCTATTGAAGGCACACTAAGTGGAAGGAAAAATTTGCAAGGGAAATTCTGACGGCTGTCCTCATTCACCTGATGCCATAGAAAAGTGAATGGGCCACTTATCTTTCATGATTCCACTTGAATCAGTAGAATCAGTGAACAGATATTTGGAGAAGTCATGGATTCTATTTGAGATTAACAATTTTAGAATTGAACATTACAATAGTATTTGAAACAACTGACATCTTTCACAGTGCAGTTATTCTTATACTGCAAGTAATTAAGCAACTACCAGCAAGTATTTTAAAACCCCACAACAACCAGGTAATACAAGTTATACAACAGAAAGTAAATACAGTTATTAGCTACTGTAATGTGCAGACATCGTATGAATTGTAAAGCGCTCCTGACTTTGGCCTTCTGACTTCTTGACTTGTTAACTAACTTAACTAACTAAGTATGACACAAAGACCATTACTAAAATACTTGTACGCGTAGGCCTACTTACAGTGTCACAGTCCGTACTGTTTTAGTTATAAACCAGGTAACATTTTAAAAACCCCAAAACAACCAGATAATACAACAGAAAGTAAATACAGTTATTAATTATCTAATGCAGAATAACATACAGGTACATTTAAATTTCACAGAATAGATAAGTAGATGTCAATAAAATTACAATAAAGTAACCTTAGCATTCATGAAAATGAAGCACTGTTTCAGATGAGCAGTAAATAAGCAAATCCTGCTTCCAGAAAAAATTGTTTAAACCGTTGAATAACGTGAGAATCTGAAAAAGTTTATAATTGCAAATCGTAGATCGTAGACAAATTCCCAGATCAATATTAAGAAGACTGTGGTTTAACTGTAAAGGCACAATCGTAAGTCAAACCCGAACTTATTAAATAAGACAAATTCCTAGATCAATATTAAGGAGACTGTGGTTCAACTGTAAAGGCACAAATTGTAAGTCAAACCCAAACTTATTATAGTCACTAAGCAATGAGTGGATTTAAGCTAACCAGGGGCCAAACCATATAATGTATTTGAAATAACCACTAAGGGACAACGGCCTCAACAGGACAGCACAAGAGCCATAGCAGTCTTAATCAACTGCTGTTGACAGAAAGTACAGTATTTCATATCACTAAATATCACATAGATATATAATAATTCTATTACATATTAATCTATGAATAATTAATAATTAATTATAAAATAATTAATTTCCAATCCATGCAGTCTTTCAGGTTTACCTAAGACTAAAATTTTTCAATCATACAGTACCACTGAACGTATTATAATTGGTTAATTAACCCTTTGGTCGATGATCCAAATAACCAATAAGTTAAGAAGCAAAAATATTGACCTTACAGAGCAAAAGGGTTAAGAATATCAAAGGCTATCCAAAACAAATAGTCCAACAGGAGGGAAACTTGATTTTAGCCAAAATTCACTCCCAAAAATTGTATGAAACTGTATTGAAAATTACTATTCCTGAAATAAATGTTAAAAGGCACCGAATGACAATTAAAGACACCTTACACAAACCTTTTTTCTAACACGCACTAATAAATAATCTGAAGCCACTCTGATGCAACTCGACAACGAAATAGCTGGCCTTAATGATAATAACATGGCAGTAGAAGCAAAACTCACTTGAAAGTAATCATAAAACACAACTAATTATTGGCTTGCGGAACTGGTTATTAATACATGATTTTATCTCATCCACAATGCCCAAGGGCGCCCACAGGAATTTTTCCAGGAGGGGCAAAACACGGTTACACCACATAGATTTTTCCAGGAAGGGGCAAGGCACAATAGTCATGGTTAATATTTTAGCAAGGTTTACAAAGTTCACTGTGAAAATTTTGGTATTTGCATTTTCCAGGGGGAGGGCATGCAAGTGCCCCCTCTTGCCCTAATGTGTGGGCGCTCATGACAATGCACTGCCACACTCTATCAAGACAACGCTGATTAACACTCAATCAATACAGTTAAAATTGGACTAAAGGCGTGTGCACACTTTCGGAAAGAGGAAATGCATAACTATATTATAAAAATAATAATGCTGTAACACAAAACCTGGTCAAAGTCTTGTGAAAGTTGCACTACAACCAAAATTAACACACTATTCAGTATAGTTAAAAAATAGTAAATCATCTAAAATTAACACTATCAATATAGTCAAAAATAGTAAATCATCTAAAGTGTACATATGTACTCAAATATATATGTCTGTATATTCCTATATGTAATATGCTGCTCTTTAAGTATATTGTACAGATAATGTGATGACCAGTATCTGGTTGATGACTGGGAATATTCACATTTTGACAACCAAGACAACAACGGGGAACAATAAAAATCAGCATAAAATATACCAAGCTTCTAGGTTTTTGTGGCTCATACTGCTTCTGCTGAGTTCGGCCTTCGCGATTCACTGAGCATAGGCTCCGCTGAATCTTTCAATTTTGAGTCGGATTCTTGTTCTTGTGCACTAAGCATCGGTTCCAGCGCGATGTTGCCATTTTTAGGACGATAGATGTTGCTGTTCGATGATTTCACATCAACTTCATCTGCAGTCATTTCTGACGAGTCGTTGGCCCAAGGCTGAATCTCTCCGGAGGCAAGTATGCAGTACATGATCGCTCCAAATGTGTAGACACCAGCAGCGATGAAAAACACAATCTGCCATGACTCACGCGTTTGCTACAAAATTTGAACAGATAGATGACCCAGCTATCACAATGACACTTTGGATTAAATGACCCTGCATGAATGACCCCACCTTTGGCTATAGCCACTTCATACTAAGATTAAGCGCCTAGGAATAAGGAGCTACTGCGGTGCTGCTTTTGAAAGTGCTATAGAAATTAATGAGATATTTACTTTTTACTTTATTATTTAAATAAGTTGAGTAATGAAATTAACTGTTCCTTGAATGTGAATATTCATGTCCCACTGTCACAACAGTTTAGAGATGGTTTCAAATGACCACTAGCGGCATAGCCAAAACCCTAAAATTAGGGATATTAATCCTATATACACCAACTTTACCAATGAGATGAGAGAGCCTGTAGAGCCACATGAGGTCTCTGGGAGTGGCCAGGGGGAGACACAGATGCTAAACATTTAGATTGATGTCAGATTCAAATCCTGAACTCCTGGAGCTATATTGCAGACTGTATGACAACTTACAGCCAATTGACCCCACCACATCCCACTTTCTGGTAAGTCTCTTATCGGTTTTGTAAAAATCTCATCACCAGCCGAGATCCAAATAAGAGGCCCAACCAATCTGCCCCTTGCAGCCAAGCTTATACTGTGATGTCACTGCAGTGGAATTTCTATCTAGTTGGACAAATATCTGCGGATTTCCGCAATAAAAATTGGTGCAAAATGAACTTTTTGCTGCTTAATTTAAGTTCTGCATCCCATTGTCACTCTAATCTATTTCTCAGTGTTCTTCTAAATCTTACGGTTTTCAAAAGCAACTGAAGCCTATCTTTATTCCAACAGTCATCATCACATTGCCTTATTCACAGTAAATTTTAATCAAGCAGTTATATCTGTAAATGCAGTTAAATATAAAACTTCAATTTTTACCTCCCAAAAAATTCTACATCAAAATACTACTCTTATAACTAGGCAGAAAGTATTACATTCAAATTACACAGTCATTTTTGTAGCAAAGGTATTAAAGCCAATTTACTTACAGGCTTTGTAACAACAGATGCAACGTATGGAGCTATGAAGCCAGCACTGGCCGACAGTCCATTTGCAATCCCCATCAACGTGCCAGCATAGCGGGGTGCGATGTCCATGTGGTTCACGAAATACCCGCTGAAGACAAAACCGCTGACAGTGACAGCAAGAACAAGAATTACGACGGCCAACACTGTCTGCGTACAGTCGATGAAACTCAGTCCAATCAGAAACGCTGCTGGTCCAATTAAACCTGAAATGAAATGAAATTCAGGTGATGCCGTCTTTTCATTCGTATTATGTATACCGGTTCAAATAAAGGAAAATGTGCAAGACACATACCAGTAGCTGTTGGGGCTAGACTTGGCTTGTAAAAAACTATACAAAGCATGAATCCATTTGTGAAAATATGGAACCCTAGGATTTATAATATAAACTTGATAATATAAACTTATAATATAAACTTGATAATATAAACTTAATAAATAAATGAATACATCACCAGCAATGTTTTGCAAATTCACTCAAGTTTTTCAGTTTTAATTTTTATACAGGTTATTAAAAATAAAAAACACCATCAAAAATTAACATAAAAATAACAAGTCATGATTCATTTAGAACTCATGATTCATTTAGAACTTCTTTGACAGTTGGCTACTTTATTTAATTATTAATAAAAATTCACAAACGGACATCTGTCCCATATATAAATGCTTAGAATAGGTCGATATAAAACACATTCAAAAATAATAAACAATATTTAAAGCCAGAGCAGTGGCATGCCAACGAGTGGTGGTTGGATGCCACCACCACCTTGGTGTTAGGTGTTAACAATCAAGGTCGCTGAGACAATTTGGATGCTTGCCCTTGCCTGGCAAGGATGCCTGGGGCCAAATTGATAATTTTAATGATTTTCATGTCAAAAGTGTTGATGAGCATAAAAGGGTCACCGAGTCAATTTGGATGCCCCATCTGGTGGATGCCTGGGGCCACCGCCCTATCGCCCCCCTCTGCATGCTACTTAGCCAGAGTAAATTTAACATTTAAGAAATTGCCTGTCAGGATTCATGATTCTGATTCTATACGATTGCAATCTTTGGCAAAACGAGACAAAGGGAAATTCTGTTACAATCAAGGGCGGTTCCAGGTTGGGGATGACTGGATTAGCCTTGATGTATATCCACAAAGATATGGACATATCCATAGACAATGTCATCGACAAATTTGCTTCAAGCTCGATTTTCATCAAATCAACCAGACTGAAATTTTTATACATTGTCAAACTGATCATTATATTTTATACATCAAATCTAGATTTCTTCTTTACCTTTGACAATTGGCAGGATCTTCCTAGAAATTCATTGCAATGGCCCCAACCAAGAGTTCTTGGAATCGCCACTAGTTCCAATCACAAAGAGCTGAATATTTCTGTAAACCATTTGTAGTGTGCAAAATAAGTTACCAATGGTATTGAAGAGCTTCCGAACGTGAATCGTAGACATTGTTCCACTTGCTCGCAGTTTATCGGCAATCATTGGCGATATGTTCATTATCGCCCAGAGTCCAAGAAACGGTAAAGCAGAGTAGATGCCATTCTGTGACAAAACAAAGGAAATAATCTATCAGGAAATGTTTACAAGTTCCCATGTATTTGACAAGACGTTGCAATCAAGTAGATTAATCGGTTACAGGGGGTAGCCGCCACAGCTATGACCACCCCAGTTATGACCGCCCCAGTTAATGACTGTCCCAGTTATTCTATGGCTTTTGACGAAAAGCAGTGTATTGCACCCGTACAGGGTCATACAATCATTACCCACACCAAAAACCAGACACAAAACACTAACCCTAAATGATACCGATGGCAGCTAAAGCTGGGGTGGTCATAACTGGGATGGACGCCAATTTGGGTGATCATAACTGGGGTGGCTATAATGTGATATCGATTAATCAGCCGGAAACGTTTGAAACGTTTTGATATCCTATTAGTCTGCTCTCAACAACGCTAGACCCATTAATTAATATTCTTCAGGGTGGGTGGGGTCTTCTGCATACGTATCATGAGATTGTAGCAACTTCATTGTAGTTTCTTTCATTGAAATCACTCGTCTGGAAAAGGTTCAGAAATTCAAGTGCAATATTGATCCTCATCTGCAAATGCACTTCAATTGTTGTCTGCAAGAATGAATGGTGAACTGCAGATTATTCTCAGTAGTCTGCAGTCACCAGACCATTACAAAGGCTGTTTTTGAGGGGAAAAGGAAGGACATGCCATCAAAATTTACAAAAGACTTAACATCAATATGAAATGGTGAATAGTTGTAGACTGGCAAGAAACTCTGTCATTCCATTGATATGCACAGCAATCACACAGGTCTACAGTGTCTGACTCACATGATGCAAACACATTCAAAACAGTACATTCGAACAGCACATATGAGCACAAAAGCAAAAGAAATAAAATCAGTATTTCTAAAGCCAGATGAACAACTTTACGCCAACAACTGACGTCACAATTATCGACAGCCAGTAGCATGCAGGGGGGCGGTGTGGCGGTGGCCCTGAGCGCCAACTTGATGGGGCGCCAAAATTGGCGCAGCAACCTTTTTTGCTCTTCAGATATTTTCTTTATCGACTTGGTCCCAGGCACCCACCACTCTCTGCACACCATTGTCGATCATCAACCTTATGAAACCACATGGATCAAATATGAATTTAAAGTTAATATAAATAAAGCAAGTACATCAATAGTAATAATAAGTAGTTACTCACAGATTGAATGTCAAATTAAGAACTTCACGGTAGAAAGTAGGAATATTGGTCAGGTAAGTATAGAGGCCCCAGTCTGTGCAAAAGTTGGCGACAATCAGTGCCCAGACTGGCCCAGAGGTCATGAACTTCAACCACGGCATTTGACACAGCTACAACAAATAAAATTGAACTTACCGGTATTTCAATTTTCTAATTTTATTTCAAATCAAATTTTCGTACAATATGATGAAAACCAAATAAACTTCTAGAGAATTAAAAAATGTAGACATTACAAAGCCTTTATTCCTGCATGACATCTGCACTGGGTCCATCCATATACAGTAGTATGTACGCACTGAGGCTGGAAGGAGGTTCGATTTAGAAGATTTTGTGCATGTACAGCGTGCAAACAGAGGGGAGTGGGTTGAAAAAAAGCCATTTTTGTAAACATGCTATATGGATGAGCCCACTTTCAAATTGCAAAGGGTTTAGAACAGCAATGACCTTAAATTTTTCAAATTCCAGTACAATAAAAGGAAATTGATATAAGTGACAGAAGAAAATGTCAATTATTTTCAGTGATTTTTAAAACAAATTAGCAAAAATGCCATGTAAAAATCAATACACTCACATTCGTCTTGACATCTGTTGTTCCTTCGGCACGAAGACTTCGAATGATGTAATCCCTTTCACCCTTTGAAATTCGTGGATGAGTTGCTGGAGTGTTGCTCGTCGTCAACATCCAGATGATGATGCAAACCGTGGTTGTGATGCCTGCAGAAGCACAACAACAGCTCATCATTTCTATGGCAGCCCTGTGGCGTAGCCAAGAGAGATAAACCCCCCTTGGTTGACCGACAACCCAATACATTTTGTTGTTGTGCATTATTATTCTGTGCTGGGTGTGAGTGTGCTCTAATAGCTACAAACATAAAGTATTATAATTTCACATGAAATACTGTGTGTGTGTGTGTGTGTGTGTGAACGCCTTTTAAAAAGACTGACAAAAAAGCTCATCATCAATTTTCCATACTTGATCTACATAGGGGTCTAGAATTTCTCTCAGTGGGCCTGCCCCTTCTTGAATGGTCGTTCACAACCCCCTTCGAAAAATCCTGGCTATGCCACTGGTTATGAAACTTCAACTGGTATGAAGCAATTGATACTATCTCTCAAAAACCACATTTTTGCAGAAAAAGCAGGCCACTCACTGATTGTGCCTCATCAAAACTTTTCCATTTCCAGTGTAACAAAGAAAACCTTGAAAGTTTTTGCTTGGCTTTCTACTCAATCCATTTGCACACATAATGTTATGGACAGGTCATGCTTATGGACAAACTATACCTGACAAGCAAACAAGTACAGGCTGCATAAAACACTTTTTAAAGTAATTTTCCTGTAACCTCGTGACCGTAATGACAACAAGTAAATTACAAAATACTCATCACTACACAAAATTTTGCCACTGCACATAGGCCTAATTCTCTTCATCGACAATTTTTTTCACATTCAACACTGACAAATCCTGCTTTCAAATCAGTCTTTTCCAAGTAAAGTGTTCAGTACTGTTGGTGTATTTGGCTACAAAATGGGGCTCTGAAAATTGCTGACTTCAGGGGCCCATAAGTCACAGTTAGTTTCGGCAGTCCTGCCCAAGTGGACTAATTATTAAAATGTAGTTCATTTACTAAACATTAAATAAATGAGTTGAACAATCTAATATGCTTCATGAAACAAGCTAATGTATACACTTTTGGGGACCAATAAAGTTTATTTCTCTATAATGCCAGTACATCTATACAGTATTGGCAAGCATCAGAGAAGGTCATCAAATTTAGCAAATATGGAAATCAAACATGTAATTGAATATGGGTTGACAGAAATCTACCAGTAATCTTGCCTCACAGAAAATTAATCTGTTTGGAACTATAAAACAGATACATGTGCTGAATATACTGGTACATCATGATCTCAAATGTACCTTATTTCATTAGTCTGTTCAGCAGCCATAACTACCAATAATTCTGGGGAGGGCAATCAGAGTATTTTCGTTGACAGCTTCAGGGTTAAATAAATGTCTGAAAATTGCTCCAACATTTTTAAGGCTAATCAAATATCAATTCATCTTCAGTTTCACTGTGCAAATCCACTTCAGATCAATCGAGGATTCAGCCATCAAATAAGTCAATAAGTTGAAGTCTAATTAGAAACGTGACAGCAGAAGTCTGTACTCCCCAAAATATAAACTAAAACCTTACTGCAAGCACCAGTCTAATACATACAGCATGTATACTTGAAGATTCACGCAAGCCACAACAGACTTGTCCTAGGCAAATGAACCACCTGTAGAATATCATAGTTCTAAAACAACTCTCAAGCACTTCAGTGCAGTGTCTCGAGACTTAAAATAAAGGTCAACTTCTAGAAAATGCAGCAAAAGAGGTCTCTCAAAACTCGTGATCAGCACAAAATATTCAGTAACATTGCAACATTCCACCATACAGGTCATATGATTAAAAAAATATTGGGAAAAAGACAAGTCTTAAAATAATTTGGATTGATTAGTACAGCAAGCTGTATGCAAAACCTTTCATGTTTATGATAAAATAACAACTGACTGTATTCATGAAATACTTGGATTGAATCCAATACATGACATTGTTAAGAATCGTCAACACTGGTGCTCTTTTACACGTCGGTTCTCTAAGAAACCACTTTATTTTGGCAATTGTATAATAACAGAATGAGTAATTGTTAGTTAAGAATGATGTTTATTCTATGTTATCTGTGTGTGCAAAAAAAGATTTCTAAAAGTTGCAATAGGCAGGAAACATTTCGTACAACAACAGGTTAAGCAAAATGGTGTATATGAGATTCAGTGGTGCAGTCACACATTATATATCCTGGGCTGGAGGTGTCTCAGGTTCAAATCCAACTACCGTACATGTACACTGTACAGTAACTGATTTAGCATCACAGTTTTCAACTTATTCTTTAGGAGCCATGTATAACTAAGCTGGCAACGATGAACCTCTACATCTTCCTGTCCTTGGTAGCTTGCCCTAGCTCCACTGCTGATGCTATGTCTTTCATGTCACATAACAAGCTGTCTATAAATTATAGATGCTGATCCTTGTTTTCCTCTTGCTCTTTTACCACTCACCCTTCCAGTTGTAACTACTGGTAAGCTCTCCAGACCGTTTTCATCATTATGTGTCCTAGGAGTTTAAGTTGCCTTTTCCTCACCATCTCCATCAGTTTTCATCTTGCGTTTGCCATTAGAAAAGTATGTTTTCAACCAGTCTTTGAAAATTTTTCTTCTAGGGCAACACTTTTTGACAAATAATCTACCAATATAACTGCTACTGCATCAATTTACATAAGGCACCGAGCAAAATGCCCACTGCGGTCCACCACAGAATACCTTCATACAGAGAATTAATCAAAAATTTCCCAGAGGTCAGAACATAGCTTACCGAAAACATAGAATACCGAGGCCCAGCCTTCATCGAATCCATACTGACAAAGAACGCCAGAGACAGGCAATGCAATAACATTGCCCATCATGCTGCCTGTAAAGCAAAATTTATATTTAAATCAGCCAATCAGACTGATTGCTAAAGTAACTTATGTGCATAGAACACAAGCTAATTAATTCATATCCAAACTGTAAACAATAATTGACAACTATAAACTAACTTACCGGTAATGTATTGCAAACGGTATTTTTTCCAAACAGTGAGAAAAAACTGGTTAACTGATAACTGGTAGATAACTGGAAACATTGGCACAAACTTGGATGAAAAAGTTGGGGCCCAACCCCTATACCTTCTTCTTCCCTATGGTAGAGTCTCAAAAACTGTGGGGGAGCTTAGAGGCCTTATAGAAGTTTATGCCTATGACTGGTAATCACAAAAAGTATGGTAAAATCAAATTAATTAATTCGTGCAAATAAATAATTCAAACAGGTCTGCAAAACTACTTTAAAAACATATATGGAAAACAGAAAAACATGCTAGTCATTTATCAAACACAGTGAAGCAGTTAGCCAAAGAACTTCTATTAAAAACTACAGAAATGTACTGAACAGCAGTTGAAGGCCAAAAAAAGTGAAAAGACAAAGTCAACATCACATTCAAGTTTAGTTTACATACACAGCTTAAAGCCAGTTCCATAGCGTTTGGCTCTGCTTATAGAGAACACCTACCCATAAGAAAACAGATTGGTATCAACACTAGGTCCATACACCATAGTACGATAAGCAGATTGGAGAAGAAGGCATATGCTAAGACCAAAGTTTAGGTTCAGGCATGATCAACAAGGCACCAAAAAAAAAAATCAACTCAAATCAGACTTTACACAAGTGGCTCTCATCATCATCATCATCAGAAGATCACATACATTTCTCAAACAGTGCATCTCTTAAAGCTCCAATGCAAAAGAAATTCAATATCTACTACAAGTAAGGCTTTCTAGACAGGATTTTATTACTTAAGTCCTCTAAAAAGCAATGGCCTTGCAGGAAAATAAAATTCCTGGACACTGTTTGTTTTCACGCAATGCCTCAATATATGGGCGTCCGCGGAAATTTTTCCACGGGGGTGCAAAACAGGGTCTCATGACAATAGAAATGAAAACAATTTCCAGGTGGTGTAAAACATGGTTATGTGACGAAAACAAGGAATTTTACTTTTTTCATAACTTCACAATTTTTCCAGGGAGGTGCAATTGTACCCCCTTGCACACCCTTCCGGACACCCATGCCTCAACAAATCTTTGCATGACCGGTACTCATCCAGACCGCATACAGACAAAAGACCGATATGTCTATTACAAAGCCACGTGCACAAGAAATAAAGACAAAATTCAGTCAAAAATATGAAAAACTGACCAGCGTAAGTGATTCCACACAGTTTGGAGCGCTCCATTGGAGGAGCCCACTGGCCCAACATTGCGTGCATTGCTGGGTAGAGGGCACCCTGTAGAAATAATCATCCTAAAAGTTTAATTTTGGTCAAATATCTTAAATCCAAGTTTAATGTTCCATCAATATTTGAAGCAAGACAGATTTTTCACAACAGAACTGAAGCCACACTACTTCATATGTCATAATGAACAATTTGACTGGAAATAAAGAAAAAAAGGACTACTGCTAAACATTTGACAAGTTGACCTAAATATAAGAGTCCGTAAACAGCTGCATCACACCCATACACACACGCCCACAAACATTTCATTTTACAGCATTTCAAATGTATGTATATATATATATATATATATATATATATATATATATATATATATATATATATATATATATATATATATATAAACATACACATCTTCTTCTTCTTCATGTGCCATGTAATGTCGGTGACCATGGATTTCCCCTCTTCTCTGCTTCTGGCTTTCCTTATCAGTTCAATGTTGTCGTTAGTTCTTGTTGCTTTTCTTAGGCTATGTGTATACTTTGTTCTTTTCCCCTATCATTTATACATATGTTTGTCATATAGGGCCTCAGTGATGTTAATCCTTGTCCTGGTCCTTGTCCTTAAGGACTCCTTAAGGACCAATTTGAAGTCCTTGTCCTCGTCCGTGGGGAGTCAGTCCTCGTCCTTATCCTCGTCCTTGGAGGTTCAGTCCTCGTCCTTATCCTCGCAGGTCGGTCCTTGTCCTGGTCATTGTAACTTAGTCCTTGAAAAGTCCTTATAAGGACCAAATTACTTGTATACCATTTTCAATTGTACTAATAATTATGTTCCAAGGTAAGAGTAGTATGTGGATTTATATTTGGCTACATACTTGCATTGAGTTACTCTAAATGTTTAGTCATTGTTTCCTTTATAATACCAGTTGATTCTTTAGCAGAATTCTTTGTTTCCCTGCAACGTCGGCTCCAGTTGAACTAGTGTTTTCGCAAAGTGGTCTCATAATTAGACCTCACCGCGTGTGCATGACTGATCAGCTGCTGGAAACACTTGTTCATTTATTATTATTATTATTATTATTATTATTATTATTATTATTATTAAACTTGACAATTTCTTAAGCGCAGTAACATAGCTAGGTGGTTAAAGTTAAAGGCGCATTTGAAATGAAGTATTGCTGTTGACTACATTATGTTTTTTTAAAAAATTTTGCTTTTCTAATTTTGTGATTCGAATTGAAATTGTGTTTGGTTTTTTCCTATCCGATTTTTTTGTCTGACAGAGGTTGGTCCTTGTCCTTGATCCTTGTCCTTGGAGGTCAGTCCTTGTGGTCCTTGTGCTTGCGGGGTAAGTTCTTGTCCTTGTCCTTGGAGGGTCGGTCCTCATCCTTATCCTCGTCCTCGGGGGTCGGTCCTTGTTAACATCACTGTAGGGCCTGCATACAAACACACACGCACACACACGCAGATAAACAGATACTGTACATGCGCAAACACATACAAACCATCATCTTTAAATTCAATAATATATTGATACTAAGTATATTACGACTGTCGTACTAACCGAACCAATTCCGCAGAGGACTCGTAAGAAAATAAGCAGGATGTAACTGCCTCTTGCAGCCACTGGAGTCAGCATAGTTGCTAAGGTCGACAGTCCCAGAGATCCAACAAGGACCCATTTTCCACCGTAACGTTCAGCCAACAGTCCGCCCGGCACCTGGGACACTAGATATCCATAGAAGAACGCTCCCAGGATGTGGCCCTGGATATCTTTGGGCCACGCAAATGGTCCATCCTGAGTAACAATCACCACCATGCAGTATTGGTGTTTATTTTCAGTTAGGCAGTGGCGTGCAGAGAGTGGTGGGCGCACGGGGCCAAGTCGATAAAAAATGTTTGACGAGCAAAAAAGGTTACCGAGTCAATTTTTGTGCCCCTATCTGGCTGGTGCCTGCAGCCACCACCCCACCGACCCCCCTCAGCACACTACTGCAGTTAGGTGATCTGATATGTGGCATTTGAGAGCGAGACCAGCGGTATACGGACATTCTCCCCCTGAACATAATCACCCCTGGACATTATCCCCAGACATATTCCCCCGGCAAAGAAGTAATAGAACTTCATTTTAGAAGGTACTTATCGGTTATCTGATGCCATGGCTGCCGTCAGTATCGTTTAGGGTTAGTGTTTAGTGTCTGGTTTATGGTGTGGGTAATGATTATAGTCAAATTCCATAGAGTAAACAAAGGGGGGATTATGTTCGGCTGTCATTTCAAAGGATGTACCGGGGGGAATAATGTCCGGGAGGGATTATGTCCAGGGGGAGAATGTCCTACAATCAGACCAGCAGAGGGGGAAAAATCAGAACAGTGGGGGAAAGAATTTTTTTCATTATGCCAAATACCGGTAAGCTAGCTACATAAGTAAATGACAGCATGGAACCTGCTCCTTGCTATGTACAGAGTGAACCAGTGGGGGGACTGTGACCAGAAAAGTACCCACTTTCTCCCTACAAATACCACAATAATAATAGTAACAAAACAATAATAATAATGATGCATTGTTCTAGATTGCACCAAAGTTTCAAATCCTGATAATGCCACTCCTACAAAATCCATAACTAAAGTTAATCTCACTTGATTTATGTGTCTATAGAAGGTAATCAAATGAATGAATCTTCTTCAGGTGCTCTGTCCAAAGACAGGTTCCATACTCCAGCGTCACCACTCCTCTCTATCTTGAGCTTTTATCTTCAGGGCTGAATACTTGTTTTTCCTCGTAGTGTCGAACATCCACTCCAGCATCGATGTTCTTGGTCGCCCTTTCTGTGTTTTCCCATTCATCTTTCCTTCTAGTACTTCTCTTAGTAGGTTTGATTCTTCTCTCAGAACATGACCTATCCACTTCTTTTGTCTTGTACGTATAGTGTTAATTAGGCTTTTCTTCTCTTCTACCCTCTCCAAGACTTCTTCATTTGTTATTTTTTCCGTCCAGCTAATTTTTTCCATTCTTCGCCAGATCCACATTTCGAATGCCTCTAATCTCTTTATGTCTTCCTTTCTGAGTGTCCAAGTTTCTGATCCATAGAGTGTCACTGGCCAGATCAGTGTTTTGACCAATCGTTTTTTCAGATTTCGGTTAAAATTTCTTCTCAGTAGTTCTCTTCTGTTCGTAAAGGCTTCTTTCCCCATGGCAATTCTTCTCATTATTTCTTTATGACACTTTGCATTTTCATCAAGCAGGCTTCCAAGATAGCAGAATTCTTCTACCTGTTCAATTTCTACTCCATCAATGATTATTTTCATTTCTCCACCGTGTCTGCTGATTTTCATTGCCTTTGTCTTCTTTAAATTGATTTTCATTCCGTAATCCTTTGATGTTGCATTAAGAAAGTCCATCAACCTCTGCAATCCATGGTTGGTGTTTGCCATAATTGCCTGGTCATCAGCAAATCTTATGTCCCTTATAATGAATATTCACTTTAAAATCATTTTTGTCTCTATTGAAAGGACATCAATCATAGACTACCCCAACTAGCCTGTTGGCACGATAACATACAAAGAGGAAGATCTATCTTATATTTTAGTTCTCAACTTACAACTCGATTATCTCTTGTGCTGTGGTTATATTTAGGTTTAAAGCAAACATGATTAATTTATGTGGTGTAGCCAGGGTTCTGGAATAGGGGACACACCAACATTTTCGGGGAGAAAGGTATCAGAGGAGCAAAAATGATCGAACAAAAATGATTGCCACAGAGTTCTTCATGCAATCATTGCTCATGTATTCTCTTCGATCATGCAACCTACCCCACCCCCATCCGAAAATCTCTCAACGGTTTTTTGCAAATCCTACAACCAGCCCCACCCACAAAATGGGGCACTCAGCCTCCCGAACCCACGCCAATGAACTGATTAAAACTAATGCATTCGTGGGTCCTTTACCTTCAGTTTACTTGTACCATTCTCCGACGGGCTGTTCCCTAAACACTGCGAGGCAACGACGCTGGAAGTCACATTGCCGACAACTACATCGTCGTCGGACATATCCAAGACTGCTGTGTGATTGACCATACAGACAATGGCGACCGACATTCCGATACGCTGAGCGTAGAGATGAAAGAACATGAAGAAGCCAATCAAAGCCAGGCCCAATCTGGCCGAGCACAATAGAGGCGTTGCCTTAATCGGTCCATCTTCATTCACTTCACATGAAATGAAAGAATGCAAAAATTCTTAAAATGTCTGAAACCTACATACACACAGTGTTGGAGTTGTGAAATTTGAGCTGGAAGGGGGAGGGTTGAGGACTGAAATTCAATGAATGACAGAGACTGCATGTACCCGATATGCGATTTTTGAGAGGGTTGCAAAGTTAGCTGAGAGTGGGGGTTCAACCCCTCCAATCCCAACCCTCCTCCCCACCCCATCCCATGGCATTTCCAACACTGCATACACAGCAGAACTTCATTATAACAGACTCAATTATATTGTATACTTGGTTACTACTTACTTACCACAATGATTGAAACAAATTAAAATAATTAAACTCCATGTACCGCTTTGGATGGCATCGGATGTAACATACCTTGGATATTATGCCATGAATTTTACAGACACGCTAAGCACGTTATAACGAAGTTGTTCTGTATTGTCAAATAAGCAAACACAACAGGGCAGCATGAACTTTGAACACTAGGCAAATATGCTAAACTTAAATTCTAAAAAAGAAATATATCACAAAGAAAATGAATCAGCCCACAATACATTGGTACATTACAATTAGAATAAAATATATATAGCAATCAATAAAACCCTCTAAAACTCAATAAAACTGTGTCAGAAATGTACAATAGTAAAAAGTGAGATGGCATCCACTTGTACTCAGCATAAAAAGTCATGTGAGCTTTGCTTTGTCCTATTTTTCCAGTGGTCTTGGACAGTTGAAGATGACTCCAGTGAAGGTGAAATACTTTTTAGTTAGCTGTCTGACCTTCTGCGGTAAGTTAAACATTTGAGTGTGGGGAATAGTTCAACTTCACGTTGGTTTTCTGAGAAATTGATAGAAACCAAAATTACTTGGGTATTTGGGTTCAGTCCCTATATGCAAGACACAAGATGGAGCCAACCCACAGATGATGTTCTACTTGTAAATGCTGGTGTCTTAAACAAGCAAATTAGAGACAAGTGCCTCTCATCATCAACTTGACTGATTCTGTTACTCAGAAACTTCAAGCCAATTAAGTTAGCTGATAAAACTTATCAGACTGATTATCAGTAACCACATATGGAATGCTTTATAGGCAAACTGCTGATTGCTGAATCAATTATTTCATTCTCTAGACAAAATGCTATTTATCAACGGACTAGTCGGACTTGTTTCTATTATTTCTTGATAGTCAATAGATTGCTAAGATAACGTCATGACCAATGTTCCCTCTAATTTTTTTGTAGTATGTGTGTGCATGAAATTACTTGTGTGCAAAAATGTACATGGAAAGTCAACTTCTGTGCAGTAAGTACGTGTATGACATGAAAGTAATGGAACCAATGTTCAAAAATTGTGTGCGCTCTATGTTTTCCTTTGTGCGCTTGCCTTGTGACCTCTGTGCACGCGCACACGTGCACAGCTTAGAGGGAACATTGGTCATGATGTCACCTTATCTTCAACTACTGAAGGAAAGAGGAAATGATGATGATGATGAAGATAACACACAAGGATCATGACGGAAGGGCAATACTCGTGGGCTTCTACTATCCCCGTCTTATTATTTAATTTATTTAATTTATTATTTGAAATAACACACTAAGTTACTCACCTTTTTCAATGTCGTATTTCACCTTTGTCATTGTGTACTCCTTTTGACAAATCTAAGTGGAAAAAGAAAACGAACAGCCGATTTAACCCTCAAATTTCTGTCCAAATCGCTGATATTAGTTTGCTAATGAACTTAATTCTTCACGCAACCCTTATTTAAAGCTTTGTGACTGGTGAAAAATGTATACCATATGCTATGTCTGTATAAAGTACACTTCTGCAAGTCATGCTTGCTAAGCGTGTGGGCATTGTGGGGCATGTGACCAATTCAAAATATCCAATCCTAGATTCAAACTTTTCCAAGTAGAGAGCCTTCATTAAAACTAAGCCACAAAACTACGATGCTGAAGATGGGTCGATGAGTATTGGGCCATGACCTGGCTCTGATTTACAAGTAAAATTGTTGACCTAAGTCTACAAGGTGACCAAACAAGTTCTACTATAATCAGCAAAGGCCAAGGCTTTACAGGACAGAACAGATATGAAATATGTTATAATTGCTGCTAATAATACAGTAATAATCAAAGCAGTAACTAACTATTGCCTTAACACATTCAGAATGTGCATAAAAGAACTCAGTATATCTGACTACAGTGAATATTTTTCCAACACAAATTGAAGTTATCTACAAATGAAAAAGGCTCTTAGGTACAGTTCAGTTGTATCAAGCTAACCTACAAACTGAGATAATAGCAATAGTTTGATATTAAAGTCCTACGCATTAAGGATGGAAATTAAAAGCCAATTGTGTTCTGGCATTTCAGCAGAAACAGGCAGCAAAGCTCATAGCTGTTGCTGGCTGTTGAGGGGGGGGCTGGTTGCAAGAAAATAAATACTTAAACTAAACAAAAACTACATAAGCATATACAACAACAGCAGCATTTAAAAAAATGCAGCACTGGCTCTTAAGTAAGTTTAGCAGAAAGGTTGGGAAAATGCTTCATACGGTACTATGCCATAGTAAAGGTAAAAAACTGTATTGGACTGATGCCCAGTGTATCTAGAATCTAGAAGGCATAAAAGTTAGGGTAATAGATTAAATATAACATACAAGAAAAGTCACTAAGAAATAAAATCATGATCCAATACTTCTGAATTCATTGTCAGTAATTTTATTAAACCAGACAATCTATTCGAATAATTTCATTTGGGAACTCTTTGATCTCTGCCATCTCTTTAAAAAATTTAACACTTCTATTGAGACAGCAGCATATAAATGAACTATACAATTCTATGATCAACATAAAGTTATCATTCATATAATGACAGATGATCTTTTGCTTTTAAATTTAATGATTCACTGTTCAGGTTCATAAAAAATGGCAGTCCTTAACAATGTCTGAAACCTTTGCATCCATGAAAACTAGTTAAACTGTACAAAACATTTCTTATGACTATGCAGCATTGCAGATGTGCTCCTTTTGCAAATTTTTATCAGCAATGATAAACTACACCCAGTGATTCTAAGAAACCATCTGCTATAGAACCTTTTGTGACCACTAAATCAAGACAGAACACTTCTGTATCTTCAGACTATGTGAAAGCTGTAGCCTATGCTAAAGTTCACTCTCTGTCCTTTGCCAGAAGACACTAAAAGATGCTTACAAGGTAACATAACAGAACATTTTAAAAGCTATGCATTGAAAGTGATTCTTAGCAGCTCCACCATATTATTGCTGTGAACATATGACTAAAACTCTAGAAGGAAACTTAAGGATTCCATGGTAATAAATAGGCAAAACCGATTGTTTCAATATCTTATCACAATTATACCATATTCGCCTTTGAATCAAACTGATAATCCAGTAATCAATCAAGTAAATTCCTAAAATTCTCCTGGTTTAAACATTACGACAAAAATAGCAGCACCGGCATACAATTTTCAAAACCAAATAACCAAAACATTCTCTATAAGCCAGGCAATCTGCTGTTTTAAGCTTCCTGGCATTGCCAAACAGGCAACCTGACTCTAGTTTGTGATGTTGACAAACATCCAGAAGGCACTCACTTAATCAAGTAGGTATGTTGGGAAAACAAGAAGCCATTCCTTGGCAGTGGCGGCTTCACAGGGGGCCCGGGAAGTCCATGCCCCCCTATTGAGTGCCTGGCCTCCCAGTGGCCCCCCTGTTGGGACCCTATACTTAATACTACATACCTAACAACAAATGGTTGCCCCCCATTATTAGAAGTTGCCACCCCAATGGCCCCCCACTTGCCAAATCCTGGAGCTGCCACTGTTCCTTGGGTTAACTAATCTAAACCATAGATAGGCCATCAACACTAAGTCATATTCTACTATTTTATTTTCATTTATTACTATTGCTGACAGGCTGACAGCAGTCCAATCTAATAAGAGGCAGCTGTTAACATATATTATGAATATAAAGTCAGGAATGCAAGCTTACAAGTGTGTGTGCCAGAGGCATATTCAATGGAGACTATGTCGCGAACAGGGTAGCATACATAGTATTACATACCTTGACAGAAATACAGTACGCCTAAAAAGCCACCAAACCCATTTCAGGTACCAGCTGCACCTGCCTAGATTTCATACAAAGGTAGAAAGCCACAACATGTAGCACAAATGGCAAAGACAAAATCTGTTTACATTCATTAACAGTGGCTGCAAAATTCAATCAATTCGTTTCATAACAATTGGCAAAACACAAAGAACTTCATGCATTCCACAGTATCTGATGCACTGTACATTTTCTTGCTAACATTCTTAATTTTGCACTCATAATCTCTCTCATAATGCTTCCCACTTGCTTATAATGCTGTCAGGAAATAACAAAGTTCACATTATTGTTTAAATTTGTATTATCTGACTAATAATAATAATAATAATAATAATAATAATAATAATAATAATAATTACTATTATTATTATGCACTTCTAAAGCACAATTTCTAAAACCTAAGGGTATCAATCAATGGTACTTCAAATCCATGGCAAAAAGTCCAGGTCATTCCAGAGATCAGTCATATGCTTTAGACCAAGGTCTATTTCTTTATCTTATCTTTACACCCACTTCCTGCAACCCACACTGAACCTTTATCAGTTTTGCCTACTGGAGACTTATTAATATATTCATCCTAACACACACACACACACACACACACACACACACACACACACACACACACACACACACACACACACACACACACACACACACACACAATCTTAATATTTAAATACAATACAATTATGAATGTTATTATATTGGAAGTCAGATTTATTACAGAGAACCATTTATTTTCTCCTGCCACTCCTTTTGGGGCTGTCCATTCATTATGTCAACAATTTTTGGGCAATTTTTGACCCCTCCCCCCTTGTCAACAACTGTCAACTTTCACTTAACCCCCGTAATTATGTCAAAAACTTTTGACCCCCCCAAGATCAATGACAGGTCCCAATAACAAGGTTATTATTTTTTCGGTGATTACCATTTTTTCCCTTTTTTGCTCATCGAGTGTCAAAATGTGGTGGTGATGACCTTTTTGCCATGCTTTTTTCCATTGTAATAACTAGTATTCCATGAAATTTCCTATTTTTTTGATTATTTGTAAAAAGTTAAATTGTTGACGTCAACTTCTCTTGACCCCCTCCCTCTGTCAACAACTGTCAAACTTTTCAAACCCCCTCCCCCCTAAATTGTTGACATAATTAATGGACAGCCCCTTTAGTAAAATCCGAAAATATTGATTTCCAACTGTACACTCCACGACTTGAGTTTATTTTATTTTGATTTCATACTAATAAACTGACATCAGATCATGTCAGACCAGTGTTTTATCCAGGCCCCAGCCCTATGGGGGGAATTGACTTGGCTGGAGGGGAAGCGACGCAGTTTAATGCAAAAATTTGTGTCAATGCCGGGATTTGGGCGGAGATTTTTGTAGTTTGGCACAGTGGCGGCTCCAGGATTTGGCAAGTGGGGGGGCGTTGGGGTGGCAACTTCTAATCATGGTGGGCCAACCATTTGTTGTTTAATGTATGGAGCATTAAGTATAGGGTCCCAACTGGGGGGGCAGGCACTCAATAGGGGGCACGGGCCCCCTGCCCCCGCCTCCCCGGTGGAGCCGCCACTGGTTTGGCAGAGGGAATCCTTCCCCTATCAGGCCTGTATAAAACACTGGATCAGACTTAATACTTCAGTAGGAGAGGGAACAAGGATGTCGCCATGAACAACGAGTAGGTCGTTCACATGGCTCCGTCATCATCATCATCATCAGTGTTTCTGTCTCTCGACAGGTCCAGGTATCCAGTTATTCCACTCCGATCGATTGCTTGCTTCTTCTTTGAGTTCCTGATATCCTTTATTCATCATCCACTCCAACATCATCTTTCTCGGTCTACCTCTCACTCTCTCTTTCCTCTATTTTTCCTTCGATTATTGTTCTTAGTAAAGAGTCATGCCGAGGACATGTCCCATCCAATTTCTCTGCCTTTTCCGGATTGTATCTATCAGGCTTCTTTCTTCTTCTATCTCCTTCATGACTTCCTCGTTTGTCTTATGCTCTGTGTATTTTACTTTTAGCATTTTCCTCCAAATCCACATTTCAAAAGCCTCTAATCGCTTTTTATATCTTCCTTTCTCATTGTCCACGAGAGACCCATACAACGCCACACTCCATATCAATGTTTTTACCAATCTCTTTTTTAGGTTTAGTTTTAGTTTACTTTGCATCAGCTCCTTTCTCTTGTAAAAAGCTTCTTTTGCTATTGCTATACGTCTTCTTATCTCTTTATTGCATCTGGCATCGGTTGTTATCAGACTTCCTAGATAGCTAAATTCCTTCACTTGCTCTATGATCTGTCCATAAACCTTTATTTCCACTCTCATTCCTTCTTTTTTACTTATTACCATAACTTTAGTCTTTTTTGTATTGATTCTCATTCCATAATTTTCTGACACTTGTATCAGTTTATCCATTACTTCCTGAAGCCCTTTTTGATTGCTTGCTAGCATGGCCTGATCCTTTTGGCGCAGCGCCATTTTAGTAGTACTCCTCCGACTTTTACTCCCTTATCTGTATTCTCCATCGCCTCTTGTACTAATTCTTGATGTATATGTTAAACAGCAGCGGTGACAGTGGACATCCCTGCCTTACTCCTCTGCCAATCATACATGATTCACTCAGTTCTCCTCTATTCTCACCTTCACTGACTGTCCAAGGTATAGGTTTGCTATCAGTCTTCTGTCTCTCCAATCCACTCCCACCCTTTTCAGTGCTCTCATCAAAATCCTCCAGTCTACTCTGTCAAACGCTTTTTAGTAATTTTTGCATATATAGATATTTTTTCCATTTTGAAGTCTTCTCTCACTTAGCATTCTTAAGCATCCGATTGCATCCCGTGTTCCTTTCCCCTTCCGAAACCCAAACTGATCCTCTCCAAGGAATCCTATTCATCTGTTTTCGCTGTACTCTTTTTGTAATGACCTTGAGTATTATCTTCGATCGCATGGCATAATAGACTGATAGTTCTATGGTCCTCGCATTCCATTGCATTTACTTTCTTTTTAATCGAATCATTATTGATTGTAGAAAATCGTTCGGCCATTCTCCTGTCATATAGATTTGTTGGCAGATTAAAACACCAGTTCGTTTGTTGCATTCTCTCCTAGTATCTTTATTGCTTCTGCTGGTATGTGGTCCACTCCTTCTGCTTTGTTGTTTTTCATCTCTTCTAATGCATTCAGAATTTCTTCTTTCATCAGTCCTGGTCCTAGTTCTTCGCTTTCAACTGTTTGCTGTTCCTCTATATCGAGTTCCGTTGGTTTGCCGTCTTTCAGGTATAATTCTTCTATATATTCTCTCCATCTCTCTTCCACTTCTCGTTGAGTTGTGAGTGTATTTCCTTGTTTGTCTTTAATACCCGCCCTGCTCCCTTGCATACCTTCTTTTTTTGTTAAATCTTTTACTTCCTTATATACTTGATCATGTTTCCCTTGTCCTTGTAACTTTTCTATTTCTTGACATTTATTCTCCCACCATTTCTCTTTCGCCTTTTCTGTCGATCTTCTAGCTGGTTATTTAGTCTCCTATATTCTTTTTTGCATATTCTGTGTTCTGCTTCTTCCATTTTCTTCTCTGCTCCATGTCTTCTATCATTTCATTTGTCACCCATGGCTTTTTAGCTTTCCTTCTTTTCTTCCTTCCTACTTCTTGCTCCAGTTCTCTTACTACCACAGCTTTTAGTTTTTCCCATCTTTCTTCTGTTGTCCCTCCTGTGTTTGTTGTCGTCACTTGTTTTTCGATCTTCCCCGCAATTTCTGTTGCCTTTTCTTTGATTTTATCCCTATCCCATTGTAGATTTAATTGTTTTCTCTTGTTTATGTATTTCAGTTGTATTCTCACCTTCATTACTACCAAGTTGTGATCTGTGTCTGCATCTGCTCCCGGGTAAGCTCTCGCATTTTTTACACAGTTTCTATATCGTCCATTTACCATAATGTAGTCTATTTGGTATCTTGCTATGTCTCCCGGCATCTTCCATGTATATATTCTTCTCTTTTCGTTTGTAAACCAAGTGTTTGTTATCATCATGTTTCTTAACTTGCAGAATTCAATTAGTTTTTCTCCTCTTTCATTTCTAACCCCCATCCCATACTCTCCCACCACACTTCCTTCTCCGTATGCTACATTATATTCAATTCAAGCCACGTGGCAAAGTCAATTGCAGAGCGATCCACTCGTCGACATCTGTCGCCGCTCCTTACGCTGTCACAATTCAACCGAGATGAGATCGACCTACACAGCTGTTATATTATTAGCCTAATGGCTGATGTTAAGATTGAGAAGGCTGACAATCTACTTACCGGCACAAGATTTCAGGAAGAAAATCGCTCTCCTTCGTTGCCTGTAGTTAGCATGAGCCTTGACAACAGAATGAGTGAGGAATACTTCAGTAGCCCCACCTGTTGTCTGTTTCAAATATTTAACGCTTCACTGGACGCCCACGGAGTGTGGTAAAGATTTGCCTCTGTAAAATACTTTCCGTGTTCACGTACATCTCTGTATGGGGTTAAATTTTAACGCGTCAATGACACGCTGTCGCTATGACGCTGATCGGTTGACGAATGAGAAGTGAATGAAAAGCACCTTATACAATATACATTGCCTACAGTACAAGCAACGAAATCTTGCATCATCCAGTTTCATCGGTTCCACGACAATTCGTCTACAGACTTTTCGTCTACGACACTTCGTTTACAGACTTTTGGTCGACCGACAATACACTGTAGGTCTACTACGACAATTGGGTCCCTGAACTGAAAAAGTTTGAGAACCTCTGTAGTAGACAATCTCAATTAATAAAGGCCATTCATAGAAGACAGGACCATATACCACAGGTGTAGTAGAACCGGTTCGAGGGAACTGCTTGATCAAATTACGACTGGTTATCCGAACTGTTTGTGAAATCATGGGAGTTCGACTGCATATTCAATATTTAAGCTGTCTCTGTAGCTGATTCTGAACTTAACCAAACTTTGACGAACGCTGGCAAACATCAATATCAATTGGTCAATCTACAAACTTATATGACGCCACTTTCACAATGATTTATGTCCTTTTATGATTATGGCATTAACCGATGACGTACCAAATCCAATCCGAAAACAGCCAGGTCAAGTCGGAAAGGTCAGTAGCCTAAGACTTCTTCTTTTAGATACCATGCATTGCTGCGTATGCGTATGGATTTCCACTTTTCCCACTGTATAAGATCACCGAAGGGAACCTCGGTTAAATTGCAGCCAATCAGACGATCCCGTCGGGCCATTTGCTGCGGATCGACGGTGTCGGACGGACGGCTGGGGCGACTTCCGGTCTAATGATTATATTCGTGACAATGGAGTCGAGCATCGCTGCAGTGGACAGAGAAGTCGACAGAATTCTCTCGAAGTTCAACTACATCGACAAACACACGGCAAACAGTCTACAGGAGCTGCTTACGCACGTTGAGGGCATCAAGATCGAGCTCCGTCAGTGTAGGAGATCGCGATTCTGTCGCTGTTTTCTAGTCTTTAACTGCCTTTGTTTACTAACGGTACTACAGCTGTGAGGTGAAAGTAAGTAAGTAAAAAGGTCGCGTGCTTATGTAGCGCTTTTGATTATGAGCGCAGGGAGATCCTAATAAACTAATTGAAACCAGTTATTGCTATTATTATTGTTATTGTTATTATTATTATTAAGTAAGACGAAATTTGTGTAGCGCTGCCCGAAGCTTGGCGCAGTGCACCAGCTTGTTCACGGGCGCTCAATCTGGGTGAAATTAATAGTCCGTAATCCGTAGTTCGTGGCGGTCAAGGTTGTAGATCCAGGTAGGCAGTCACAGCAAGGTATTTTTATGGAGGATAATAACAGGATTTGCGGTTGATAGAATGCAGGCCTAGACAGTAAGGGTTTCACCATAAGATTTCTTGAAGAGAACAGTTTTAATTAGTATTCGGAAAGTGTGTGGAATAATGGCCAATGGTGACTGATTTATTGACTGCCTTTGTTTATTAATGGTACTATTAAAGTTAAGACTAATATTATTAGTGTAGTGACTCAGAATGTGTGAGCACAGTACAGCATATATTGTTGTATTATTGTTGTTGTTGTGACTGCAAACTGTTAAGCTGAAGTACTAAAGTTTGTATTGGTAATTAATATTTTGTTTGTTAAAATGTCTCTTTATTTAGAATAATTACACTTTCCTGGTGTGACTTTAATCAGTCTATGAACTGTTCTGCATACAACTTGTTATAAATTTTATTCGCATTACTTGTGATATTGGTATTAATCTGTTGCAGATTATTATAGTTGATAATGATGTTTTTGGCTGGCATCATATTGTCTTTTGCAGTTATGGTATTAATGCCAGGTTGATGTCCAGAATGCTTTAGAAATTGTAATAAATGTATGACAGGGATTGCATTTGGACTGAATTGAATGACAGTTGTGTGATAGCATTTAATTTAGACATAGTGATTGACACTGATGTCACCCTTTGTTTATGCCTGTCTGCAGGTTGTCAGGATGGTGATCAATTGAGTTTATCGCATCTTGCAATCCTGAATCAGTGCATCACGAGAGTGAAAGAGGCTGTCACAAGACTGAGTCTTGAGCACAAAGAACTTCACGGTGGTGTGTCCAAAGTTGGGAAAGCAATTGATAAGGCAATTCAACCACCTACTAATTTTACCACTAGCATTTGAAATCTGAATTTAGAATTTGAATATCTTGTGCAGAATCTTTATTATCAGTCTGTTTGATAATGGGCTTTGAAAGTATCTTAATTGAATATTCATTATAAGCTCATATTTATTCCTCTTTGTTTTAGTTAAAACCAGGGCTTTTTTGTGCCAGAATGAGGCAGAACGGGAACTCTGAAGACTGTTTTTTGCAACATTAAATTCATAAATAGAAAATTTAGAACTATATGTATTTTCCATATAATTTTTCAAATTTCTCATTGCACATGTGACAGCATGTTAATTAAAGACACATTATACACTGCTGTATTGATTATAGTAATTGTATGGTCGCTACTTCTTGTTGACAATTGACTTTTGAGTATTGCGTTCCAGAAAATTTTCTTTTAGAAAAAATCCCTGGTTAAAACAATTTTAAATGTATGTTAGCACACATGAACTGTGAGTTTATTGATCGTTGTTTGTCGCTGTAGAATTTTGTGAGTGACTTCAACTCTATTTGCATCGAGGGTGCGTTTGATGGAGATGATAACAAGAGGGAGATTAACCAAGTCATCTGTGAACATTTTCTTCGACAGGGTATGCTTGACCTGGCAGAGTCACTTGTATTGGTGAGTTATTTTTGGACTTAAAGAATCACATGGTCAACTTACGAGTCATTCTCTGCTTGGACCAAATAATTTAAATTAAATCTTTGAACTATCGTAAATAATGAATATGGTTTATTGTTTTTTATAAAAATACTGACTGCTAGAACATTGAATTATTGTTTTTCTCATTATTATAGTAACAGTAATAATATTGCTATTATTTCTGATTTTCCACAGAATAATAATAAAGTTGTTATTATTGTTGTTGTTGTTATTATTATTATTGCTAGTATTGATTTGAATGTGATTTGGTTTCTGTGTAGGAATCTGGTTTAGAACCAGGTATTTACCAGAAGGAACCTTTCCTAGAGTTGCATTATATTTTAGAAGCACTCAAAGTGCACGACCTTTGGCCAGCTCTTAAGTATGTGAATTTGATTAACCTCTATACCAAAAACATTTCAAATTGTAGCATTATATATATATATATATTTTTTTATATATATATATATATATATATATATATATATATATATATATATATATATATATATATATATATATACACACACACACACACACACATATATATATACTTATCATGCACACACACACACATATATGCATAGTATTGCATATGTGCATTTAGTCAGATGATTTCTGCGTTTTGAATTCTTTGTCAGATGTGCTTTTAACTTTTAGAGCGATCAATTTTAAACGGCATGTTTGCATGGTTCAATTTTTCCAAAAAGTAGGGGTCATACTGCCCCGGCCAAATTTTCAACCACTGTTGGAGTTGGGTGTCGAGAGCCCAAAATTTTCTTCTGCCAATAAGTCATCTGAAGGGAGTTGAATCTTCACATCCCTGAAAATCACAGATCAAATTGGGCATTAGTAGAAAATATGTGACTCGTGACTTGTGATAATAATTTCTATTATTATCATATATATTGAAATTTGTTTGTGCTTTTTGAGGTAAGTAAAGTGTCAGATTTAAACATTTCTGTGGTAGGTGGGTCGATGAGTATAGGGAGCAGCTCAAGTGCCAGAACAGTTCGCTTGAATTCAAACTGCACCGTCTGTTTTTCATCGGCATTTTGCGGAATGGTTTCGAAAGTCAAATGGAGGCCATCGCTTACGCTAAGAATTTCGCACCATTTGCAGCGGCTCATACAAAAGGCGAGTTTGTATGGTTGCATTATTGTTATTATTATCATTAGCTAGACGATTTCTATAGCGCAATAAGCATGGCAAAAATGGCCAAAGACAAGAGCGCTTTACAATACTACATATACCTGATGGTGAATAGGTAAGTCTTAAGATTACGTAGAAAAGTTACAAGAGAGTCAGAGTTTGTGACATAGTCCGGCAGTGAGTTCCACAGTCTGTCTGCATGTCTGCTTTGATACATTCTTGTAGTTTTAACCCTTAAATCGCTGGAGCCGAGTATGCTCAGTAAAATTGCATGTACCATACAATCTCGAGTATAATGCTCACAGGAGTATAATGTGCACGACTTTCTGGGGTGCAGATCAAAAGGTAAAATCAATTTTTGATGAATGTAATGCACACTCTTTAATCTCCACACTTGGTAACGTTTTACTTGACCACTGGAAAGCTTAATTATTGCTGACAGAACTGTGAATGTTGTAAATGTCAAGAGATTCACCGATTGAAGTTTCCTGAGTGTGTGTTTACTGTAATGAATGGGAGAATGTGTACCTTGTTATATTAAACAGAGTTACCCTGTGGACTAGGGTTCAAACCTGGGAGTCAGTAAGTGGAGATGCTTGTTTCTTAGGAATTCAATATGTCACTGTCATCTGGCATGCATTATTAATATGGCCTGTGTAATGTGACTTTTACATGTGATGTCAAGTGCATTACTACGATCTAGAATTTAAAAAATTAACAATTCAATTTTGAATGGCCGCTGAATGCTCTTCTGAATTCATAGATTCAGCTCTTTGATAATTATATGATGTGACATTTGACAAACGCGTAGGAAACTCGGTTCATGTGCTGAGGTTTTTGCCGTGTGATTCTGTAGATATTCAAGTGCTTATGGGCTCCTTATTATATCTGCGACAAGGAATAAAGAATTCTCCGTATGCGCACCTTTTCAATCCGATTGCTTGGACTGAAATTGCAGACACCTTCATACACGATTCGTGCACACTGTTAGGCCTATCAGTCGACAGTCCTCTCAGCATTGTGTAAGTACGAATATGGTTATTTATGCATATAATATAAAATATAAATAAAAACATGTTTTTTTTGTGCTTATTTTTTGGCTTTCTTCAGGAACAAGTTGGCTTATATGTTTTTGAAAGTACTTTGCATATTTTAAAGTTCACATGAATTGCACACTTATGTAGCTGTGGTTACTTGTTGCTTAGTTTCCTTCGGTATCGGTTTCAATGATACCGTGTATCTTGATTCCAAATTTTAGATATTACTCAACTTTTGGCTTCGGTCTCGGTGATCTGTTAGGCCATTGTGATATATTTGATTGTAGTAAATCCTGTGATAATGATGTTAGAATGTGATTGATTTCTCCTTCAGCGTTAAGGCCGGTTGTGCTGCACTGCCCCCTCTACTTACCCTGAAGCAAATGATGCAGCAGAGACAGTGCTCGAGCGTATGGAGCGCAAAAGACGAGTTACCGGTTTGTATGAAATTGGCTTCTTGCTAAACTGAATATAATTGGATATTATTATTATAATTATGATAATAATAATAATAATAATAATAATAATTATTATTATTATTAGTTATAATATAATGTAACAACTCAGTGGCTTCATCAACAGGAGAATGAAAAGGAAAGGCCACAAACTGAGGATGAATGATAACATTACTATTATTATTATTATTATTATTATTATTATTATTATTATTATTATTATTATTATTATTATTAGTTATAATATAATGTAACAACTCAGTGACATCATCAACAGGAGAATGAAAAGGGAAGGCCACGTACTGATGATGAATGACAACGGACCACCCCAAAAGAATTGCCAGATTCAGATCAGAAAGTAAAAGAGCAGTGGGATGACCAAACTGAAGATGGATCGACTGACTTGACGAGGCATGTAGAAATCAAATTTGTTGTTTGGTTTGCAGGTGGAGATAGACTTGGGAGGGAGTGCCGTTTTCATTCGGTATTTGCGTGTCCAATCTTACGCCAGCAGAGCAGCGATGGCAATCCGCCTGTCCGCCTCATTTGTGGTCATGTGATCTCGCGCGACGCGCTCAACAAGTTAACCACTAGCAACAAGTGGGCTATTCTACCAAATCCAATAATACACAAGTACACAGACTCTACTCTACTTTGCCAATACTTATTGCTTATGCTACTAGCTCTTCTGTCTTTTATTTTATATGTATATATATATATATATATATATTTATATATATGGTTTTCAAAAGCTTTTATGCTGTACTTACTACAGTATGCTTTGGGGCTTAGCTTATCAGATGCTTGTTAGGCTGACGTTTTGCTTCATTCATTCCGTATTAAAACAATTATAGTTTATTTTGTGAACATTTTCTTCTCTCCTGCATTTGTCTTTCCACTGAATTAAATCTTATGCTATTGGGTTTATTTGTTGATTGCTATGAGAGAAACTCTTGTTGTGGTTCCATGGCTTGTTGCTAAAAAAATGAACACGTATGTCTTTGGGTGGTAAATGATTTAGTCTGTGCACTTTGCATGTAAAACCCCATATTTTATTACAAAAGATTTCATAAATATAAATATATATGTATGTGCATGCTGCTTTTTATAATGAAAGCTGCCTATTCCTATGCACAGTATCTTGGATTCAAAACTCTAATAAAGGTGATCTCACAGTGGATAGTCAAATATTGCCAGGTCATAGTAGATCATCCTTATTATAGCATTGAATTTTACATACCATGATTTCTCTGATTGATATTATTCAAACTGATGAATAGGGAGGAAATGTTACTTAGGATTTACAGTGAATAAATTTCATATCAATTACGTGCAAACTCTGCATACCGTTGCTTGGTTTTTTGTACTTATAATATGCCCGCTTGGTTTTTGTGCCCTCAGTTCAACTGCTCAGTGGGACAATTTTTAAGAGCTGGTTGTCTGAAAAATGCTGCTTGTATGTATATATTTTCCAATATCTGTTTAAGATGAATATGTCTTATGTTCTCTTGCTACAGATACCTTTGCCTGCCCTACAGTGCTTATATCTGTAGACACTGACCTTGGAATATGCTGGTTTTATTTTGTCCTGTCATGTACATGCTTGACAATGCATGTCTTTAGGTATCATGAGTTTTTAAGCTGTCTTTGAGAGTAAGATAGATCCCTGCCAATAATTGAGCAATGAACTTCTTTAATTTGGACTTGATGGTGCTCAGTATTTTGGCATACTAATTGTCAGATGCTAATTTTAAAAATATGAGTTTGAACTCCCCTTTGACTTGGAATATTCAGGTCAGGTCTTTGTCCTCCAGCTGTGTCCAGCTATTGACTTCTCCATGACATCTCTCCAAAGTTCTCTGTCCTTTGCTATTACTTCCAAAGTCATTCGATGTCTTCCGTCAGTTTTTCCATTGAGATTCAGCCCTGCCATGTGCAGATCCTCTTCCAATCCCTCCACCCATCGTCTTTTTTTGGTCTTCCTTTAGATCTTCCCTCTGGTTTGTAGTTGAAAAATCTTTTTGGGTTTCTTATTTCTTCCATTCTGAGTATGTGTCCAGTCCATTTCATTCTTCTCTTTCTGATGACTTCCATGATGCTCGGTTGCAGTGTTCTCTCTCTCTTGGAATATTATTTAGATTTAATTTCATTTTTAAAAACTAGACACTATGGCTTTTAATGCTCTGCAGGAGTCGTAAAAATGTCAACGACTCAACGTGAAATATGAGTTAGCAAAGGGCCTTGTGTTGACCGTTTTAGGATGTGTCTTACACAAAATAAAGTAAAAACTAAGATGTATTGCTGCTTTTCCTTTAGGGTCCATCCATATAGTACGTGCACACTGAAGGGGAGGGGGTTGGATTTTGGAGATTTCGCGTATGTACGGTGCGCGCAATTGGGGTTGAAAATATGCATTTTTTGTGTACGTATGTACTGTATGGATGAGCCCTTACTGCATTTAATAGTGAAATGGTAACGATGATATGCAAATGTGATGTTATGCAGCATTTCTTAGCCTAGGGTTAAAGATTAGATATACAAGTTTATATTGAAATAATCTTCAAAATGTGTTGCCAAATGCTGCATTTACAGCCATCTTCAACTGTTCTCCTCTTAGATTGTGCAGTAAACATGTGTTATTCTTTTAATTTTCTTTGCATCCAAGGTGCATTGTCTCTTTATATTGCATTGCATCCATTTAAATTGTGCACAATTATCTTTTGCTTGGTTAGATTAGGTTGTAAATTACCATACCTTTGGCAGAAACATTTGTATTTAAGAATTGTCTATGTTGCTTCAACAAAAATCATGAATTCAAAATTATGATGACAATAAGGAAGATGTGTAGGAAGTGGTTTGTTTATAGTCATTCTCTAAAGACTCTTATTATTAAGTTATTGCATCAATACTCTGTTCAAGGGCATAAAATTTGCACTGAAGCAGGCATTTATTAATGAAATTTGCTATTCTAGTTAAATTTTTTTAAACTAGATAACTATATTTCCTAAAATCTGTTTTCACGGTTGCATTTACATTTTAAACACTCAGCAATTAAAATGAAATGTCTAATTTCAGTTTGTGATGTGTCACAAAAAACTGGGAGGATTTGTACCTTATAATTTGGTCTGTAAGGAACCCCACAAGCTATGACAGACAGTTCTACACTTTATTTCTGGATTTTTTGCATGAAGCAAATTCTAAATAATTGCGATCTGTATTATATTATTGTTACTGATGCATTTGTCAATGTTAAAAAGTACTTCTTTAAATTTGCTTGTTTTAGGTTGAAATGTCCATATTGTCCAGTGGAACAGGCACCATCAGAGGCTACGTTGATCCATTTCTAGCGTCTTTCTGTTCTCTTGTTGTGACATGCCTGACAATCGGACAAAATACCATCTGCTATAAGTGGATGAACTGTGTCGATAATTCCAGACCTTCATTATGTTGGTGTGTTTAGATATTTTTTGGTGTTGGAGACACGGCTGATTTGCAAGCAGGGATATTTTTACACCCCACCCCCAATCTGAGACCGACACCCCACCAATCTGAGCCTGGGATGACCTTTTTTGCTTGTCAGACTTTTCGGCAGGGGGCCATCTAAAATATACCGACCCCCCCAAATTGATAATCCTAGAAATAACCCGGTTTGCAAAAAAGTTGCCGTTAATTTGAATTGTGATTATGGAATTTGAACAGATTCTTATAGCTTGTATTCTTGAAATCCTTTCTTAAATGCAAAGGACTTAATTTGTATTGTGATATCACAATAGAAACTTGGTAATATATATATATATATATATATATATATATATATATATATATATATATATATATATATATATTATATATATACAGTATTATGTGTATATATATATACAGTATTATAGATATATATATATATAAATAAAATATGCGTGCCTGGATATTGCAATGTTGATTAGTTAGTATTATCAAATGTTTGACTGGGGAGAAAGTGAAACCTGTCATAGACAGTCTTCTAATTTTGTGACAATTGTAAGTTGATTTCTTGAAATTTAGAGTCCTCAACTTTCAACTATTGTTTGCATTTGGCATAAATTGTGTAAATACTGATTTGTTTATTAGCTTTTTTAATGGTTTTCTTTGCATGAAAGTAAATAAAAAGTTAATTTGGGGTATTAAAATATAGTCACTCTTTATTTGCACAAGCATTTTGGCATCAATATCTAACAGGACTGTTTAAGTTGTCATGACTTTACATCTACATTTCCGATACAGTATTTGGGATAATCCAAAATATTTTTTATTTTCTTCAGTATAGCAGAAGTGAAGTAAGTTATTTTTTCCAATTCTTTTGAATAATGCATACTTGTCGTGTGCAACCCTGACTGCAAGTAACAACCGTATAAATTTTGCATGAGCATTGCCAGGATCTGAGAATTAGAGGCGTGCAATAACTGAAGACACACCAACCTCACCCAATGCAACAAGTCTCATGTCCACACTACTGTATATACAGTGGAAGTTACTGTGGAAGGACATTAGTGTGGAAACTCTGGTCCAGGTTGGCTCATGTCTGTTGATTTTGCATTAAAAGATTTGTCTCGGTCTTGAATTTGGGTGCAATGCATGCTAACATCTGCAATATATTATCAAAACGCTTACTACATAAATAATCCATATGCAAAATGAGGGGGCACCATAAGAGAAGACATGCACATTAAATTATGAACTCCCACAGCGGGGTTTGTGACAGAGCCCCAGTCACAAAAGCTTTTGTGTAGTAATAGTCAAATTGTAGGTTCTGTTTGGTGCAAACCTTAAAAGATTTTAATTTTGGTTTATTATACTAAACAAAAGTTGCATTAAACCAAGTTTGTTGGTCATGTTGACAATGAAATCCTGATAAAATTGCCCATCAGTTTTGCCAATATTCCACAATTGGTCCTAGCCCGAGCAGGGGGGTCGGCCCCCACGTGGTTCTGCTGACACTACCATACCATGATTTTAAAGTGGCTTAAAAGGCACTACTGCCTTTGTGAAAGCCACTGGGGTGCTAAGGGAGCTTGAATCTTGCTCGTCAGCCTACTGCTCCAACGTGTGACCCACTCTGCCATCTTCAGCCTCAGCCTAGCACTGTACAGTGGCTGTATTTAGGCCTAACAGTAGTGCTTAGCAGAAGTGTTTTGTGATTTCCCGTGCCATTTTGCATTCCGTAGTAAAATGTGCAGTTAACATAAAACCAGATCAAAGATGAAACTTCAAATATTTTAGTATCAAAAGCAAAAAATATACAATAATTATACAGATTTTAGTTTTAATGCTTACTTACACAGGATTTTAAATGTGCATAATATAAATAGTCCTAAATGCACAATTAAAATGATAATGTGCTTTAAGTTCACCACAAGATAACCATAACACCACAAAACTATCCTATCTGTGCTACCTGATACAAAATCTATGCATTCAAGTGCAGTTTAAAAAAACTCATGTACACACGATACAAGAATGCGACGTAAAGTAAAGCAGGACAACCAAAAAAATCACGATTGCTTTAAAAAATTTACATAGTCTGAGAGGATCTGCAGCCCAGAAGTGCATATAAAAGTCTGCTATGTAGCACAAAACAAAATGGTATGTTTATTCCTGGCCAAAACCTTCGGTCTCTTCAATGGCGTAGGTTAGCTTTTCCACCAGTTGTTCGTACGTTCGATACGGCGGCAGGTCAAGTCGATTGAAGCAAGTATGACTTCTCGGCAACCACGTTTCTTTACCTACCTTTTCGATGCAAAATCTCTGTGGGCCGTTGCTCCCTAAAATAAAAGTCTCGGTTATGCGTAGAAAAGTTGCAACATTCTTATCAATGCGATCAAATTTCACAAACAAGACGTCATAATCTAGAAAGAGATGCACAAGACACCATGCCTAATGCCTGTTAGTTTCCTATAGTGCTAAATAAATGACACAAAGCAATCTTTAGCGAACTTGTAAATGCATCTTGGCATCAGTCGATGGCTGCTCCAGATTTGAAGCATAATCCCCCATTTCTCAAATCCAATAAGTTGGTCTGATATTCCTGTCCCGGTTAAGGTAGATACTAGATAGGTGTTAAACAAGCATAGTAATCATCTGTTTTGCTACTGTCGTCATATCTGACGGTCGCGAAAAGTGTGAGATATGCATGCCAAGTGCTTCTTACAGTACACAATCAAAAACTAACCCATGAGCTCGAGAAATCCACCCACAGGAAGACGGCATGTCCCAGTAACAAACTGAAGCAAGCGCGTCCTTCTTTCATTATCAAGTTCACGCACAAACTGCAAATGTTGAACAGAATAAACAAACAGAAGCGTAAGAAGATGGCAGAGTGGGTTACGTGCTGGAGCATCAGGCTGACGGAGTGAGTTCAAGCCCTGTTAGTGCCCCTAGTGGCTTTCACGCAGGCAATAATGCCTCCTAAGCCACTTTAAATCATACCAAGTTTTATTCCAAACTGTATTTAGTCACCATACAAAGAACAAGAATAGAAGCAGTAATCTAGTAAGACAAGAGGCAAAACAAACTATCCAACCACCACTTTACAATTACAGTAGAACTTTGTTATAACGTACTTAGTGGTCTGCAAAATTTAATACGTTATATCCGAGGTAAGTTATATCAAAAAACATCCAATACAGTTGCACACCACATGGAACTGTACATAGCAGTACTTTATAATCCAGTATACGTTTGGAATAAATTGCCGGATAGTGTGTCATCGATCACCTCCTTTGGAGAGTTTGCGAGCAAACTAAAGACGTATTTATTCAACATCTCATTTCCACACTCTTTGTAAAGTGCCCTTGACTTTGGCCCTTGCTATGTTACGGCACTATATAAATTATGAACAATAACAACTGAGTCAGTCATAAAAATTTATACTGCATAGAATTTAACCTCTTCACAAATTTTACATTTTATCATAGAAAGTTATATAGTTTTTATTTCAGCCAAGCACTAGTCCAATAATTAAGCCTGAATAACATGAAGTTAAGAAACTGAACATCAACCTGCTCAGAGTATATCATGAACTCACCTTCCAGAACCACTGGACTTGTTTCGAAGAATGGCTGTAATGTCGGTAGATGGCGCTGTTTTCCCAATCGTCAACATCAATTTCCTGCATTCCACACAGCATCAGCTACAAAAGAAAGTTCCTTTAAAATCCAAACAAACAACACGCATCTTCTGGAGCATCTAGCTTCTAGAAAGAAGTGCCAGAAATTCGTCACAACCAATTAAAGTCACACTTAAGAACAGTCAAGACAAAAGGTATGCTGTAACACAGCAGACTGAAAAGACAATAAACTGCAATAGAAGAAACAAAAATATAGAAGTACATTAAGGCAGAAAAGGAAGAATCCAAAGACCCATTTGTTCAACATCTCATTCAAGGAACATTTGTTAAAGTATCCTCAACTATGACCTTTGTTATGTCCATGGTGCTATAAGTCATCTTGATAACAATAACAAAATTTTGAGAGAACATACGGTTAAACTACTTTATCAAGGGTTTTGAAACAACTTCTCAAATATGACGGTGCTCACTGGCATAAATTTGGACAAAAAATGTGTGGGGGTGGGGGAACAACCTGCTATAACTTCCCCCTCCTATGGTAGAGTCTCGAAAAGTGGAGGCTCGAGCCTAATAGAAGTTTATACATATGACAGTGCTTACCTCAAGTTCTCTCTCATCGAAATATTGTAGCCACTGCAGTGGGACAACTTCGTTGAATCCGTCCAAGAATCCCTTCGTCTGCTCTTGAATTCCTCGTGTGAAAATCCATTCTGTCATTAGGCTAAAGCGTGCCACAACAGTAGTCACAGAATACATCCAGTGATTGTGGCCAAATTAAGCCTTTGCAGGCCCATTTCAAAAATAA
The DNA here is from genome assembly GCA_018105865.1 of Metaphire vulgaris. Taxonomy (NCBI): domain Eukaryota; kingdom Metazoa; phylum Annelida; class Clitellata; order Crassiclitellata; family Megascolecidae; genus Metaphire; species Metaphire vulgaris. Next base: position 32,818,080 of record CM030832.1, on the reverse strand, counting down.
ATTAATAGGCCCCCGATGGCGATGTCTTACACAAAAACTGTCGTAAAAATATGAAATATTTTAATCTTTGCAATAGCACTTTTATGAAAAAGACAAAAGTTGAGATAAAATTTATAATATTGTATATACCCAGTATATATTAGGATCATGAAGCTTCATGAGTAGCAGTATTAATCTTGGCCAGTATTGGCAATAGTAAAACCTAGTAGACCCCTAAATTGCTACATTTATCACTGATTGATAAGTAGACCTATTTCAATCAAAATTCTGCGCAACATGGGTAAACCAGCCCTGCAAGCGATCTCAGCATAAGCTAACAACATAATCTAAGAAACTCTTGGAGCTAATTGTTATGTCACAAAACAAAACAAACTACGACACCAAAAGCAACTGCATCCATCCAAATACAATTTAAAACCATAAATATGAAAGAGTGCACGAAAGAAACCATCCGGCAACTAGCAACTCACTTAAGGTATTCGGACTTGTTGGCCTCCGCTAGTTTTATTTCAGTTCCGCCCGGTTTCAGTTCGTGCTGTGACAATTTTCCGAGAACCTCAAGGTTTGTCACAAAGTAGATGTCAAGTTCACACTCATCTACACTGTTATCCCTACAAATAAAATCTCTAAATTCAGCACATAAACAAATCACACACAGAAAAGCCAAAATGATCTTCTAAACGGTAACTAGTTGAGCGTTGAAGCTAAGCAATATCCCATCAGTTGACAGTCGTGGTTGACGCATATTATATTGTCAATCATTCATTTTGGTTCAAACAATGAAATCAACTCCCATCTGCCACTGAATTTTCTCACTAGGTGATTACACAATGTATATAGTGGTAAAATTTATAATAAAAATTCTTGCAGTAGCAATTCAGAAGAGCTGCGATTTTTAGCAATCAGTGGGGCAGCCAGGACTCCAGGAATGGGGGGGGGCAGGTCAACAATTTCAGGTTTTCTGATGAGAAAGTCTTGACGAGCAAAAAGAAACGCCGTGTCAAGCCCCACTGCTTTGAACTTCTCTAGTTCATTCTCATACTATCCACCCTCCCAAACTGCTCAACGAGTTTGCGCGAAAACCACGACCGGCCCCAGTCCAAATATGAGAGGGATCCAGTTCCCCCCATGGCTACTCCAATGTTAGCGATCCTAGCGAATGAGATCCTAAGATTAAAATCAAAGAAATCCGCTAAACACAACGCTGCCGATGTTTACCTGATCCAGACAAGCGAAGTATGCATCTCTGGATCAACAGACTCAATGTCACTGAGCATCAGCTTTTTGTTGAGAAGCTTCTTGTAGAAGGGCATCGTGAAGCCACTGTCGATGAACTTACCATGGTACAAAGCCTGAATGCACAAATAACAAAAAGTGCTTACTACTTAATAACAGCCAAACTTCTCTACATGTTATATGCTACATGTAAAAAATAACTTTGAATAATGATACAGGAAAATATATATATATATATATATATATATATATATATATATATATATATATATATATATATATATATATATATATGCCTGTTAAGCAGTCTTCAAGTGCAAAACTACACACACCCATTTAAAATATTAAATGAAATATGATGAATCATATTTTCAGTTAATTCTTCTAATATTATAACTTGATTAACCCCTTAACCGTGTATTTAACTGTAACCCAATGTAAAATGGACGGATATATCCGGGATCCCCAGTTAAGGGATCCCCAAATTAGTTAAAATAAAGAAAAGCTACAAAAGTAAAAGTACCTGCAACATAATTCAATTGCTAACATATGGGCATTAAAATCAGTACTAATAACAATATTTGAATAGTTCTATTTGAATTCAAACAGCCAAATAAACACAACTACAAATGAAAGCAGTCTCACACCATTAGCAAGAGGAGATTATCCAGAAGCTCACCATAGCAATGAAGCGACCCATAAACTTGAAGTAAAGTAGGTGATCTGGGTTCACGGATGAAGCTGGATTTATCTGCAAGCTGTAGTTCTTATCATTCGCATACTGGAAGAGACAGTACATCGGGTTCAGTACCTCGTGCGATACATTAAAGAACCAATCTCTGAAACATTCGACACAAACTGAATCATATAAATTGAGGTTCAACAGTACAACTACATATCCACATTGAAAATATCTGAAAAAATGATGTGCCCAACAGCATTTATAAAGTCGCATCAAAGTGGAAACAATGAAAGTTATTCAAAAATCTCTAACCCCAAAACATGAGGCCCTGTTAATACACAAGACTTTTAATGGTACAGGACTTCAGTGTCAGTCCATAGATTAATAATAATAATAATGACAACAATAATAATTATTATTATTATCATTATTATTGATAATGTCAGCCCTATTAAATATTAAACAAGTCAAACAAAGCCCTAAAAGTGATATTATAAGGTTTTGAATGTAGTCGTCATTTTAGTACAACCCGTTATTACCAGGACCCCCATCTAATATCAAAACTCAGTGCAAATAAACAAAAACTTTACTAGCTTCTCATCTGCATTAGCCCTTTCACTCTCTCGTACTTGGAACATACTTGGTACTCATGCTTCCTCAGTGGCCGCCCCTGTGAGCCCTGTAACTCATTGCCTCAGCCTCATGCGCGCTGCTAATTCGCCACCAAATTTTAGAACAAGATTAAAACCCCATATTTTTCACCTGGCCTATATACCATAGACTGGATCCTGCATGATTGTGATTTGGCATGCCATTAGCTAATACTTCCATGCATTAAGAAGTGGTGCTGTAGAAGTTTGAGATTAGGTTAAATATATAACACAAGCATACCTTGCAACACCCCCATAATCCAGCCCCTCCTCACCCTTGTAGATTATGTACAGCCTTCTTCGCAGCTCAAAAGGCTGCTGTTTCATTATCTGTACAAGTCAAAAAGAAACACTGCATGTGATTCAATGAAAATATGTCAAATTGACACACATCTCTTTCTATTTTGTCAACAGTTTTGTCAGCAGATGTATGCATGGAGCTGAATCTAATCAAATTTTGCTTTCATTGTTTCGTCTAAAATGTTGACAATTAACATTCATGCATTGGCAAACATGGGGTGGGAAGTTAGCAGAGTGGTAACAACGTTGGGTGATGGAGCAGGAGGTCACGAGTTCGAGTCCCACAGGAGCCCCAAAGGTTGACTCAGCCTTTTCGTGGTGGTAAAATGAGCAGTGGTAAAAAATCCCTGCGATAAGTCAAACAGGTACGCTACGCGATACACTAGCCCCGTATCCGTGGCATTGCACACCTGGCTGAGGGCTATAGCAATGGAGATCAGCGCCGCCCTATGTGCCCACGAGGCCTGGGAAGGACTTTGACTTTGATTGGCAAACATGGCCTGAAACTATAATAATAATAAGGCAGGGATGCACATCCCGCGGCCCGTGGGCAAGATCCAGCCCGCCAATGTGTTCTGTCCGGCCCTCAGAGCAATTTAAAACAACTCAGAAAATTGGCCCAAACAGTATTTCAGTTATAGAAATTATACATAAACTGACAGGAACAAACTATATCAACTGGGTTACTACTAATCTACCAGTAAGTGTCAAGCAGTAAGTAGTTCATTGCAACATTTATGAAAGTCGATTTAGTTTGAGTTGCAGATTTATATAAAATATATTATGTTATAGAATACGCATTTCGAGATCGTGGCCCTCGAATAATCTGAGAATGTTCCATTTGGCCCTTGGCCCAAAAAAGATTGTGCACCACTGTAATAAAGTTTTGTACCAAATCAATCAAATCATTGAAGGAATTTTTAAAAACTCTTCTAGAAAAACAAACACAAAAGTCACCTGTTGAAATGAGTCTTCAAACAACGTGTCACGTGATACGTTAATTTTAACATAACCAGGCAGCTGATTGGACTGAAAGACAAAATAGTTCCACATATATTACTGTGGCTATGATGGACAGTCATATCGAAAGGAAGAAACCAGGATAATATAAAGCAAGAGCTAACTACTTTCACGCAGAATTTAATCTGTGAAGTCGACCCAAAGACCTCAAACTCTAAATACTGTAGTAAAACCATTCACACTACACCAACTCTCTCTCCACAGCCTAGCATTCATCCAAAAACTTAAGTATGACACTTTCACGAGATAGAATATGAATGTTTTAAGCATCGTACCCAGCTATTTCTCTAAATTAAAGGGTTCTCAAAGTTTAGAGATGTCTGGCCAATGACACAACCACATTGATAACACAAGAATTTATACTTTGTAAAATTACCTGACAGAGATAACGAAACTGTCCCAGTTTCCATCTAAAGCTTCTTTCGTACTGCAGAGGAACCCCATAGCTACCCTTCGGCCTGCAACACCAAAACAGTCAAGGCTTAAGTCTCAAATGAACAACTCAAAACTATAACATATCAACAAATGACTCATAACAGTGCTATTTTAGGGTTATTAAAGCAATATAATGCATGAATTGTATAGCGCCTTTTCTATTTGTACTCAGAGATGCTAACCAGTTTTGGAATCGCCTAGAAGAATATTAAGAATAAGCAACTACAGCTCTATGATGAATTGAGTGAGGACTTACCCCTTGGCCTGGCCACCTCTAGGGTCTTGGAATGTCGTTGTGCGTTCGTTATGATCCACAAAATATCTTACACCTTCAACTGTGTATCGCATCTCCCATCCCTCAGGGAGTGGATCCTCTTGGATGATCCTGTCAAATAAGCCATTCATGCATTTAAATATCCCACAATCTAGAGTGTCATTGAACAATTTTAAATAACAAAATGCATGCAAAACATCTTGTTATAAAGAACATTTACTGAAAAAGGTAAAGGTGCGTGGTGGAGCAGTGGTAAGAGCACTGGTCTGCCAATCGTGAGGTCCGTGGTTCAACTCCCGGCTACGGCAGAAACTTTTCGGTTGTTTCTGTCCCAAGCGCCCCCAGTCGACTCAGCTGTGAATGAGTAAATCGGGTGCTAACTCGGTGGAGGGGAAAGGTGGTGAGGGAAAGGCTGGCAACTGCCCTCATTCAGCCATTGCTATGTCAATCTGAAGGCGCTAACCCTTCGGTTCTCCATACGGGCGTTGAGCCTATCCTTTTTACTGAAAAAGGCATTGACAATAATATAATTGTGCATACATGATGATGACGACAAGTTCTCTGCCTTAAAGCAAGTCCAATTGGTTTTTACACCACCTGGGAATGAGATGAGTGGGGTGGTTTCCTATCGCCCTCCTCACAGACAATTGGGGTAAACGACTTGTCAAAGGTGGCTATGCAGTGGCTAGGGTCAGATTTGAATTCAACTACCCCCAGCTGCGTGGTAAGGATCCTACCACTACATGCATGCATATGAAATAATCGCGGCCGGACAAAATGTTCTAGGACAAAATGTCACGGACAAAATGTCATGGGTTCTGGTTGGGGTTGGGATGAGGGTTAGGCTTAGGGTTACATTTTATCCCCACTACATCTTGTTCGTGACATTCTGTCTCCATGACATTTTGTCCGTGATATTTTGCCCTAGCACCAAAATAATTATATAGCTCAGTGGCTGGCTGGCATCAGTAGATTTCCTACCCTTGTGTTCTTGGATCTTCCCACTGCGTCGTGCGGTTTCTGTGGTTGACAAAGTAGACTCTGTTATTGGTATCGACTCTTTTCTCTGTCAACAAATAATCCATACACTTTGACAACAATAATTAGCAAAGGCTTATCAACACACACATAGTAAATGAGTTGAACTCTCAAAATCAGATTGTAATCCAATACAAATTTTCTTCCACATAGACAGCTGCATTGTAATAAGACAATATATGGTAATGCTAAGAACTGTGAGACCAACTCATTGCTCCCCAGGAAGTGAGATAGTTTAGAACAGTAGAATAAGTGTAGAACAGTAGAATAAGTATATATTTAACAGTAGAATAAGTATTTATTTGTCTGACTATCTGTCTGTCTCTCTCTCTCTCTCTTATATATATACACACACACACACACACACACACACACACACACACACACACACACACACACACACACACACACACACACACACACACATATATGTATGTATATACACATATATATATGTGTATATATATGTCTCTTTGTCTGTTTTTTTCTGTCTCTTGCAACAAAGTGAACAACTAACAACAACAACAAAAAACAAGTATTCAAACATGCATCGAACACGCCTGAAAGTTATGTCGACATAATAAAAATACATTACAAACAAAGTGGCATGAAAACCCAATCATTAGGGTACCCACCCCAACCCTCGGGTAGAGGCCCGAGCCCTTCGTCACCAGCCACCGGAACCGACGGAAAGTTAAGACTGCGGTTTCCGATGTGGTCGAGAGTTCGATTCTGGCGCATCTGCTGAAACTGCTGAATGTTGTTCATCATGTCAGCGTTCGGACGCTGCCAAGTTGTCGTACGTGTGTTGTGATCGACATAGTAGATCCGCCCTCTGGGGTCTGCCCTTCGCTCCCAACTACCAGTCGCATTTAAAACAGCTCATCAGTGCTGTTAAAATACCTCCAAAGAGCAGTGACAGCCAACAGCAAACCATTATAACAATTATAATTATTAGTTTTATAATTTTTTTCTCTTAAATTGCATCTTATATATCTTTTTATCTGTAAATGTTTTTACTGTTTCTTTACTGTTTTTACTGTTATTTTTATAGTTGGATTCAGCAATGTGCCACTGCTCCTGACATTAGGTAAAATTGCATAACACAGATTGTCAATTTAATAATAATAATAATAATAATAATAATAATAATAATAATACACGGTGATCACGAAAATCGGGACCCCCTAGATTAATGAATATAACTCAACGAAAAGTCAACTAATATTCAACAAAGTTGTAGTACGTGTACTTTAGATAGTTCTAATGATATTCCACTCATAGTTTGTGTTCAAACGGTCCGCCATTTGCTGCACTACACGCAAGAAGACGCCTACGTAATTGCTTGAATGACTCATCAATGATGCCTTGATCAATCTCGTCCCACACTTGCATGATGCGTTGTCACAGGTCCTCAATATCACGGACTTTCGTTCGGTGAACGCGTTCCTGCATAACACTCCAAATTTTATAATCCACCGGATTCAAATCCAGGCTGTTGGGTGGCCAGAGAGTAGGCGGAATGAAGTCCGGCGTTTCGCTACCTAACAGTTCAACTGTCTCTCGAGCTCTGCGTGCGGTGCGCCGCCCTGTTGGAATGTGTAATAATCTGAGAAAGTTGGTGTCCGGCAGCAGTCCCTGCATCAGTAGAACGTCTCTGTAATACTGTCCGTTAACTTTCGCCCCGCTCGAAGAAGTGAATAGCTGTACGACCGAGTGCTGAAACACCAACTGATACCATTAAGGACTTGGTGAAAGTCGGACGAGTACGCAGAAGACGAACGCCAGTGATGTCCTTCTTTCTTGTACCAGCTGCAGCGTAGAGGCGAAATATTTTTTGAGGATCGAGACTGCCTCCTAGGCCTACTATAATTAAAATTTCAGCATGATTGGTCGAAAGGTAGTTAAGTTATACTCATTAATCTAGGGGGTCCCGATTTTCGTGATCACGGTGTATAACCTTAAATTGCAATCGAGAACAAAGTAGATTTCCAATAAGACAAAACTCATGAACTCTATTACTGTATATGTGCTTAGAATATCTTCATTTAGAAAAAATGAGATCTGAAGAAATACGAAAATTTTCACAAGTTGATGCAATCAAGAAACTTTTCTTAAAGTTAAAATCGAAATCACTGACATGGCTCAATATTACACACATTCAAACGTCGTGCTAAAACGTCAATGGTTGATAAAATCCCAAATTCACTTGATCATAGAATTCAAATATAGCTAATTCTGCTAAAAAAGCACAGTGATGAATGTCTCAATATGCAATGCTGTCATCACAAAACATAAAACTAAACACAGAACATGTAAAAGCTAACTAGTTAATAAAAAATTAAATTACCCAGAAGGGAGTGGTACAGGGCGCTCCCAAGTGGTCGTTCTAGTATTGTGATCAATGTAATACATTTTGCCATTTTGGTCTTTTCTCATCTCCCATCTGAAATACAAACATATTGGCAGTGGTTCTAGGACGATTGACCATAGGATGATTGACCATAGGACGATTGACCACAGGTCTGAGGAAGCAGCGACGCAGACTAGAACTATTCAAATTTGAATCGGTTGATTCTGCTTTAAATTTTAAATTTTTGCAACTGCGCTGGAGAAACGTTAACTAATGTTAGCTAATGCTAACTTTTTAAATTTGGGATTATAGCGGCCTGCTCCCATTAGGTAGGAATTTATTTTCGGCATCATAGCTACATTTTGTGGTCAATCGTCCTATGGTCTATTGGCCGCATACTTTGTCAGTATGCATCACAGCAGCCAGTGTAACTTAGAGATAATATTGACTAAAGCAGTGGTTCCCACGCTTTTCCAGTATCAAGCCAAATCTACTATTTTCGATACTTAAGCAGGCCACAACATTCTCAAAAAATACAGAACAAGTGCGAAAAATACAAATAAACAAAACAAATACAAAAAAACAAGTGCAAAAAGTGCGAAGACCTTTCTTTTTTTGCTTGTAAGACTTATAGAAGTTGTGCAATTTTCTTCAATTTCCCTATTAACTGTCATTATTTATTTGTTTGAACATCAATACATTTTTTAAATTTAAAGAAAGATCTAAAAAATTGAGGAGGCCTCATGGACCACTTTATGATCGCTGGTGGGCCCAAGTGGCACGTGGGCCGCGGTTTAGGAACCTGCAGACTGAAGTCATCATTGTCTTCATTGTCATTATTATTATTATTATTATTATTCGACTATTTATGAAGCGCCGTAACATGGCCATCGGCCAAAACCAAAAGCGCTGTACAATCAACACACAGCTAATAACTCTACGATCTGGTGAACAAGTACGTTTTAGTTCTTTGCTTAATTTCAGGAGAAATAGTCCCGCCAGATAATCGGGAGCGCATTCCACAGAAGTGGGTTGCCGTGAGTCATGGAGCGCCGCCAAACTTCCAGTCCTGGCCGGAGGAGGAACGTAAAGCCGTGGCGACTGCTGGATCTCAGCTGGAGACGGCACCCGGTCGCCGCTTGTTTCCGCACCAGGCGTGATGTTTAATTGGGGCAGGCAGGGTCCCTCGGAAAGTCAGCCAACAAGACTATGCGCCCGGGACCCGGCCAATGGAGCCTGTCCTCAGCACAGGTGTCACATTTTGCCGCCTCAGGCCGAAAATAATCCGCGAGAGGCATTGATGACCGCCTGAGTCTGCTAAGCTGGTTCCCAGGAAGTCCGAGAAGGACACTGTTACAGTAATCCAGTCTCGAAATAACGAGAGCGCCGGACGAGATGGATGGCGCCGGTGTTGTTATGTAATTTGAAGTTAATTCGCGGAGTTGGAAGAAGCAAGAGCGGTCACGGCGCTGAGATGCCCGGACGAGGGTCAGAGAGGAGTCGATGAGCACCCCTAGAGGCCATTTTGTTGGAAGGCGCAACTTCTTTACCACCTATCTCGAATGGTGTTGGGTCGATAAGGTGTCCCCTCCTCGGGTGCTCAGCCACAGGAGCTCCGTCTTGCCCAGGTTGAGGGCAAGACGGTTCGATGCCATCCATTCCGCCACCTCGAGCACACAGTCCTGGACCCGGAGTTCGCAGCTCGCCGGTCTCGCCGCTTGGGGCAGGCGGCGATACCTGCACATCATCGCTATGGCGTGGGAGGACAGGCCTTGAGTCGATGACACGCCCGACATCGCCACGAAAGGACGAATAACAGCGCCCCAGGACAGACCCCTGTGGCAATTCAATGGACGGGGACGAGGGGTCGACAGAGAGCCGCCCCAGGAGACTGTTTGTGATCTGTCCCTGAGATAGTCTCATCAGGCCCTCTTTCCTTCATCGTACGAAGCTGAGGTGGCAGAACTGATTATACGAGTCCAGCTGTCTCTAGTTGACTATAGTCCATGCATTTAATGTCTGCATTATTGATTATCCTTACAGATTCTATACATCAATATCAGATACTGCTTTCAAATGTCATAAGTGTATGTCATATATCGATTTGTGCATAATGCATGTTTTATGCACCCATCTCCAATAACCTAACAAAATTTCCCTCCTCCAGACAAGAAAGGCTAATCAGCAATTTGAGTTAATTTGCTTCTTAATAAAAGTAGGCTCTGCAAAAAACTGCCAATTCAATTACATTCAATTTCATATGATTTGCCATTTTGTCTCAAGTTCTTTTTTGTTACACAATTTTGCCCCTGTTTGTTTCTTGTTTACTTTCATGTAAGCCAGTTCTTATGCAACATATTAACCCCTTAACTGTGTATTTAACTGTAACTCAATGTAAAAGGGACATATATATATATATGACGTTCCCAGTTAAGAGGTTAATGACATATAATAGATTAGTACTGTAATTACCAAATTTAAAATCTATATTAGTTTTTTTAATGTTAATCATCTAATGCATAGATATCTCAAAAATTAAAGTGTTGGTCTGCTTGAATCAGTCAGTCACATCAACAACGATCAATGATTTCATAAAAGAGATCTACTGTCTGTGTCAAAATTTCTGAATATTTTTGCGGCAATCACGTAACCAAAAACTCAACAAATTTTATCGCATCAACGGCCCCACCATTCAAAATAAACTCTCCTGCGTGTCTACATAAGTCGACTTACCGTCTATCAAATCATGACCAAAATTGCTAAAAACGGTTTTTACTAATGGCACCTACAGCAATCGTCATGACATTATGAAGTTCACAGGTATTTAGAAACAGAAGCTGGAATAAAACTTACCCAGGTGGCAATGGCTGCTGAGAATTATCACCCTGTGTGACAGCGCCAGAGACTGCTCCTGCAGATGAACCGGTCGGTCCATTTGGCCCAGCAGACTCTGCACCATCAACCACAAAACACACCGACAATTACACAGCTGATAAAAATATAACAATAAAATAAAATGTTACTATATTCAAGTAACAATAATGCTATGCAAGGAAGATTAAGGGCCAGACTGCATCAGTCAAAGGGCATATCATCATCATCATCATCATCATCATCATAATCATCATAATCATCATCATCATCATCATCATCATCATCATCATCATCATAATCATCATCATCATCATCATCACCACCACCACCACCACTACCACCACCACCACCACGTCATTTTTCATTCATCGTCGTCTTATGCTGAGGCGGCAGAATGGATTATATGATCCCAGCTGTCTCTATCTTCTGTTGCTCTTATAGCGGATGCTAGTTTCATCTCAGTCCACTCTTTTATGTTGTCTTATCCACCTGCAATTTGGTCGACCTTGCTTCCTCTTTCCAGGCATAACACCCTGTTGTATTGTTCTTTGTATCAAGTCATCAATGGGCATATACAGGAATAAAATAATACACATGTCCTATCCATAAACTATTATCAACTGCTGCTGCAACATTCAAGAATCTGATAGAAATACATTTCTTGAATCAACTAAGAACTTGTAATACTTCAGATGCAAACTTATCAGCACATTTAATAACAGTCAAAACTGAAATTTTGAGTCACATCTTTTAACAATTATTTAAATAAGCCAGTTCTCATTCAAAACAAATTTAACGGGAATGCTGCTCCTGATGCTCTAATGTAACCACGCCATCATCAATCCGATAAATTTACATCATCAACCTACCTGGTGCAGATGATGTTGAAGCCGTCACCATGTTGGCAGAAGAAGACCCACCTGCAACAACTGGCGTTGAAGTAGCAGACGTATCAGAGAATGTTGAATGGCCCTGAAATAGATCTCAGCAAATGAAAGCGGCACTTGCCTGATCAACTGTTCAATTGTGAACAAGCAGTGAAAACAGTGAGCTCACTATCTTACTTCATTTTGGTTGCTATTTGTGGCTGGTTAAACTCCTGAAGGAATAGTAGACCCAATAGGAGGAACCCAAACTTTTATAATCCCTGCCCCCCCCATAAGCATCCATAAAATCATAATAATCATCTTTATTCGTGACAAGCACAGCATAAAAAAGTAGTACACAACCAGTAGTACACAACCAAGGAAAACACAAATCAACTGAACAAAACTAAGTAATAATAATAATAAAATAATAATAAAATAAACCTAATAATAAACAAATAAACTAAGAACAAACTTTACACAGTACAGCCTCTGCCCTCAGACAAATTCTAGTAATGCACTGAGCAAAGTACAGTGGCTTCTTCTCATATCTATTAACAAAGGATGCTTGTCGCTTCTCTACAATAGCATGCATACTATCCAAACCCGTCAGGACTCTGATATACTCGACATTATCTGCCTCACATGTTTTAAAAATTTTGCACACAACTACTCGAATCAGTCTGTCAAGAGCATTAAGAATACTTTTGTTTGGAAATGTGGCTTCCATACCATACAATACAATAGGTAGACAATAGCTCTTTACCAGGTTAACGGCAGTTTCTGAAGCGGCAGCTCTTCTGCGACTATACAAGCAATTAAACGTATGGAAAAATTTTAATTTAGCTTCCGAAATAGATAACCCGAGAGTGCCTGCCCTTTTTCAGTGTCACCCCGAGATACCTAATTTCTTCCACAAATGGCAAGGCAACACCATCCAACACCGCCCATAATGCCCCCTGTGACTTATAAGCCTTATTATTCAACAATTGAACTCCTATTTATGTGACAGAAAATATTTCTTTAATATATGTGCATGTGTGTGTGAGTATATATATATATATATATATATGCCTAGAAAAGTAATAAGTTATTCAAAGGATTCACTATTACTACATCATTCTGAAATTTCCCTGTTAAAAATTTCAAAAATTCAAATTTTCTCCTTTAAAAATTCAAATCGCTCCCCTGTGGGGCATACAGGGGACGTTGGGAACCACTGCTCTATAGGCTCTATATCTGATAAGTGTATATCTGATAAGTGAGCTGTTTGTCTTACTTCATTTTGGTTGTTATTAGTGGCTGGTGAAACTTCTGAAGGCACATTCGACCCAATAGGAGGAAGGGCCCTTGAGATGCGAGTGGAGACTGCTGGCAAGGCTGGTGAATCGTCTGAAACAAAAATTAAAGACTGCACAAAAAGTCACCTCACCATTAAAGAAATAATAAGACAACCAAATTTAAGGACTTATTTTCACTAGTATTGGTCACACATCTGTGTATGTGATGTGCAGCAAATGAATACAGTAAGTCAGCACCCACACAGCATATGCAACATTTTTCAAAAAGGCATACAAAGTGCAGGTTGCAAATGTAAAAATACGATATATGTTCTAGAACGAAAAAATAACAAGTTTGATTTCACATATCGCGACATAACATGACAAACGTCTGCCAGCCAACAGTTTGGCAAATATGTGAACACAATCACCGACTGCTCAGCGCAAAGACCAACTTTGATATGTGCAACTCTGTTTGCTTTCAGGCGTAACAGACTATAAGAAAACGAACAACATATTTGCAATTCAGTCTACTAAATAATATATAAATAATAATGAAGATAAGCAAAGTGAATACAAAAGGGCACCTGTTTCATTAGTCACAGATGACATTGAAGCAGAAGTCGAGGCAGTAACAAGAGATGTCGTCTGTCCTGAGGCGGCAGGACCAGACGATGAAGAAGATGGCCCGCTGTTCACAGGAGGCAGCGGATGACTGCGGCTCCTGGCGACTCCATTCCGAGAAGCTGCTGCAGCCGGCATTCCTAAAGCAGACGAGACATGCACTGTATTGCATCATACTAAGCAGAAGGAAACACACACTGCAGGATGCCACAGAAAAGTGGTTTTGAATTTATCTTTGCTTTCAAAGAGTTTTTAAAAATTTAAGACAATTATTTTAAAAATCATGCACGATCATAATCATACAGAAATAAGATACATCTTCAAAGCGTATAAACACTGGACTCATTTGTATATTTCAGTCTAGCTAAAACACTGGACTCATTTGTATATTTCAGTCTAGCTAAAGCATGCCAAAACTTTTTACTAATATGCACTCATTGAAAGAATTTAAACATGAAATCCATATTTGCAGAAAGCCTTTAACAAAATTTACTACTTGGTGAACTGTCCAACTGCTATTACAACAATACAAGAAGCTGTACTTTTCTTCAACAGAACTACAACTCACTTAACATTTCAAATTTAAAGCTAAATTTTATGTACTATTTACAAATTGCATGTCTGATTAAAAGCCTATAACTAACATATTTTTCGCTATACTTTTACTGCAACAAATCTCTTGAGCCCTAGGCTAGTAAAAGTTCATCATAGAGGTCGCTTACCAGGAGTGCCGGTGGATGCGGTGGCACAATTTATCGATGGGACATCCAATGGGGTCGAGTACACTGCAGGTGATGTCGGGGCATTCAGAGATTCCAAGGCGTTACGACCTCGTGGGGTGAGAATCGGCGGCAGGTCACCATTGCGAGGGCTAACAGGTGTCGCTCTGCCGCCTGCGCTTAGCAAAGAGGTGCTTGACGCGGCGCCGAGAAACCGGGCGTCGTCGGTGGTGCCAACGGGTCGTCTGTCGCTGTTGCCGCTATGATGACTGCTGTTTGCTGATTGTCGGGCGGAATGGCCTGTCAAAATATTTTAAATAGAAGTAGATGTTCTCGACTGTATTCATGGGCATGAATCTCCTAGCTTATGAAACCATAATAAGGCTATAATATTCTAAGACAAAGTAAATACATAGGCAAGATTCACCTGTACACACACAAATATCACAGTTAATACATGCAAGTCTATACAGCAGCAATGGTGAACATAATTATCTTACATAACAACATGAACAGCTTAATACAGGCATCTAATTAACCAGATAAAATTAATACAAAAATATATCACAGTTTTGTCTATGTTATGCAAATGATCAGCTGAATAATTCTACAACATGTATAATGAATTAAACATAAAAATTAAGAAAATTATATATAACCCAAATTTTCATTAGGTTCCATGCAAGATATTCAATTCCTCCTAATATAAACTTAGCAAAGAATTAAATTTTAATCCCAATAATATTTTATTTTATAAAATTTTAATCCCAATAATCCCAATAGGAAATTATTCAACTTGGTTGAATGTTCAAGGGATCAACTAGCCAAGGGATCAAATCACACCCCACCAGTGATATTTCAGTTCTAAAAATAATTGTTAATTTTAATTTTCATTCTTATTTTAGGTCTTAATTTCATTTCTATTTCAGTTATACTTCAGGAAATAATTCCTATTTCAGTTCTAATTTCAGTTCTAAAATAATTTCAGTTCTAGTTTAAATATTTTCAGTTTAATTTCTAATTTTATACAGTGTAGTAATTGACATCAGGTTTTGTATTTGCAAATCATGCAATATAATATAAAACTGTCTTCTATGACGGCAATGTCTGATAGTAACACAGTGATCAAAAATGTATAAATTAAACAACATGCATGTTCATCCTCAAAAATACACGGCACGCTGCTTTGATCAACTTGAACGTGACAAAGAGACAAAGTGACAAAAACGCTTTCGTCATATATAAAATAATCCCAAACTGGGCTATCTCGCTTTTTTCCAGCCAACAGTTTAGCTAAACTCATCTTGTAACAATAATAGTTGCAATAGTTAACAGACGCTAAAAGAATCAGCATAAGTTTTCTGATACAGACACTGCCTAAATGGTATTTATCAAGGCAGAATCTCGAGACTTGATAGCCTGATAGGTCAGTGGTAGCCGAAGTCACCCCCTCCCATACATGACTGTATGTGTGGGGTAGGAATGACTGAGAGCAACGGCTGGCATATCACCCTTGGTTGCATGACGCTGAACTTTGGACACACACACACACTCACGAACAGCCAAATATCACACAACCTAAGCAAATTGACGCCATTTTAAATGATGGGCAGTTAAATTCAGTTCATAAAATATTTCTATTTCAGTTCCAATTTCTATTTTATTGGGTGATTTCATTTCTATTTCAGTTACCGTTCTTTAAAAATTCCTAATTTTACTTCTCGTTTTCGTTAACGGATTCCTTTAATTTCAGTTCTAATTTTCGTTACCGTTCAGTAAAATATCACTGCACCCCACTATTTTCAATAATCAGGTATCACTGATTTTCAATCAGTAATCCACCGTGCATCAGGCAATGAAACAAGTCAGATGGCCAAATATTTACAAATGCATAAACTTTAACATCATGACTTTCTGATTTTCTATCAGACTAAATGCAAAGAACTCATATTTGAATGCCTGTTTGCATCATTCATCAGAGAATTTTAAGTTGATCATGCTTACCATTAGGAGAGCTATGAGATGTAAGAATCAATGGATCAACCTCCATTCCACTGAATATAAGGTTCACTTCACCGGTTTTGTGACGGCTTCCTTTCATTTCGTTCTTTAAGTCGACTGTGTGCGAAACATTTTGCACTACAACGCGCAGTTCACGGACAAATGAAAACAAAATCAAATCAAAGAGAAAAGCCAGAAACACGTGTAAACAGAAACAAACCGTAATAAATCTAAGAGAGTTGCCCATTGCAGGTATACTACTTCATATCCAAAATGCATTTTAAATGCATAAAGAGATCACAGTATAACATATTTATAAGAGGTCATAGTGTTATATTAATTATTTAAAAGTCAAAATGGAAAATCAAATCAGATGCCGTAAAACAGTCCACACTAACACTTTCCACTGTTTTGCTTCAGGAGATGAAAGACGTGTATCTTTCCTATTCCTATCAGCACATCGGCCTTCAGCTGATATCGATTCAGAACTTTAAACTGAAGCTTGCTGTGAGGATTCACTGATCTAAAATAGGAAAAGACCAGAATCTTAGCCCTCAAACCGTCAGATACTTCATAACGATATGCAATGTAACCGAACATACTTGGCAAATCAAGTAATGGTAGTCAGTTACAGCTGAGAGAAAGGCCTCTAAAACCACACAGTATGTCCAATCCTGAATTTACAAAATAACAAATATCTGTACTCACAAAAATTTAGACATCAAGATCAATTTCTCAAGACCAAGACATCATTTCTTGATATTAAACATCACAACTGCAAGTTCAAATGCTAAGAAGCACATTCAATAATAACAATAGCACATTTTAAACTCCAAAAATGTAATGACATCAGACAAGAAGCAAAGAGTAGCATAGCATTGAACCACACGATCCATGGCTTAGTATTATGCCATGTGGGCCATAATGCTGTTACACCAACGCTTCAGGCAAATTTGTACGTTTTATATTGCAAAGTCACATTAATAACGATACAGTGACTTCCATGATTTTGTCACCTAAATATAAAACAAAGGAATTATTGGCTAGTTAATCCAACTGTATTATACACTAGAGTAGGGTTCATAATTGACGAGGAAGAAATTTTATTTTTCTAGACCATCTTCTTGTAGGCTGTCAGGCCATTTTTCCATATATCTTGCATAGCCACGTGGTAAAATTTTGCAGCCAAAAACTGAGACCCAAGTGCAGACTCTAGACTTTATGGGGGGGGCTCTGGTTCGGAGCCTCATTGGCCGTATTGCTGTCATGCCATCGAAAACAAGGAGACAGTTCTAAGTGGCTCAAAGAGAGCATGTCCAGCAATGGGTTCAGAGTAGATTCCCAAAGACACTAACAAGAAACAATTCAAATGTAACAGTTCATTTAAGTCATAATCTAACACGAACAGAGTTACAGTAAAACTTCACAGCCACTGGGAATCAATACCCCAACAGCAGTAGACTAAAAATAGATATCGTTTTGTATTTCTTCTATATTTCTGTTTTCTGTATTCTGACAGCCAAGCGTATGAAACAGTGACATCGTAAAACAAAAAGTACAATCGCTAGAATATCAAAGCGTATTCTTACACTACAAAATGCTGATTCCACGTTGGGTTAAGCGTTCTGTGTGCAATCTCGGTCTTCTGTATGTTTTTTCCATCCACGCTGAACTCCAAGTACGGG
Organism: Metaphire vulgaris; assembly: GCA_018105865.1. NCBI lineage: Eukaryota > Metazoa > Annelida > Clitellata > Crassiclitellata > Megascolecidae > Metaphire > Metaphire vulgaris. Next base: position 32,800,043 of record CM030832.1, on the reverse strand, counting down.
TCTGGCTTTGATGCGAAAACGCCATTCGGATGGGACAGCTTGGCAGTCGAAACTAAAAACACGTGGGCATGAAAGAAATTCAGCGGGTTTAATTTAGTCAAATATAATCACTCAGACCTGGCAGCACAGCAGAAATACACAGAAGTATGGCAGATTTGATAAACAGCTGATAACACTGCTAAAAATATGAACTCCTGTGTATTTGCAAAATGAAATAATAGACCCACAGAAAAGTACACACAAACTATGGTGCCTGCCTAAGCATATATAACCAGCTTCCACTCGTAGAAATACCAGTTTAGCTAATTGTTTGAGCAATAATGTATTTGTGAGTAAAAAACCTCGAGATATTAGTGATATGGATAGAGCAAAACAGTCCATATCATTTAGCCAAACATGATTATTAAACAGAGCACAGAACTAGAGAAATCAAACAACTTAAACATCATAGAGAGTCACAAAGTTCAGTTTTCTCAAGAAAATGTTCTTGTGGACTGTTACTGTAAACAACAACGTGGATCATATGCCTAAAGAGATTGATGTTAAGTTAACACTGCATAATTAGGACTACCATATATTATTAGCCCTTACCAAACACATAAATTATGCACTATAGTACAGCCTTCAAAATCCAGATTACTTTTATCCAGCCTACTTCCACTGCATGTGGTAAAATAGGTTAAATAGCTAAACTGTATAAACTGTACACTGAAGCAAATCAATGTCTTCACAGTTCCAGGAGACTCAATGATTATAACAAGTCGTACATTTTAATGCCTTAACGCATCACCACAAAGAAACAACAATGAAAAATCCGTACTAGCAACATAATCATCAGGAACGATATAATTCTTACAGAATACAGTGTCAGCAACAAAAAATCAGAACTACAGTAAATGCTGACTCATCAAAGATACATTTTATTTTAAAACCAAAGTTGAAAGATATGGAACAACACAACTGATATCCTCAAAAAGTGAAATGAGAGAGAAGTGAAATGAGACAGACAGACACAGACAGACAGACAGACAGACAGAGACTGCATTTAATGACAGCCAAGACAATGTTAAGAAAAAGATATTAGATGCCTGCAACTGCATAGAGAATACTCATTTGATCAAAATTAAGTATCGGGTATTATGTTAATAAGGCATAAACTTAGCAAAGTAGAACTTTATTACTGATGCAAGTTTAGAATTTAACTTTTGGGCAAAATATCGAATAATTCTGTAATTTTCAGAGCAAACACTAAAAGTGATCCTGTAATCAACTTCCTGTGAAATTTCCATAAATCTGAATACACTTACACCACTGAACTTCTTTCACCACTGTTTTCCACACTATTTCTCATCACCTGTTCCGATCTATTGATCTCGTATGGATTTCCACGTCCCTAGACCATGTACCACTCACCCAGCATCGGTCATTCAGTGTAACTCTCTCTACTCGCGCCTCTCATACACATGCTTTGCGAAAACCAAAGTCTCATTTTCTTATCAAGCAACTAAAGCCGGCAAACACCCTGAGTAGAAACATAAGAGGCTCCCGTATTATATTACATTACACGCTGACTTATACCAGGAAACTCCAATCAATAACTTCTGTTCTTGAGCATTAATGGTTCTAACAAAACTAAGGTTACAAATCCAATATTGCTGCATCAAGTGATGGGCAACTAGTTAACTAATTAGTTACTAACTAAAAGTTTAACTATTTTTTTTAGTTATCTTCATAGTTTAGTTAAATATAAATAGTTTAGTTCAAAAGCTAAATAGTTTAACTAAAACTTGTTAGCTGGTGTCCCGAATTCTCAATAACAGTATATTTTTATCTATTCCTTTCTGGGTCATTTTTTTCTAAACAAATTTGACAAACTTGTGTTCCTGCAGTTTAGACTTAGAAGACTTAAATATTAAATAGACAATGATTAATGAATTCAATGGTTCATTGACTGATGTGTTCATGTTGCAAGCATCATCTATATTTTCATGACCTTATACCTGGGAAATAGTTGTAAAATTAGTTGCAAAATGTTTAACTATATATTTTTTTAGTTTAGTTAACTATTTTAGAAAGTTAGTTTGCAACTAAAAGTTTAACTACTTACTTCTAGTTTAAATTTAGTTATAGTTAAACTAATGCTTTTTAGTTAGTTGCCCATCACTGGCTGCATCCACTTAACTTGGAGCCTTGACAATATGAGACTGCTTAAGCACAATACTAGTAGAGAAATACCGGTAGTTGAAAATAAGAACTTTCCTTTTCAGATAAAGTCATGCTACCGCTGGCTGTTACAATCAATAGATACAATAGATCAATAACGCCGGTCTGGAAGAGGGAAAGGTCTGATTAACCTTAAACTGCCAGAACCGAGTATACTACTTGGGTTATGTTGCATATAGTTACAAAGTATCAGGCAGTTTAAGGGTTAAGTACTAATATAGTCTTTGAATTTTAAAACAAAGTTCATTAAGCATTATAATTCAATTCTGCCTTTTCTCAGATCCAGGCAGACATTATAGCCAGATCAGTCTGGTCTGTCATAGCACATCTATAATTGCAAGGCTGGTTCTAACTCTTGCTTCATTGTTCAGACATCATAGTAGAATTCTGCCCTTAGGCAGGTTTTGTATTCAAATTTCACCATTCATTCCTGTTCATAGCTTTCTCCTTTAGGTCTTAATAGTCCTTTTCCATCATCCAGTCAAGTAGCATCTCTCGTGGTCTTCCCTTGGTCTTTTCCCCCTCTAGTTGTCCTTCTATTACTTCCCTTAGGAGTGAATCTCCTCTCATTATATGTCCCATCCAGATCTTGTGTCTTTTTCTTATTGTGTTGATCATCTCTTTCTTTTCCTGTTCAGACATAGACTACCAATATTAGTCCAGGCTCTGCTTTCATGCCACCCTCTTTTGAGGGTTAATGATGAGCATAGGAAGACAGTAAAACCCATGTAATTATCTTCACACAGACAATCGTAGGCATTCAACATGAATCAACCTCATAACCCCAAAACTAAAATTTAGTTACAAAATAAATTAGGACTGATCATTCAAAAGCAAATATGTTCAATTAAGTTGCAATGCTATAAATACTGCAATGAAACAGAAATGAATATTCTTGTTTTTTTTAAATCCTACTACTCCATCTTCTGAAAACCTATAATGGTAATCACAAGACGCACAAAAAGCAGAGGCAATTTTGCAGTAATTTCTCTTATCTGATCTAGGCATAAGCTTTCCTGTTTATTATAGGCTAGTAATGTCATGTCATGTCAGAACACTCTATCACAACCACTGCCACTGTCACCACCTCCACCACCATCACCACCAATAACAAAAACACCACAATTTGTCACATGATATTCATTATAAATTTTTAGACATTTGATTTTTGCAATTTGCATTCAATATTTTTTGGGAGAAAATATCACAAAAATGAATCCAAGGTAACTTTGCCAGGTATATAGAAAAACTGCAATCTCCATTAACCCCTTCACCGTTTATTAAAAATTGTAAATCCGTTACCATGGCGGCGATTTATTTTAGTACGGCAATACATTGCTTTAAAATATTTTATATACTTTTGATTTTGAAGCGCAGAAGCAAAGAAAACCTTCATAAATTGATGCAAAGGTCAGATTTAGTATCCCTTTATCACTTTATGTCCTCAGTCATTGAATTTATACTTGGAAATCAAAAGAATAAGGTCTTAGAAACGCTACGCGAAAGGCCACTACTAGCTACCGCAAGAACTCCAGTTGAACATCGTAAATTTCCATTCAACTATTACCATAAACCTCAAAATTTCTCTTATTCTATTCAGATTTGCCTTCAATGTTTATTTCCTGCGACTTATTCCCACTTTCTTGAGGAATTTTGCCGCATGGCAACTGATCTCCGGTCGCTAAGGCACCGCCATTACAGGCGAAGTCCAGGGGGTCCAATTGGAAAATATCGATTTTTCAAGAACTTGCGGTTAAATATTCTAAAAAAATAAGCGCCATCTGGCGAATAAATGGATACTAAAGTCATATATGTACAATAATGAGCCAGACCCATGAGCAACGGTTAGCTGTAGGCTTGCAAAGTACTGCCCGAGTAACTCTCAGGGTAAACGGCTAAGCGTCGATAATGTAACCCGAGTCTGTCTCGGGGTAAACGTTTAAGGGGTTAATACCAAACTGTTACCGCTACATACTCTTACAGTGCGGCTTAAGCATGTTCAGTTGGAAATCAAGATGGTTCGTTGGCTATGTGTCCTGCTTAGCACAAAGACTAACAAGAGAAGATGTCCTCTGTCACTAATTATCATCCCTCATGTTGGCTATTATTTGCCAACTGAGTCATCAACAATTCTGTGCAGAAAAAAAACCATATCATCCTCCATCAAGTATCTTCAATTTCTCTGAGCTATTAATTAATCCATTCATTAATTCCATTTAACATCAAAAATCTGGCTAACTAGTCTTTCATCTTATAACAATAATTATAATTATAATTACCATTATCACATGGCTGTTGACACACATTAAGTCATTCACAAAGCGAAGTATCGTAAGTGTGGAGCAAGTCAGGGGTGAACAATTTGCCCAAGGTTGCTACACAGTGGCTAGGGTTAGATTCGAATCTGTTACCCTCCGGTTGAGTGTCAGGAATCCTACCACTACTCCATCATGTCCCCTTAATACTCCACCAGGTCCCTAAGTTATCATTATCATCATGACTATTATCTACAAATTATCCAATATGTTGACCAATATATAAGCTGTGACACATAAATGAAAGCAGTTCATAAGATCATCAACTGACCTGTGATTTGCAGCTGCTGATAGCTCAGACCGTTACTCACAGACGTCATGATCAAATTCAATTCATCTGATTCTCAACGATACAAAAACTTGTGCTGAAACTAAGCAACACAGAAACTTGTGCCAACCGTGTGAATTCCTAAAAACACAACAGACAAATGACTTAATAAAAAGTCAAAGTCATTTCCCAAACTCATGGGCTCATTGGGCAGTGCTGATCTCCATTTCTACAGCCTCAGTCAGGCATGCAATATCACAGATATGGGGCCAGTGTATCACACAGCATCCCTGCTTGACTGCAGCATTGCCACTGCTACTCAATTTGTTACTGCTTTCTAGCAAGTGAAAGCTGAGTGAACCTTAGAGCTCCTGTGGGTTTCAAACCTGCAACCTTCATATCTCCTTGTCAATGAAGTTACCACTCTGCTACCTTCCTGCCCAATAATAACATTAGCTAAAAACAATTAAACTAGCGCAATAAAACACTCTTAGTGGCTCATATTCATCATCATCATCATGTGTCATCTTCATATCTGAAGGTTGACGGTCATGAGTTGTTTCCACTTCGTTCTGTCTTCAGCAATCCTTTTTAGTCTTCCGTAGTTCTTTTCCTGTATGTGCTCCTTAACGTCGTCCAGCCAGTCTCTTCTAGGTCTTCCTCTGGCTCTGTTTCCCTCATATCTGCCCTCTAATAGGACTTTTGCTTGTTCTGTGCTTGAGCCCCGCATTAGGTGTCCAGCATACTGAGTTTTCCTGTTTATAATTTCTGTCAGGAGTTGTCTCTTTTCTCCAATTTTCTTTAGTACCTCTTCATTTGTTATTCTCTCTTGCCAGCTAATTTTCAAGATTCTTCTGAAGCACCACATTTCAAAGGCCTGTATTTTATTTTTCAACTGCTTTGTTAGAGTCCAGCATTCGCAGGAGAATGTGATAATCGAGTATACATAGCATCTCAGGATTCGTAGTTTTAGTGTTTGGTCTAGGTTTCTTCTTAGTAATTCTTTTTGTTTCCAAAAGGCTTCTTTGGCCATAGCAATTCTGGCGTTTATGTCTCTTGTACATCGTCCGTTTTCTGTTATGAAACTGCCCAGATATTTGTATTCCTTTACTTGTTCCAACTTAGTGTTATCAATTAGGATGTTGTGTTTCTCATTTTTGTGTTTGCTTACTATCATCGTTTTTATTTTCTTTCTGTTAATTTCCATCCCGTATTCTTTGCTTTTGTCATTTAGCTTGTTAATTATGAGTTGGAGGTCTTCCTCTTTTTCTGCAAAGATTACCGTATCATCTGCATATCTGAGTATGTTATAGATTGTTCCATTGATTTTCATTCCAGGAGTTTGTTCTAATGCTTCCTTTATTAATAGTTCTGTATATAGGTTAAATAGTAAAGGGGATAGTATGCATCCTTGTCTGACTCCTTTATTTATTTGTATCTTCTCGGATTCCTCCTCTTTTATTCTTATGGTGGCGTATTCATTCCAGTATAAGTTACAGATTAAATTTTGCTCCAGTTTTGGTATTCCTGCCCACTTTAGTGTCTCCAATAGCTTTGGAGACACTAATCATGAACATAGGCTCATATTAACTGCTGTAATTGCACAAATTGTTAAAATTACAACACTAACTTTTAAAATGGCCAGAATAAGCTGACATCAATCAATCATTACTGATATCAACATTAAACGTTTTATAAAAGCCAAATGCATAACACTCAATGTGCTAATGTTCAATATTCTTCAAGCAAGCCTCGTTAATGGCCGAAAAAATTAAAATTCGCAAAATTTTATTGAACAAATCACATGCAAACACTAAAAAATTAATGGGTCATTATGGGGTTATACACATCTCTATAAAGCCATATAGAAAGTTCAATTGAGGCATCGTCTCCGAAATAAAGGTGCAATCGAAACAGAGTATTGATAGGGTCGGGGAGCAGGCCTTTAAGTGTCTGCGGGTAAGGGCCGATCCAGCCCCCAAAACCTCTCTAAACAATTGTGGGGAGTCGCCCACTAAGGTAAAACGTCCTAAATCCGCGACAAAACGTAAGTTCACCTTATATTTCGACTACAAAACCATTTGCCCGATGATTTCGCTCGGTTTTGTCGACGAACAATGGACTTAAAACGTGTATTTTCTTATTTAAACGTTAAATAAATAAATAAACTGCGTTTAATTAACGACGGATGAAAGCAACGCCAATCAACTAAGCAACAACACAACTTCCTATGACACCAGAAAACAACGCTAGGTGGCGAATCTGGCGATTGATAAAGTGGTGCTATATAAATGCCGTGCACGAGTAAGTAAAACTTATGTTGTTCTACATAGCGCTTAATTGTTACATCAGGGAATTGAATCCCGAGCACTTGAAGAGACAGCAAAATACTGCAGTAGCGATATCAGTTCAGACGAGAGTAAAATTAGAAAACCGCGTATAAGCGTGAATCTTTCGCAGCGATTGTTTATAGTGTGGTCAGAGAAATCTTGACTTCTAGAAAAATTCAGAATGTAACGTATGCACCAAATCTCACCGTCTAGCTCCAGTGGCGGCTCCACCGGGAGGGGGCCAGAGGCCCGTGCCCCTATTGAGTGCCTGGCCCCCAGTGGCCCCTCTGTTGGGACCCTATACTTAATGCTACATACATTAAACAACAAATGGTTGGCCCCTCGTGATTAGAAGTTGCCACCCCAACGGCCCCCCACTTACCAAATCCTAGAGCCGCCACTGTCTAGCTCTAATTCTGCTCAAAATGTCTTGGACTGGGACGGAGCCTCAAACGCTGCTGGGAAGTTCACGATTGAGCCTTGAGGGAAAGAGACATAGGCCTAATTCAGTGTAAAAATTTGTGTCAGTGCCGCGATTTTTGGGGCGGGTGAGGGTGGTTGGGTGAGGGATTTGTGTGGGTTTTTGAGAAGGGGAATCCTCTATCAGGCCTGTATAAAACACTGGATTATATAGATAGATGATTCCAAACCCGTTTGTCGGCCTAATATAGCACTGGCGTATCCAAAGTTTCGGAATAGGCGGGCAACCACGGCTTTACAGATCGACATTTTAATTCAGACTAAGGGGCTTTGACCATTCGGGAACGTCGTGAGCTTCCTCAACGGGGTCGGAGGCGGATTTTTATCCCCCCCCCCATCGATCGCTTCAAACTTTAAAGTCACCTACATAGTTACATTTACATTTCATATTAAACATTAGCATCAAAAATTGCCCTAGGCTAGCCTACCCGCCCTACCGTATTTTCACAACGGTCCCTCCCGCGTGATCTGATCCACATTAGGCCTAAAACTAGGCCTATCGTTCTTCTCCACCCCACGGTCTACTTATAGGCTAATTAAGGCTTCAAATTCACCCACCACAGGGCTGCAGAGAAGGTAAGAGAGGAAGCACGATTTTCCTGGGCTCCAGAACCTGAATGCAGCCGTCTTCGTTTCACATAGGCTTACTAGTGCAAAAATGCTGCATTTTAAAGCGCATATGCCTATTGTTAACGTCACTAAGCCATGCCCTCTCCTACCACCACCCTCCCCCTTTGAAAATGCATCAGCTTGAGAATTTCAGATTTTTAGATTCATAATTTACTCAATCATAATCATTTCTTTTTTTAAATGAAAAATGCATTTTTATCTTGTATCAACTCGTTCATCTGCCTGTCTGGCACTCATTTTTGCCAACAGACACGTCACTAAAATTCTCAGATCGGTAGGCCTAGATCTCATACACTGCGCCTCGTGTCTGGAATGAGAATGATCTTCCGTGAAGTTCAGTAACTCTGGTTCTCCTCAGCCAATAAATCAGTCACCATTGGCCATCACTCCACACACTTTCCAAAAACAAATTAAAAGTATTCTTTTCAAGAAATATGCCCCTATTTTGCGAAATCCTTAGGCCTACCACAAGCTTGGACTCTACCCGCCGCAAATCTTGTTATCATCCTCCATAAAAATACTTAGCTGCAACTGCCTACCTGGATCTACAACCTTGACCACCACGGTGTACGGAGTACGGACTATGGATTTTACCCAGATTGAGGGCTCGTGAATAAGCTGCATGGTGCACTGCGCCAAGCTTTCAGTCAGAGCTATAGAAATTTCGTCTTACTTATTTGATTATTTGAATTTGTATTTGGTATGTTGATCCATAGGGAAATCAGGCTTTAGACAAAGATTGCTTCTCTTCTCCTTAGGGTTGCCAACCGTCCTTTATTTCAAAGTACAGTCCTTTAATGCACCTCTGAGTCCTTGTCCTTTATCGCTTTTATAAAGGACCATGGTTTGTCCTTATTTCAAAAATCAAGTCATGAAACCGCACATTTCAATTGAAATGTCCTTTTTTGCTTGTCATCCCATTTCAGAAGGGAGATGACCTTTTTGCTTGACATCGTATTTCAGAAGGGAGATGACGTTTTTGTTTTGCTTGTCACCGCACTTCAGAAGAAAGTTAACCCTTTTTCCCCGCACCGGGTGACACCAAGGTTTTTCCGCACCGGGTGTCCTTTATTGCAATTTGTCAAAGTTGGCAACCCTACTTCTCCTGCTTCTCCCTTTTACTGTAGCATCCTAGTTCTCTTTACATCAATAATTTTTAATATATCAAACTATGCTCTATAATATTGAAATATGAAATATATTTGAATTTGTCTTTACAGCTCTTTTTTCAGATATTGAATTGTAACACTGTTGTCCAAAAGATATGCATCTGATCAGCTGATATCTGCAATCTTTTAAAAGATTTGTTCAAGCTTACAGTATATATGTCCGTGTACAATATTATATTAGGCCTACTGTATATATGCTTCGAGCTTTGCCATGGTTTGGCGCTTTGTATACTGTAGAAAGTACCGAACTTTCTGTAGAAAGTATCGATGAAGCGAGAGAAGAGACGAGAATAAAATGTTCAAGGGATAGGCCTAATCTTTACCGCGACCTTGGACGAATTGTGTAGGCCTCTGACGTTAGCATGGGGTCCAAGATTTCATTTCAAATTCACACAACCCAACTTATCTCACGCCGCCGAGTGGCGTTTCTCTCACCGGACGCTTTCCATTCTGCAGTGGAGAGAGCCGAATTCAAGCATCAACAGTCCACAGAGGGTGTCCAAAATATCTACTAACACCGCCAGGGGCGTAGCCAGGAATTTGGTCCCTGAACACCGCCTGACTTTAGCCATCACAGCAGCAGTTCCTAAGCTTTCGGTGATCGCGAGCATTATAAGGCTGCTGCAGAGAATAAAATACGTGGTGGTGAAATATGTGGAAATCATTGAAATTGGCTGAATTTTGCATTTCTGTCTTATACTGGCCAACCGACCACCCGCCGTTTGGATGCATCGCCGTTTGAGAACAGATCGGAGCGTCGCTACTACGCCTTTCAAGTTTCAAGACGAGAACTTTCGAGATTTTGTTCAATCCTGGCAGGGGCGTAGCGACGGGAGGCGGTATATCGGTATATATAGTATTATTATACCCCCTCCCAAATCAAACTACCTTAAAATTTGTAATGTGTTTTTTAAAATATTCAAAGTTTTTAAGATTTATACCCCCAATCACATTATTCTCCCCAATCAAATTCCTGGCTACGCCCCTGATTCCTGGAATAATTTGTCCTCTTATTTCTCTGTCCATGATGCTACTTGACTGGTTGATGGAAACGGACTATAAAGACGTAAAGGAGAAAGCTATGAACAGGAATGAATGGCGAAATTGAAATTGGAATACAAAACCTGCCTAAGTAAAGTAAAGTAAAATCTCGTGGATTTCTATAGCGCCTTGGAAAGCAGCACAACAGTAGCTGCTTATTCTTAGGCGCTCAGCCTCTCTTAAAATAGCTATAGGAAAGGTGTGGGATCAGCCAGGCAATGGTCAATATCCGAAGGGCAGTGAGGCTAGATTGTAACAGCTATGGCGGAAATGATTTCAGAAACAGGAAGGATTTAAGCTTAGACCTGAAGACTTGAGGAGATAGTGCGGGAATTATAGGAAATGAGGAATCAGATTTTATTGTTTTAAAGTGTCCAAGTGTGCGAAGGGAAGCTGGGATCGAGTTCCAGAGTTCAGGTGCAGCATATGAGAAGGCACGGTTGCAAATTTTCAGGGATGACTGATTTAGCGGGCGTGACAGAGTGAGATGAGATGACGAACGTGTGGGTCGAGGAGGCTGAGGGGTTAATAGTGATCTAAGGTAGACAGGTTTTGATGACTGAAGTGAGCTATGTGTAAGTGTTATTATCTTATATTGGATACGTTCTGTTATTTTAAGCCAATGTAATGATTTTAGTATGGGTGAAATATGGGAGAATTTAGGTGACATAGTAACAGCACGAGCTAAAGCATTTTGTATTGATTGCAATTTGTTGATGGAGGCTTTGGGAAGGTTATAGTAGAGGGAGTTACAGTAATCTAATTTGGAGTGGACTATAGAGGTGGCGATTGTGGACGCAGTCTTAATATCAAGACAAGGACGTAGGCGACGAAGGTCACGAATATGAATAAAGCAGGCTTTTGAAAGTTGGGAGATTTGTGATTCGAAGTTTAGAAAAGAGTCAAATTTGAATCCGAGATTTCTAGCAGTTGGAACAGGGATTATTGTGGTGTCAGGAGCCAAAACTAGTTTAGGATTGTCAATTTTTTTGAGTTGTTGGGGTAGTCCGATTAAAAGAAACTCTGTCTTAGATGGGTTGAGAGCGAGGAGATTAGATGACATCCATGCAGAGATTGACGAGAATGCAGATTCAAGCTCAATAATAGAAGCATTGAATGAAAGAGGTGAGAAGGAAAGGAATAGCTGAGTGTCATCGGCATAGAGTTGGTGGTTTAATTTGAGGGAATTAATTAGAGATGAAAGTGGTGTGGTGTAAAGGCTGAACAGTACATTTGAGAACAGATCCTTGAGGCACTCCATAATCTATAATATGAGAAAGAGAAATTTGGCCAAGACAGGACACTTGAAAAGACCGAGATTTGAGATAAGATGCAAACCAGTTGTGAGCTTTTTCAGATATGCCAAACCAGAGAGAGAGTCGCTCGAGCAGAATTTTTGTGATCTATGGTATCAAATGCTGCAGAGAGATCAAGGAGACAAAGGCCAGTAACTTGGCGAAGACCAATTGCAGTTAAGAGTCTGTCATAAATAAAAGGCGAGGACAGTTTCAGTTGAGTGATGTTTAGTGTAGGCAGATTGATGAGCATTATATAGTGAGTTACGTGAAAGGTGTTCATTCAGTCTGGAAAGCACAATTTTTTCAGTAAGTTTTGATAGAAGAGAAAGATTTGAGATGGGGCGATAGTTATTGAGATCTTCTCTGTCAAGACCAGGCTTTTTTAGGAGAGGAGTGACAAAAGAGTTTTTGAATGCGGATGGGAAAGTGCCTGAGATAAGAGAGAGGTTGATGATTCTAGTTATAATAGGCGTAAGCACAGTGACACACTGTTTGAGTAAAGAGGTAGGTATGGGATCTAGATCACATTGTTTGTTTGGCAAGGATAGTAGAAGTTTGGATACCTCTTCTTCAGTTGTAGGAGTGAAGCCTAAGGGCAGAGTACTTCGAAGATTTCTCTGTCCGGTGTCGGGGATGTCCATTACCAGTGTTGGGGGTTGTGAAATTTGAGCTGGGGGAGTTGAGGACTGATTTTTTTATAAAAATGAAAAAAACTGCATGTACCCGATATGCGATTTTTGGGAGGTTTGCAAAGTTAGCTGGGGGTTCAACCCCCTAAACATTCTCCCCGGCAACTCCAACACTGTCTATAGTGGGTTGGGTTAGCTAAGAAAATAAGTCATGGTTTAAGAAATTGCAATTTATTACGATGAGTTGAGTTTGGTCAAGTAACCCTATCGTTTTCGTGGGCTGGGTTGGGTCAGAATCATATGGGTTGGGCACGGGGGTTTTTACAAATGGATCCATGTCGATGTCTGGTTCAGAAGTGCATTTTGCTGTTGACAAAAATAATGTCAGCATCATAGTATACAGTCACACACGTAGTACTCGCATCAGCAGCTGCTTGGATGTCAGCGTAAAGTATTAATTTAAGCCATAGCCTACTCTGTGCTTAGAGTCGCATCGGTGCAAATGGCGCATCGTATACACACACACAGTACATATCTAAGCCAAGCGGATTCATAATGATTGATTAATTAATATGCGTGTTGTGTTGTGTGAGCGTTGGGGAGTGGGGGAGGGTGGTGGTGGAGGAGGGGTTTCTTTGATGGAATAATGCATCGGCGATGCTCTGTTGTGACTTGTATCGGACGTTGAATCTGATTGAAGCTGGCGGAATAAAAATTAGCATACGTATCCATGTATAATGATCCAGGCCGACTGCAGTCCTGCATGAGTTATGTATGACCACTCATAGATTACATGGGCGTCGGTGAGGAGGGGAGGTGTGAAACTGCACACACTAGAAATTATAAATTTATTTTTTAAAATAAAAATTATAATTAATAAATTAATGTTTAATCTGAATAAAATAGGTATATGATAATAAGCTTAAAATGATGGATATCAGGGATACGAGAATGCCAGGATGATAACAGACTATTGTTGGAGTCTAAAACGAGAGTGCGATGTAAGCATGAAAGGAAGAAAATCCAGAAAACCTGTTTTAAAAACCTAAATGAGTTTTCTTCAGCAAATCATCAGATTCGGTTTTTTATTAGGCCTAAGTATATAGTAATTAAAATACAAAATAAGAATCAATTATAACTTTTTCTTTGTTACATCTCTGGATTTTCGACCGAACCATGCTCGAAATTTCGCCGATTCTGAGGAATCTGTTGGCTTCACTTTGGAAAAGATGTCGCTCATGCTAACAGCACGCATCTTCGTTGAAACACATCTAGAAAATAATGAAAGACCGTATGCGCCTAGAAGTTGTTGCTTGTCATTACAGGCCGACACATCTGACTAATATAATCCAATCCCAAACTCCTGTAGCGCTACCTCATAATGCACAGAAGCATCTGTCGATGGCACACCAAAGGGACTTACGTCAACATAATTGGAGAGGGGGTTTGATAAAGTTTGACAGTTGTTGACAGGGAGGGGTCAAGAGAAGTTGACGTCAACAATTTCATTTTTTACAAATGATAAAATATAGGAAATTTCATGGAATACTATTTATTACAATGGAAAAAAGCCTGACAAGCAAACCAGGCCATCACCACCACGCTATGACACTTGATGAACAAAAAGGGGAAAATGTCATCACTGCAAAAATAATAACCTTCTAAACTTTTTAGGGGCACCGTCATTGATCTTAGTAGGAGGGGTCAAAAGTTTTTAACATAATTATAGGGGCGTCACTGAAAGTTGATAGTTGTTGACAAGGGGGAGGGGTAAAAATTGCCCAAAAATTGTTGACGTAATTAATGGACAGTCCCAAATCAAAATCATTCAAAAGTCTAGGTCAAATCCCGGCTATCCGACCGGACAACCAGGTGATAATATACCGTGGGATAGGTGAAAAAGATGGCGTTTTAAAATTAATGTTGTTCCAAAAATTGTAGTGAATTTGCAGTCCGCACATATGAGGCTGAGGCAACGCGTTCCAGAGTTCGAACCATAGGCTATTGCTTTACACAACATTCGATCAACTGACTTGTCTACTCTGTAGGCCTACGTATGTCTATCTGTGCCTGCATAGGCATATCGTTGAGCCATTGATACGATGCTTAAGCAATGTCGTTGGCTGAAAGGTCTTCGTCCGTCAAATTCATTCGAATCTCATCAATACTTTCTCCTCTTTCATGTACAGTAAAACCCTATTACGCGGACTTAAGAAGACCTGAGCAGGCGTTCGTTTCAACCGAGGCAAAATAAACCTAATAATAATAATAATAATAATAATAATAATAATAATAATAATTGACTAACTAATTAATTGCGTAATTTCAAGTGGCTTAGGAGGCATTATCTGTGTGATAACCGATATGATTAGGCCCCTACTCTCAGCATATAATAACCCAGTTTTTCAACAGTTAATAACCCAGTTTTCCGAGGTAACTTTTGAATTCATTTATACTGTAGTTTCAACCGCTACTACCTTTTCGTCCAAACCGTTCCATGAATCCTAACGACATGGTCTCAGCACTAATGTGGAGAAAAACAAATTGTTAGTTCCATGGTGATTTTCAGTCTTTCTATGTCAGAGCAGTAATGTGGAGAATCGCTTGTATGCTCAATTTAGATGGTTATTATCAGTGGTTTTCACAAAGTTAAAAGTTAAAGTTAAACTCCTTTTAAACCAGTTAAAGTTAAACTAAAATCACATTAGTTATAATGGCAAAACATTTAGTTAGACTTTCTTAAAAAAATTAGTTAGACTCACTGAGTCTTCTTACTGAGTCTTCTTGATCGGTCAAAATCATCGTTTCAAACTTTATTATTGTTTTAAGTTTTTGAACTTTATTGACAAGGCTTTAAAGTTCAATTTGAATTTTCAATGCAAAAATCGGGTCGTGTGAGAGAAATTGGTCAGCATTTGGATTTATGCATACAAAAAGCTCAACAGACTCGCATCTATAAGACAGATGAGAAGATTATCAAAGTGCATTGTGACTTGCAACTGGTGGATAAGATCGAAAACATCTGCTATGCCGATGAATACACATGGGCGTCCGGAGGGGGATGCAAGGGAGTGCAATTGCATCCCCCTGAAAAAAATGTGGAGTTGTGAAAAAGTAAATTTACTTGCTTCTTTCGTCATAAAACCTTGTTTTGCACCCCCGGACATTTTTTCATTTCTTTCGTCACAAGACCCTGTTTTGCACCCCTTGGAAAAATTTCTGCGGACGCCCATGTGAATGCATTGATTGGTCTTCTGAGACTGAGTCATCTGACGAGGAATAAGTGGAAAATTCGAACTTTTATTAACTTTTCCGGGCTTTTTATTTCTTTTCTTGAACTTTATTGAACTTTTACGAACTTTAAAAATGTCTTCGAACTATGGTCAAGATAAAATCGTCTGTATTAAATTATTAAATGAAAGTGCGTGCTATCTGGGTTCGTGTTAACGGAATTTTACTGTAACTAATAGTCAAACGTTTTCATACAATGTTTGCCTGCGTATGTGTGTGTATGTGTTCGTGCGTTTTCGTAGTTTCTCGTCTCCTGTAAGGCTGCGCCTGTGCAACTGCCACTGTAATACTGCGTCTGCCTCTTTCTGCACTGTATTTCTCGGTGCTGCCCGTGTGACCTGATTATCACTTTGCATCATGCAATTCAAATGTTTGATTTTTCACTTTGCCCGGTCCTGTCTACGCAGCAACGCGGCCTTCGTTTGCTGTTCGCCGCTTTGGCCAGCCGGGTAGCCACCAGTCCCTCGTTCGATACCAGAAACGTGGTGGACGGACCACCCATATGCGTCCCCCCACTGCCCTCACCCCAAGCCCTCGCTACCCTTCGATGGACCCCTTTTGTGTGTTAATTGATGGAGAGATGGCTTGCGTTGGACGCGCGGGCGGGTGGGGTGGTCAGAGGTTCAGGTAGGCCGATAGATATGCGAAATCAGTATTCGGACAGGTGCTTGCGGTTAGATGACACCTGTTCTAACGGATTTTGATGAGCAGCAGACGTCGTTCGCTGCAGATAGTTGTAATCTATCTCACGTTACATTTAAAGTTCTACGACTGGATGTTGGACGTTTTTATTTATGACATTCATCTGACTGCGAACGACCAATAACAGGAAAAGTACGCTGTTTAGCTGAACGATTTACCGAATGGTTCGAAGATTATTTTCTTCGAGTATTTCACTAAAAGTAAGTAAATTCGTCAATTGGTTTTCGTTGTTCTCGTATTCTTACTGACCGCCTTCGACGGACAGCTCAACCCTCTGGATAATTTAGAACGACGTTCGCGCCTCTGCAATTATTGGTAAGTGCCAAAAGCGGAGTTGATATTCCAATTAGGATCTGACACGCGGTAACCTACACCGGATATAAAGGGAATGTCATCCCACCGGGTGGAATTCAAGCGGAGTGACCGTTCCGAACGACCCTATACGGTATGTTTCTCTGTGCGTATATGGTCCTTGTATGGAAAGGCGCAGTAATGCAATAGCAGCGGTATCGAGTATTTGGACCGCTTCACCTGCCACGGAAGCAAAAATGGCACGCAATTTAGACAGTGCTATATTTGTACGGGTATTGGGGGTGAATGATTCAGGCCGATTTTAATGAAATTATATCTCAGTGATTGCTAGAAAATTTGCTTTTATGGGATATGAGTCATATGACTATCATTTGCATATTTTATAGCTACTGTATGCTTCTTACAGCGCAGCAAGGTGGTCAACATATGATCGGATTTAGGCCTATACGGTGTCTCATTAAATCGGGACCCCCTTGCATTTTGGTTAGGCCTAAAGGCCTAACTTTTCCAGATAGGTCTATATGCCGATTTTAATGAACGGTATCTTTGTATCTTTGTTGAATGGTATCTCTGTGCTTGTTAGAAAATTTGCTTTTATGCGATACGATTCTCATCTGAATATTTAATCAATGTTCTTCTTACGAGCGTTCTAATATAATTGCAGTTACAAAATGTAGCATATGTTAGTTGTCTATTTTACTCAGCAAAACAAACAATTATTAGCAGTATTTAAAAGGAGTCTTAAAACTCAGATATAGTAAAATCTGCCGTCAGGAACGGTAAATGTTCGCGTTTTGGGTTCAAACTGTCCTCCATCTGCAGCCACACCGGCTCGAAGTCTCTTTGAGCGCCTAAGAATAAGCAGCTACTGTTGTGCTGGCCAACTGCATATTTCAACTGGCGTTTATCCCACTACTAGAAATCGTTGCCTACAAGATTTTACAGATTTACATGAGTTTTTTACTTTACTTTCGCCACTGTCCAACTGTTTCATATCAATTCAACTGCGCGGCTTATCCCATTACTCGGCACTGCGCTGTCGTTGCCTACTGAATATTTTAGGGTAATGTCAGATTCAAAACATGAGTTTTTCAGACTATGTGACAGCATTTTGGCAATTCCTCCAAATGAAAAACGTTTTCAAGGTCATTAGTTTTCCAAGAGAGGTCTTGGGCAGAGGTCGAACCGCCTATAATGCAGGGTAATAGGCCTATTATAGGCTTAAACTTGAACTTTCAAGCAAATTTACAGACTATGTGACAGCTATTCGGCAATCACATTACTCCTCGTTAGATACAATTTTCTTAATGTTTCTCAATTTCTACAAGAATCTACTCACTATTGCTGGCCTGCTCAGAGACCCCTCCTTCCGATCGCTTCCTCTCTTGTGGGTGCGCTATTGGACACGAGCGTCGTCCAATTTAAACGTTGTTGCACACACACACACACACACACACACACACACACTATACTGTACGTGAAGACTTCTGGGGTGGTGCGCCACTTTACGACATTGCATGCGAGCTTAGCACGGGGATAAAGCCTACGGGTTTTAACGCAGACGACCAGTGGCGTCGCCAGAAATTTTTGGTTGGGGGGGGGGCAAAAGAGGCTAGCGTGTCAGATTCCTTACCCCTCCCCTCACCCACCCCCTCCACAGAAAACTTTCTCACCGGATTTGCGCGAATCTGGTAGGTGGTCTGGGGCAGGTTGGGGAAAGTTGCCCCCATTCCTCCCCGTGGCGACGCTAATGCAGACGACCACCAACATCCGATTTAAAGATTTAAAGATGGGCAGCGAAGAGATTGTTGCATTGGTCGTTGATGTTTGGTTGTGATATTTGCATCACTTCGAGCGTTTTCGCTGTTTTTATAATTGTCCGTTATAATTTCCGATAAGATCGGACGTGCAGTCGCCTTCGGCAGTATATTGATATCGAATTCGCTTTTAAAATTCGCCATTTTAAGCAGTACACAAATAAGAAAATTATTCTCCGATAGCAGTATTGTCATTGGCTGACCTTCGAACTGACGCCTGATTGGTTGAATAGTAGAAACGCCTGCGTGAAAGCCCGGCAGAATGTGACCGGGGAGGGCGGTCCGCCCCAGGCGGTACGTTCCTAGGAGCGGCATTTTTATGAGTAAAACATTTTTCCTGGATTTTTCAGGGGCGCTAGCAGCCAGTGGCGGCTCCACAGAGGGGGCCAGGGGGTCCGTGCCCCCTATCGAGTGCCTGGCCACCCAGTGCCCCCCTGTTGGGACCATATACTTAATACTACATATCTAACAACAAATGTTTGGCCCCCATGATTAGAAGTTGCCACCCCAACGGCCCCCCACTTGCCAAATCCTGGAGCCGCCACTGCTAGCAGCCGATGACCATTGTTGCTTGTCAGGCTTTTTTCAGGCGACGAAAACAAGTTTCCAAACTTTCACCCCGGGCGGCGCCACCCACGCTATGCAACTGATTGGGCCCCAACCTTTTATCCAAGTTTACGCCCATGACTACACGAAACGTTTGCCCAATAATTGACTCGCGATATAATCGGCGAATAGATACGCAGATAGATTGGTGACTGGCGTCAGTCGACCGATGTCGTGAAATATTGAAGGCGCTAGCCCTTCACTTCTGCTATTCGAATCCGTATAATGCTTATACCATAGAATCGTCCAAGCAGTGACCATGAGTAAAAATTTAAATGCTGGGAGTTCGCAACTTGTGGTGTAGGCCCCCAGAAAAGCGTCCGCTTCTGCCTGCTATAATGATTTTGGATGTTTAGCAGCGGTTGTATATCGGCCGACGCAGCTACCTTTGGCGGGCGCTTTGTACTGTGAAACCTGCATAATGTTGGACACGTTGTCGTTGAAATCGAAGCCGGAACTGAAGGGACACAATTCGTGTTACAGCAATTACTATAGGTTGAATATAACGCCTTCCAGAAACTGAAGATGCACTTCTAGCCAGAGAATCTCTCTCTCTCTGTCTCTGTCTGTCTGTCTGTCTGTCTGTCTCTGTCTGTCTGTCTGCCTGTCTGTCTGTCTCTCTCTCTCTCTCTCTCTCTCTCTCTCTCTCTCTCTCTCTCTCTCTCTCTCTAATGGAAGCGAGAAAATATTAGATGAAGAACACGTTAAAGACAATATTAAAGAATGATGCATGTTGCATGGACATATATGAAGCTTACAAAGCCACACAAGACAGAGACGAATGGAGGAGGCGAACTCAAATTGCAATAGACACCAACGGGTATTTCCCCCTTGGAAAAGAATGATGGCGAAGATGATGATGAAGATGACGACGATGATGATGATGATGATGATGATGATGATGACGACGACGGTGTTGTTGCTGCTCCGCTGCCGCTGCTGCTGCTGATATTTTATATATTACTATTTTATTGTTTATAGGCTACTGTATTGAATATGTCTAAGAATTCCGTCTATGTACAGTATATACCCTGTACATTGTGCTTTTTTGATACAAATAAACCAGAAGCAGTGAAAGCTAAACAATGGGAAACGATGGAGAGAGAGAGAGAGATACGGAGAGAGACAGAGAGACGCATGTCTTTTGTCATTTATTTACAGGACACAGTCATTATTCAAGTGTTCTTCTGCTACTCTTGTAGGGCCATTATAGGTTCCCATAGCGATATTCAAATTCTCAAATATCATCATCACACGTCCGTCCGTCGACAAGAAGTAAATTGAATTGAAATAGCAAAAAAGTTCTCACAACGCAACATAGAGGAAGTTTACATATTGTAGATCAGATGTACATGACCACACACACGCGCTTTTTGTTCGATTATACAGTACACACACACTGCGCGAGGGTTTGTTTCTTTCCATGTGTGTGTGCGCGATATGTTAGGGTCAGGAATTTGACCCCTTCTCACTTACGAGTGCAAATCTTCAAGATTTTGATTTTCACATGCCCCGATACCCACTGGAATTCGAAAGTGTTGGGTTGCCTTTTTAAAAATCGACAACTATGGAATGACCAATGCTTATATATATGCGCTGATATCACTATGAGGTAGTAGTAGTAGTAGTAGTAGTAGTAGTAGTAGTAGTAGTGTAGTAGTAGTAGTAGTAGTAGTAGTAGTAGTAGTAGTAGTAGTAGTAGTGGTGGTAGTGGTGGTGGTGGTGGCAGTGGTGGTGGTGGTAGTGGTGGTGGTGGTGGTGGTGGTGGTGGTGGTGGCAGTAGCAGCAGGTGGTAGTAGTGGTAGTAGTAGTAGTAGTAGTAGTAGTAGTAGTAGTAATAACTGGGTTTCAAATGGTTTAGGCCTAGTACTTTAGTTGGACATCTCGTGTGTAACTGTATTAAAAGTCCCAACATCAAAGTCCTGTCTAAGTGAGAGCCATCGATATAAAGTCGCTAACTGCGCGTTGATATGGAAATAGTGAAATGCGACCTGAAAGGTCAATATCTTGTAATGTAAATTCGGCTTCTTCGTTGTATTCTAGAGTTGAGACATTAACGAAGACATTTCGCTCGATGATGTTAGCTGCTGAGGACAAGACAGTCTTATCATCTCGTCCAAAAAGTTAGTCCCAAAATCGTGAAAGTGATTTCACACAGACGACGTAGAATTAAAATGAAACGGCAACATTAATTTTCAGTCCAGTATTTTTAATGTGCGGTGCCAAATTTCAAAATTCACAGTTCGCAATTCACACGTAAGTTCTATAATCGTACAAAAAACTTAAAATAAGACATATTTCCTTTAAAAAATATAACCGAACATTAGTAAAAAAATTTATTGAACGGGGTTTAAAATTCGCTCCGGAGGGGGGGGTTGGGGGCCGGGCGGGAGAAGTGGCACTTCGTTCCCCTTTAAATGTGTCCACGGCCCAGTTAAATTGAATTTCATCGATGTTGAGAGGGGTCGATGTTGAGCGGGCAAAGTGCTGTTACTTAGGCCTCCCCAGTGTGCACCCAAGCGACATTCTTGTTTATAGCGGAGTCGAATCGAAGTGTGTTCTGCACGACCTGTCAGTGGGCCAGGCCTCGAACCCGTGACCTTTGCGTCTTCCGGAGGCAGCGCTGGAACTGGTCGCGGAGACCGACCGTGAGGCATGCCAGTCGGTCGTTCTGTCATCGGCGACGCCTTCCGACAACCTCTGACCCGTCTCGAAAAATGTCACCGGGCGTCATTAGGGTTTCTTGAGGGGGTGTCACCGGTGTAAAGCGGTGGCAAAGGGTAAGCCCGGGTCGGAATGATTTCACTTGACCCACGGACAACTCTTGAGACGAGCGCTAAACAGATTCGCAACATACAGATGGGAGAGGGTTTATATCGCAATGAAGATCTCCAGCACTTCGATCAGTTTAAACAAAGCGAAGAGAAACCGTGTGACGTTTTAATTACGGGCGTCCTGTTATCAGGGCTTGATTAACCATGTTGCACGTGTTTCAATTGAAACGGACCTACTCATAAATAATTAATTGATAAGTGTAGCAACAATTTAGGGGCCTATTAAATTTCTACTGTTTCCATTTCCAATACTGGCAGAGTTTAAAACTGCTGACTCGTGAATAGTCATGCAGACATGGACACGGGTTCATTTTTAAAAACTCAACCCATTATTATTCACGCCCAACCAAACTCACAAAAGCAATGGGGTTACGTGACCCAACCCACCGTACTGCATTACAGTTTCGTAAGCCATGGTTTATTTTCTTACCCAACCGAACCCACAATAAACTTGGAAATGTCTGACCCAACCCAACCCAAATCAACCCAACTCAACCAATGAGTGTACCCAACCAATGTCCAGTTGTCCACGTCTGTAGTCATGATCCAAAAATATAACATATATTTAAGTTTATCTGAACATTTGTGTTTTTATTGTAACAATTACTTATTACTGTATTCCCAATATTATTTCATTTTATGACATTTTTTAAATTCAAGACATCCCCATCAGAGCCTAATAATTATTTCTCTGCGCGTTCTATTATTGCGCGAGTTTCAACAGCTACAGTCTTTCATGCTCTGAGATACGTGCATCGCTTGAAAATTAGCGATCTTTGAAAAATCATGTCATCACGTGCATCGCTTGAAAATTAGCGATCTTTGAAAAATCATGTCATCACGTGCATCGCTTGAAAATTAGCGATCTTTGAAAAATCATGTCGAACAAGAGATGGAAGACTAAACTGGCTGTCTGGCAGTGGCGTCATTTCACACTTTTCTTGGGGAGGCGAGAACATTTTTTTGCAAATTTTGACAAATTTTGGCAATTTTTTGCAAATTTTGGCAAATTTTAGGCATTTTTTGCAATTTTTTTTTTTTGCAATTTTTTGCAAATTTTGAGCAATTTTGGCAAATTTTAGGGCCAATGTTGGAAAATTTGCAATTTTTAAAATATTTTTTGGCAATTTTGGCAATTTTTTGCACATTAACACATTATAAATTAATATTTTCATTTTTTTGGGGGGGCCACGACCCCCAGCCCCCCCCAAATGACGCCTCTGCTGTCTGGTCTCTTAGTCACGATCACCACCTACGATTGAAGAAGAACGTCAAAATTCACAAACATTTGGTTCTCGGAAATCCAGCTGTTAAACTTAATTATTCTTATTTTCGACACATTATAGATTTCCTTATGGGACGGATGGATATAAACGGGAATCTTATAAGCCAAGACAATGTGATCGGTAATTGCTATAGGGGCCTATAGGCTTGATGACCGCCGTAGCAAAACGACATCGGTAAAGTTATCTTTTCTAATTTCAAGGGTCGTCGGCAGCGGAGTCTTTCACACGATATCCTGTCTGATCTGGCGGCAGATTTCGCTGGCTACGGAGCGATGCATTAACCCTCCCCAGTCCCCACCCCATCCACCCGCCACCTGTTTGTCCCTCAAAACAGGTGGTCCATTCCTGATTTTTATGGCGCTGCTTCTGCCTTTGGATTTAACTAGCAGAAGTTTCAAATTTTATGCCAGCGGATTCCCTCCCTCTTCTTCTTCTTCTTCTTTTTCTTCTTTTTCTTCTTCTTCTTCTCCTACTCCTACTGCCCAGAAACCGAGTGTGGGACAGTGGGATCTCTGGGCAGGCTTTTCTAGCGCTTGTGTTCACTTGAGTGCCACTGTGAATCAGTGTTTTATACAGGCCTATTAGGAGGGGAGAGTCCCCTCCACCCAAAAAACCCTCAAAATTTCCCCCAAAAATAAATCCCAGCACTTACACAAATTTTGCTGTCTTTTCTTCTCCAACCAAGTCGATTTTCCTCCCTGAAAGCCTCAATCCCTCCCCCCAAAGGCCTGGAGTCTGGATAAAACACTGACTGTGATCCATCCATGTTTGTCGTTTGTGATTCCTTCTAACTCGAAGTCGGTCGTGTTGGTGTTGTTCTGAGTTTGTCAGGAATGAAGAATCGCGAATTTCTGTGGCAAAACTAAAACGTTCATGCAGACTGCTGCTTTAGTACAGATTTGTAATTATTTCAAAATCGATGGCGGCAAACCTGCAGCAACCGATACAAGTGAATAAGAATTTCTGTACTCGATGTTGCATTAAGGTCGGAGAGGAGGGGCGAATTCGCCCCACCCAAAACCTCCGATAATTTAGGAATTAAGATAATTTGTCACAAAGCCCTCCCATACCTGGCATAAAACCCCCATGGCAGAGGAGAGGTTACGCAACCAGTAAGAATAGCCTACTCAAGTCTTTTTTATACTGAAGTCCAGTATAAAAAAGACTTAGCCACGGAGGACACAAAAGGGACGAGTCCCACATTTTGGCTGGCACCGGTCATGGGAGTTGCGCAAACCGTTGAGAAAAATGGGGGAGGGTGCAGGTAGTCAGAGGCGTAGCCGGGAATTTGATTAGGGGGTATAATGTGATGGGATGGTGCAAATCTTTAAAAACTTTGTAAATCCTAAAAAAGCGCATTAAAATTTTAAGGTAGTCTGATTTTTGGGCTATATATACCGATATACCACCCCCGTCGCTACGCCCCTGAGCATGATCGAATAGAACACTGCGTGTATGAGCGAAGAACTACAGTGTAATTGACAAGCATCTTTTTGCTCGTCGGAGACTTTTCACCCGTAACTGTCGATGCGCCCCCCACCATATTCCGGAACCCTGGCTACGCCACTGTTCACTTTCGCTTCATTAATATTGACCGCCTTTCTTGCTAAAATTCCAAAAATAGCAAATGTTCAAAGATTCTATAATGAATATTTGATAATTTTTTTTAGCTGAGTTCAATTGACTGACTACAATTCTCTTGCATCTGTTGGGTCGTCCCAGGGGGCGGGGGAAGAAGCACAGAATTTTGACCTCAGTAGTAGTTTGTCGTCGATAAGCAGAGCAAGGTGGGACTCTGCAATTTATAGGCACAAACAAGCAATTTAAACCCAATGACCTCTCAAACAGGCTACTGCTGCATAGACATAGTTTGCATAGCAGATTTATTACAGAGAAATAGTTGTCTTCTAGCTTTTGCAGTAGTAGGCTATCTCACCGTTAATCCCCAGCCGTAGACTCAATAACAAGTGTTTATGTAATAATATTATTCTTTGAATTTTGTAACTTTGATTCTGTCTTTGATTTGTGACCTGATAAACTGATAAACTGATTTGATTGATTGTTTGGTTGCTTGTCTGATTGCTTGATTGCTTGATTGATTGTCTTCTTGGTTGATTTGCTTGGTTGATTGATTGATGGCTAGGCCATTATTGTGCACAATGATGTATGTTTGAATATGAGTACTGTATTTTGAATTATATGCCTATACAGTACAACCAGGTGCGTAGCCAGGAATAGTGAGGAATTTGATTTTGGGGTATACTGTGATTTGGGGATGTAGATCTTTAAAAACTTTTAAAATCTTAAAAAAGCACATTAAAAGCTTTGAGTAGACTGATTTTGGGGGTATATTGTACCGATATACCCCCGTCGCTACGCCCCTGTATACAACATGTTGTAGGATAAACAAAATTCATACGTTTTTATTCAACCGTTAAATTCTTTCAATTTCTCAGATTCGCGCGTGAAGTCCTGGCATAAAGCAGGCCTTTAAACTGTGTAAATGCTCGTAAAGCTTATGTAAACGTGTATATACTATGCCAAAATATTATAAATATCTAATGGTCCAAAAACATTGGCGTGGCCACAGGGTCACGGGGGTCGGGCCCTTCTATTCTGGTTGGGACTAGCCGTGGGATTTGCGGCAAAACCGTTGAGATATTTGGGGGTGGGTAGGTAGCAAAAAATAACAAACGGAGAAGTCTGGGAGAGGATAGAAGAGAAGAAAAGCCTAATAAACACTATTCGTACAAGACAAAAAGAAATGGATAGGCCATGTTCTGAGAGAAGAATCAAACCTACTAAGAGAAGTACTAGAAGGAAAGATGAATGGGAAAGCACAGAAAGGGCGACCAAGGAAATTGATGTTCGACATCTACAGAAAAAATGAGTATTCAGCCCTGAAGATAAAAGCTCAAGATTGAGAGGATTGAGAGGAGTGGCGACGCTGGAGTATGGAACCTGTCTTTGGACAGAGCACCTGAAGAAGAAGAAGAAGAAGAAGAAGAAGAAGAAGATGATGATGATGATGATGATGATGATGATGATGATGATGGTGGTGATGATGATGATGATGATGATGGTGATGATGATGATGATGATGATGATGATGAAGGTAGCAAACATGATCAAAAATATTACATGATTGTACGCAGTGGCGTAGCCAAGACAGGTTGGGGTTAAAACCACCCTTGGCTGCCGACGAAATTTTTTTACATGCTTTTCCATACATTTTTCATTTTCGGACGTGATTTGGGGGGTCAACCCCCCTTGACTGGCTACTGATTGAAAAAATCTCTAAGAGCTATAGTAGAAAACAGAAAAAATTAGAAGGAATACGAAGGTGACGACTTTTTTTGCTTGCCAGCTCCTAAAAAGGAAAAATAAGAAAAATTTAGCAAAGTTTGGTCACGATCGAAACCAGAACCCCCACCTTCCGAAAATCCTGGCTACGCCACTGATTGTACGATGAATGGGTGCCTCTCTCTCTCTCTCTGTCTCTGTCTCTGTCTCTGTCTCTGTCTCTGTCTCTGTCTCTCTGTCTCTCTCTCTCTGTCTCTCTCTCTCCTCTCTCTCTCTCTCTCTCTCTCTCTCTCTCTCTCTCTCTCTCTGTTTCTCTTGGTAACCGTCTTTGACCATCGCATTTGCTCGTCGAAGACTTTTTTACCAAAAATGTTCGATGTGCCTCCCCCATTTCGAAACCCCCCTGGTTACGCCACTGTCAACATATTTACGCGAGAACCGCTTTTTATTTAAAAAACGGACGCGTGCGGCCGACACCCACCCCTCGATTTCTAAGTTCCTGGCACGCACGTAGATCTTTAAACTGCACTCTTGCACTTAAGTGCTTTCGACGCCGATGTCAACTCTCTGTTTGTCTGTCTCTGTCTCTGTCTGTCTGTCTGTCTGTGTCTCTCTGTCTCTCTGTGTCTCTCTCTCTGTCTCTCTCTCTGTTTCTCTCTGTCTCTCTCTGTTTCTCTCTGTATCTCGCTGTCTGTCTGTCTGTCTCTGTCTGTCTGTCTGTCTGTCTCTGTCTGTCTGTCTGTCTCTGTCTGTCTGTCTGTCTCTGTGTGTGTCTCTGTCTCTCTGTTTCTCTTTGTATCTCGCTGTCTGTCTGTCTGTCTCTGTCTGTCTGTCTGTCTCTGTGTGTGTCTCTGTCTCTCTGTTTCTCTCTGTCTCTCTGTCTGTCTGTCTGTCTCTGTCTGTCTCTGTCTGTCTGTCTGTCTCTCTCTCTCTTTCTCTTTCTCTTTATCTTTCTTTCTCTCTATCTCTCTCTCTATATATATATATCTCTCTCTGCTTGTGTAGTGCGTTGGCTGCACGGTGCATGGGATAATCCTCCTTCTATATTCCAAACAAACTTGTTTTTATATAATAAAACACTTCGCAGTCGAGAGCGCCTATTGTTCTATGGTAATGGCCCTGAGATACCTCGCTGCATCCCCACCCACCTGTCGCTCTGGTAATTGTCCGGGTTAGCGGTCTCTGGAAAGACATCGTGCGAGAAAGAGTCCAAGACACCCACTCTAACGGAATTTCCACTTGTACCTTCGGACCGCATCACCCGCCCACTCCACCCCACCCCACCCAACGCCATACAGAACAGACAAACATCCTGAAAATTCGTCCTATGCGAGACGCATACATCGGTTCGTATATACTTTTCGAACCGTGCGCTCAATTGCATTGGTACAGTATATAAAAATTGCGCTCTGCATGAAAAATCTGCCGTCATATATATTCTGAGAACGGCCAACAAGGGTCGAGTTATGATCCCCCAATGCAGATCAACAAAGTCGAGTGCTCCGATGGGGTCTCTGCTGCTGCTGCTGCTGTGCCACAATGCCACAAGATGCCTGTTATTTTAGACCTGAGAGAGAGAGAGAGAGAGAGAGAGAGAGAGAGAGAGAGAGAGAGAGAGAGAGAGAGAGAGAGAGAGAGAGCTACGTTCTCATAGGATCATCGCTGTGATTTATGATGTATATACTTCACAAAGATTAGGCCTATTGTTGTATGTGTGTGTTTGTGTGTCGGAGGAGGAGGAATGGGGGGGGGGGGAGCAAACGCAAGTAGTAAACAAGCGGTTGGTGGTCACGTACTCGGAGTACTCGAGTAGGCCTACTTGTCATCGTTCCGATGGCGTCGAGTGAATTCGAGCTGGGGTTGATGAGTAGAGACCTAATTATGCCAACTTCCGACCTGCTGTGGCCCTTTTGGAAAATCGTAGTTTTCGTCGGCGTTCGGCCAACGGCTTAGCAAAGAGAGGATTCAAACGCTGGTTATAATTGAATAGATACAAAAATCAATGAATCACTCTGACTCAGTCGGTCAGTCAGTCGGTCGGTCGGTCGGTCGGTCGGTCAGTCAGTCAGTCAATCAATCAACCAACCAATCAAATCTGCAATGATTATAGTGTACGATACTTCAATTTTGATTTAGGAATGGCGCTTCTAAGGACCTTAAACCTTGTTTTCGTGCTGCAATTTAAGGAGGAGTGAAGTCCGCTGCCTTACAGAGGACATTTGAGAGAACATTTTGAGATTTCCACTAATCCGAGCTCTCGCATTGCAGTGAAAAGGAATTAAAACTTTGGGTCCGT
Organism: Metaphire vulgaris; assembly: GCA_018105865.1. Classification (NCBI taxonomy): domain Eukaryota; kingdom Metazoa; phylum Annelida; class Clitellata; order Crassiclitellata; family Megascolecidae; genus Metaphire; species Metaphire vulgaris. Next base: position 32,771,213 of record CM030832.1, on the reverse strand, counting down.
TCACAAAAATTCTAAAACAGACGCCAACAGCCTCGTTTCAATGGAGCGAACCGCTTCGACACAATTCAGCATCGAATTATAGGTTGCGTTTTGGTTAACATCTACGCTGAGCGCGATAATTAATGAGGTTCCTTCGAAATAATTTTATTGAGATGGTATTTTGTGATTCGAAAGGTTCTGATCCAGACATTTGTCCATTTATAAAACCCAACCCATCATGTTTCAAATCCAACCCTCAATAGGGTTACTTGACCCAACCCAACCCACCGTAATACATTACAATTTCTTAATCCATGATTTCTTAATCCATGACTTACTATATATATATATATATATATATATATATATATATATATATAGTATCTATTTGAAGAAAGATTAAACGCATACGAATAAGCAGCTACTACCGTACTACTTTCCAAAGCGCTATATAAATTTACGAGATTTTACTTACTTACTATGTTAGCCAATCCAACCCAACTCATCGGCGGATCCAACCAGTGTCCACGTCTGCTCTGACATTCAAGAAAATCTGGTGCTCGGATCATTTGCAAATAGAACGAACAGAGATGCATGGAAATTCGTCTACAAACGCAAACCGAATTGTGGGAGAGGGCGACTTCTTAACAAAATTCTCCACCATCATCCAAGCTGTTAGAAATGTATTTGGACTGTTGTCTGCATGATTAATACGTTTAGATTTTGGACTGCGTCGTTGTGGCAGAAAAGTCACAAAGTTCCCTCATTTGTAAATCTTCGCAAATCTTTTCCTTGCCTGAGCAGTTCGTATAGGCCTACTTTCCCCCAATTCTCCGTGTATGGAATGGGGTTATAGCCTAAAGCTAAAGAAGGGCAATGATGAAATTAAGAACGGGGGTGTGGATTGAATGGAACGGATGGGGTGGAACATAGGGAAGTTAACGGCGGAAAAGAGTGGGCGGAAATATACATATACATAGACTATTGGGAAATGAGTAACCAAGAAAGTACAGTATTGCAGATAGATGCAGAAAAGGAGGTGACGAAAGAAGGAAGGCAAGGGCGTGGCCTGGAATTTGATTTGGGGGTATAACGTGATTTGTGGGGTGGGGGAGTTAAATCTTTAAAAACTTTGAAACTCTTAAAAAATACATAAAAAATTTTAATGCAGCCTGATTTTTTTGGGTGGGGGATATATATATATATATATATATCGATATAACCCCCCGTCGCTATACGCCCTAAGGGAAAGAAGAGACTGAATTACCACAGCGCTGGAAACCAACGTCTTATGTTCGCAAATTCACTAATTTCATTATTCAACGCTCAATGTGTGTGACGTCTGCTGATACTTAGAACAGTAATTGAGCGAACTTTTTCTTTAATTAAAGCACCGCATGGAACCTAATACTACATTTGGCGGGCCACACATTCAAAAAGCCAAAATGTTTATAATGTCAAGTGGGTAAAAGAAAACTTTTAAGTAGGCTACTCTACCGGGATCCATTATTGCTTCTTTTGCCCCGGGGCGCTGCAGCCAACCCCGTCTGATATCTTAAAATGAAGTGAGATGTTTCCAAAAAATAATTTCACATTATTTCATTTTATGTCGGTCGTATGCATATTTCTAAATGATCGTTCGTGATACATGTAAACAATAAACGGATGACTTTACATTAAAAGTTTTGAATATTCTGTTGCGGGAAATGTCTGCACTAAATTACATTTCAGTCAGTTTTCATTGTCGTCGTCTCTCGTGCTTTTAGTATTAGACGTGACATTAATTTGTGACAATCTGTAAACTGACTGTGAATCAACCCACAGAATACCGAAATAATCGAATTTGCAATCGGCGATTCTGGTTCTAAATAGGCTTGCATTTTAGGCTAACAGAGCAAACAATATTTATTAAACTGACAGCTGTCTATAATACCCTATAGACCCATTAAGCTCAACAATGAACCGTAAGTTGCCCAATAAACAATTATTCGGGACAACTTATCAGGCGATGAGGATTATCGCGCGTCTTATTTAGATACGAAAGACAATGGATGGGGTGTTCATTTGTCATATAGCGATGCCGTCCTGACACTTAATCCTTTTAACGATCCCTAACAATACGAGCAACGAAACATTCCAGAAATATATTATTTTTATCTGTCGGGTTCTGTCTTCCGATTTCTTTTTACCGTCGATCGGTTTTCGCTTCGAGAGCGCGGCCGCAGTCGAATGGAAAAGCCAATTAGGAAACGTATTGTTTTGAGACGTGGCACGTTACAGATGGGCCGTGGAAAGGCGTCTTATCAGAAGGTCTTGCCTTCTGACCCTAAGCGCCAGATCCGCCGACCCCAGTGGGCTATTTCGGTGGCAAAGGTGCCAGATTAAATGCTCCGGTAGATAGCTAAACGACCGCGCGGAGTACGAGAAGGGGATCGAAAGGCACCAACCCGTGTCATCCCCCGTATAGTTTGCCACACCGCGCGCGAGCGAGCGAGCGAGCATAAGCTGCATAACGGAACCGGAGTGAATGGAAATAGGTCGGACTTAACTGGGGTTATGCATATTCATGAAATCTGAGAAGATTCTTCGGAGATGGCAGCCAATGGCAGAGCGGTATTCGTCGACGGCGGATGGCTTCATCCGATTGATTGACTATCTCTGACTTTGAGGAACTTATACAGTAGGCGAGGCAGCCGCGGCCGTTCTCAAGTTAAGCGAAGGTTCAAAGGCGAATTTGCGCATTTTGTCCTTTGGAAGAGTCGAGTGTGACAGTTCTCGCTTACGAAATGGGTTCAGAGTGTAGAACCTGGCTTAATTCAGGTAAGTGGGACTCGCATTGTGATCTGTATAATAATAACAACGAAATTAATTAACACGCCGTCGTTCGCCTGTCTAATATTTTGATACTTAATTTTACTGACTAATGGATCAATGTTCGACTTCTTCTTCTTCATTCATTCTTCTGTCCGGTCCCAGGTCTTCCTTTGACACACTCGCAGACCCGATCGGCGACAATCGTTGGATTTTGACCGGTTTCCTAAGGTCGTGAACCGACCATAAAACGTTGATTTTGTGCGGGTGGGGGTAGAGGGAGGGGTGGTGTGGTTTGAACCGTTCGAAGACCTTTAGTATATATAGGGCCTAGAAATTTCAAAGTGAATTATGCACAGTAATAATCTCCAATGGCAGTCTATTTTTCTCGCGCTGCCGACGATGTCAAATACGTCGAAGTAAAAAGGAATCGAATAATTTTGTGAGCTTCGTAAGACATGGAATTACTTTCCTGATGCAATTGACAGTTTGGAGATTTCCTGTTTACAGCCAGTTTAAAACATAGGATTAAACGGGTTTGATAAAGCAATATAGGCATAAGCCCAAGCAAGCCTGCACGGACATGTGGAACAATACTATGTGTTATGGAAAGATCTGCTATAGGCCTACTGTACAGCGTACAACTGTACACTGTAGACCTGTATACATAGTGTTAGATTTGCTGCAGATTTGAAATGGGTTTTTAAGTTTAGCCTAACTATAGAAGTTGATGCATAGTAAATACTAATTGCTTGTATTGTATTGTATCCTATATAAATATACAAACTAGATATTAGATGGCATGAATCGGGGTTTAGGCCTACGCTTTTCAATTAAACAAACTATACCCGGTGTATATATAGCGTATACAGTAAGGTTAGTGTGTAACTGTGTATGCGCGGAGAGTATTAGGCCTATATCTATACGCGCTTTGGGTCCTTCCTGTTTCTTCGATAGTTCCGCAGAAACTTAATCGATTTTACGATTACGCTAACGATAACGGATGCCAGTTGGGCGGATATCTAATTTAATAAGGCGAAATGGTGTCGGTCCCGTTAGCAACGAGGTTGGATGTAAGATATAAAGATATCAGTAAATGTATATATATATAGATATATGCATATGTAGACCTATATAGGCCTATGTATGCAAAGTGAGACGAGTATTATTAAGTGGGTGTCGTTCTTAACTTCCAAGCCCTGGAAATGCGTTTCTTGAGCAGCATTTGGCAATTAAGATGCGATCGACAACCAAATGCACTTTATATATCGTGTCGTTTTGATTTTCCATCTATAGTAAGAAGAATTGCAGTTTATCACATAAACTATCAATTTCCTTGAAAATGCAAATCACCATCAGTTGACATGTAGGGCCAAAGCCTGGAATCGATATTCCAGGGCTTCAAATTGAAAGGGGTTTTGGAGATTGCTTGGCCCTCTTGCCCACTGATTGAGTATGACCACTATTGGGGGTGGGTGGGTTCGAAAATTTGGTCTGGGAGTAGCTAGTCTGACCCTCCCCCAATTGCCTCTTGGACGATTTGGTGTTCACCATATAGAGTGTCAATCTAAGAGAGGTTCAATATTAGTTCATTCACTTAGAGGTGTTCGTATTTCATGGCTTTCAACGGAATTTGCAATTGATTTTGCACCTGTTCGAGCAATTACAGTACTTACTGATTTTCTGAAAACGATACCGCTACAAACAGCTATAGGGCGGCACATCATAGCCTATAATTACATGCATACATACATGCATACATACATACATACACACATATATACACACCCATATATATATATATATATATATATACAGTATATTGACTATAGTCCCCACTGGAACCCTTAAGGTCGACTCAGCCTTACTCTCTAGAGGGCGGGAGTAAAACTAAGGATCAGTGCTCAGCTACGAGGTAAAACGTAGGTCTGGACGTACGACCAACAGCCTACTTTAGCTTTAGGCCTAAAACATCGGATTGTATAGCCTATCGTAGGCTGCACTTTAATGATTGTTATCGCGTAGGCTCAAAGTTAATGCTTAAAAGTTTTCGTGTATTAGGCCTAACTTAAAAACTAAGTTTGGCAGTGTTTTATCCAGACTCCAGGTCTTTGGAGGGGCAATTGACTTTGGCTGGAGGGGAAGAGGCACAATTCAATGCAAATTTTTTTTTAGCGATACGACTTTTGTGGGGGGATTTGAGTTTGTTTGGAGGCTCCTAACAGACCTTTATAAAACACTGAAGTTTGGCATTATGTCAGGCATGGATATGGGTCCATTTTAAAGACCCAACCATCATGATTCATCCAACCCAACCCACGAAAGCAATAGGGCCACTTGACCCAAAATAATACATTGCAATTTCTTAAACAAGTTATTTACCGTCAAAAACATGACTTATTTTCTGACCGAATTCAACCCAAATTTCTGACCCAGCCCAGCCCAATCCAACCCAACCCATTGGTGGACTCAGCCCATGTCCGAATTATATAGGCCCTAATATATTATCAGATTTTGTCTATTAAAACGTGCGATATGACTAGCAAGCCATATCTCGACGTTTGAAGAACGTCTGACATATTCTGACAATGTAGCGACTCTTCGCATGCACAGGAGTTTTTTTATATAATAGACTTGATATACCTCTGATATAGTCGCATGACTAACCGAATGACTAATCGCCTTAATCATTACTATAGAGTATAGCTATTAGCATTGACGCGGTGAGCAAGAAGAGAGGATGCTCATTGCTCACATTGCTCAATAGTAGCTCTTATAGGACTCCGTGTATACATGTAGACCTAGCGTCGCTTTTCAACCATGAAATAGTCTTCTGTCAAAGGGCGCTTGGCAAGGGGATGGCGGGGCGGGGGGGTATCTTAGCGAAACCGATCCGATTGATGTTGCGCTGGTATACATTATGTTTAACGCTGAGTAATTTCTGGTTGCTGATCGAGGCGCAATAGAAGCGAAACGGAGAGGCGGGTTCTAATTAGTAATTACGGATCAGAATGGGAGCGGACTGTAGACCTACAGAGATGGCGTCAAACAGCTATGAGCATTAAGCACATGACCGATGATGACGACGACGACGATAATGATGATGACAACGACGACGATGTTGTTGCTATTGTTATTGTTGTTGTTGTTGTTGTTGGGATGATGATGCCGCTGTTGTAGTTATTGATGTGGTGGAGGTGCTGCCGATGATGATGATGATGACGACGACGATGATATGCTTTTCGACGACCTAGGCTAAAAATGTGCCAAAATTTCTCCGATCTAATTTTCCTGTTCGAAAAGAGACATGAGCGGACAGCAATATAAGAAATTCAAGCGCATTATATACTGCATGATTGTAGACTTTTTCTAGTCTACGAGGGGAGGCATGGGACCCACGCGACCACCGGGCCATCGTAGGGCGTCGGAGGGGGCATGTCTCTCTCCTGCCCTCCCCTTTTGTTGTCTTGACTCTTGAGATCTGTTATATTTCAGCGTTTAACTATAGCTCTTAATTACGCCTCTGGGGTGGGTTGGAGTGGAGGGGGGTCTACTGCGTGTCGTCAGGAATGGAGAGAGAGAGAGAGAGAGGGAGGGAGGAAGGGAGGGAGAGAGAGGCTAAGCTTGAGTTTTTATCTCTAGATTGCCTCTTTTAAATTGGTATTCGTAAGAAGACAACCTTCAAGAAGCAATCCACTCACGATGACATAGGAAAGAACTGCAATGTCATTGTCCGTCTTACTTGGTTTACAATGGTCTCTATATATCTTCTCTCATCTACGGGACCGCATTTAGGATTGTGTGGGTCCTGCTCCGAGCATCCTGGGGGAGTCCTGCCCTGCATGACCCCCCCCCCGTCACTCACTATCCGGCGCCCGGGGGACAAGAAAGACCAAAGATCTACCAGTGGCGCTTTTATTTTAAAAAATTTTGACGAGCAAAAAAGACCATCAGCTATTATGTGGGGAGCCCCTTATGTGTGTGAGGGCCTCTGTTCCAGGGAGCGTTCATTGATACGTCACTGCTCACCTTTAGATAAGCCGGAAAATGAGCTCGTTCCGTCACAGCTTGAAAACCATCTTACCCACGGACCAGGGATTTACAAGCAGTGGGGGGGGGAAGCGAGGTTGAAAAGCGCAAAAGCACTGCAGCGGAACAAAAATAAATAGACGAAAAAACGGTCGCTTGAAAAATACAGGCCTACGTTAAACAATCGTCTGGAGATAATCGCCACTGTTTTCCAAAGAAATGTCGTATGTTTGTGATAGCAGTTTTGTTATAATAATCTTACTTTTTATTCCAGAAATTTGATTGTGTTATCGCAAACAAATAGCGCATGCTATAAGTATGAGGGGGTGCCACATAGGTGTAAGTCAATATTCTGTGAATTTAGATATATTTGTCCGTAAATTGAGACTGGTATTCGAATATTCATGTGGTGCAGCATACTCCAGGTCACATGTTTAACGATATGTATATAGAGGCATATATATAGAAAATTTTACTGCTTCAAATTCTCTCTCTCTCTCTCTCTCTCTCTCTATACTCTCAATATACTGTATATATATATATATATATATATATATATTCACAGTTTGTATGCATACATTAATCACATGAATATAGAGCATGATTCATGCTACCTTCATAGATAAACAAACAGCAGCAACAGCTAGTCATGTGTCCAGCCTACATGTAAACGTTGAGGCTACGCACAATTTATATGCGCAATGCATTCTCACATCATGGATGGATTTACATTTTAACATATGACTCCCGAACAATAAAACGTAGGCCTATTTAGCATAGATTTCGGGCGTCTCTCTTGCACCAATTATTAGGCCTATGATTGTGCATGTAGGACCATATAGGCCTACACAGTTTCCTTTCATCTGTGTACAGCCCGTTAAGTTGCATTGCGTCTAAAGCTAATAATTTCCCATGCGTTTTCCGACTCAAATTATCAGGAATTGTTAGATGTGGACATTGGGGCTGGGATGTGGGTAGCAACCTTAAAAATCAACAATTTCTCCTAAGAAGCAGCAGACAATCTATATCTATGACAACAAATTAATTATTTTAAGAATCAGGCAGCAAATCTCCATTTCAAGAATCTTCTGCATAATCCTGTATTGTATTCTGTATACTGTCGCAGTCAATTTCGACATTAAGACTAGACTTTTTAAGCGTTGCGCTTAACCAGAGGTCGTTTTTAAGAGGTGTTTTAATCGATTCCCGGGCCGCAAGAAGAAATTCAATTTTTTAAATCTGAGTTTTAATTCGATTCTGCGCCTCTCAGGAAATTCGAGTTTCCTTGATTATTGTTGTTGGAATATCAAGGTCGTCCACTTCCGTTGAACTCTGGAAAATCCGTGTAAATAAGACCTCTAGAGATACTACATCGATTCCTGTTTTGCTGTTTCCTAACAGGAGATGAGATATAATTAGATATAGCCTAGTTTGTCCAGTTGCCCAGCTAAAAACGTCTGTCTCTTTCTGTCTGTCTGTCTCTCTCCCCATCTCTCTCTCTTTGTCTGTCTGTCTGGCTCCATATCTCTCTCTGCACCTCTGTCTGTTTTTGCTTCTTTTTATCTCTGTTTCTGTTTCTGTTTCTCTCTCTCTCTCTCTGTCTCTCTGTGTTCTTTCTCTCTCTCTCTCCCCTCCCTCCCTGTGTGTTCTTATGTATCTGTAGGGCGACCTTGACACTTTGTTGATCTGTTTACTTTCTGTTGTCCTGTGATCGGTATATTCGAGTCTTCTTCCTCTATAAGACAGAGACGCAAAAGAAATCGTTCTTTCTGGGAACCTGTGCAGTTTCTCGAATTTATCGAAACAACACATTCGCGACCGGTAAAATGGCCAACTATAACACTCACTGGCGGAGCCAGGGTTCTGGAATAGAGGGGAACCAAGGCTTCTACAGACACAGGGTCTCACCCGGTGCGGCCCGCACCCCCTAGCGACGTCACTTATATTACCACTGAATCTTCAAAGTCAATTATTGTTTCTGTTCTATAAAGATATGAACGAAGTGAATTTCGGAGAGTTCCAGGGCCTTCAACTGGACGGCGGCGGCGGCGGCGGTGGAGGCAGCGAAGACGCCAGCCCGCTGTTGGGTCCGGACTGCGCCGGGGGCAGCCCCCAGAGCAACGTCTGTGCCATCTGCAGCGACCGAGCGACGGGCAAGCACTACGGGGCCGCGTCCTGCGACGGATGCAAGGGCTTCTTCCGACGGAGCGTCCGCAAGAACCACGTCTATTCGTGTCGCTTCAATCGCAGCTGTCTCGTCGACAAGGACAAGAGAAACCAGTGCAGATACTGTCGACTGAAGAAGTGCTTTCGCGCTGGGATGCGAAAAGAAGGTATAATAGTACAACAACAACAACAACAACAACAATAATAATAATAATAATAATAATAATAATAATAATAATAATAATAATAATAATAAGAATATCTGGAATGAAAGAGACAATACGATTATCCGCGACACTCCAGAGATTTAACTAACTATAATAACAATAGAAATAATAATAATAATAATAATAATAATTATAATGATAATAATAAAATGTGTTAGAGTGGTTTAGTAGGTATGTACTGTTTGAGAACAGATTACAGTTATAACCGTAATAATAATTATTATAATAACATCAATATCGTGCTCTCTGCCAACTTTTTTATCGTAAATAGATTTCGTCAAGGGAAGAAGAGGGTCTCTAACCCGAAATTAAGTTTCGGGGCCCGTTTTGGCTCTCTCGACGGGGCCCTGCGGATCGGTTTCAGATATTAATATATTGGGAAAGTTTCAACAACACGTAACGTTGGCGAGTCACTGTGGATATGCCGTGAAGTAGTTTATCTTTTCGTCGATATTTTCACAGCGGTTCAGAACGAAAGAGACAGGATCAGCGTTCGACGAACGGCGTACGACGACATCGGGCAAACAGGGGCTCTGTCGGTCGCTTCGTTGCTCAACGCCGAAATGTCTTCACGACCGGTATTCAAGATTCACTATCAAGATACAAATATAACTATAACCAGTGGCGTATCCAGGATTCCAGTATAGGGGGAGTGGAACATCGATATTTTCGGCCCAAAACTGTCGATGGGCATAAAAAGGTCGTAGTCTTAAGCACTTTGAAGTTCGGCGCTCTTCTTCGAACTAATATACCTACTACCCATAGCCCCCCCACCGTCTCACCGGTTTTGCACAAATTTCACGACCCTAGCCCCCATCCGTGGCTACGCCAATGAATATGACTTCTCCTTTGGGTGCTGTATGTATTGCTACGTCATATACCGTGGATTTCTACTCTGCTCTGTTTCTGGCTGTTCTTATATCAGTCCTAAGTTGTATTTGATTGCTTTTTCTTCTCTTAGCCTGTGTATTTCATTCTCTGTCTTCCTCTTGTTCATTTTTCTTTCATTTCCCGCTCATTACCAGATTTTCCAGTTAGATTTCCAGATTTTCCGATTAGCATTTCCTCCATAACCTGTCTTGCTGTTTCCCTCTGACTGATCTCTGGAATGACCTGGTCTTTTGCGGATGGATTTGAAGTACTATCATAGGCGGTGGAAGACAATAAAAAGTACTCCGCGGCCCGTCTAATACTCTATAGGCTCTGAACTAGCCAACATGCATTTTCAAGTGTGATAATTATAAAAAGGAATGACGTTTTTCTAAAATATCTTTTTAATACAGAATTACGGCGTCTTTAAAATTGAGTGGCATAGAAATAATCGATGCCCCTAAAGTTTGGTTTGAAACCTGAAAACCAAGAGTACATTGAAGGCTTCGTGTAATACAAGATTACAATTTTAAAATTTATTCAAACGATTTAAAGTTCTTACTTCTTAAAAAGTACCCCAGCGCCGCGGCTTATGGCGGGCCGCGGGGTACTTTGAAAAGTACCCCGGCCGCGGCCGACGAGGCCGATAGGAGTTCGCCGCCTATGAGTACCATCGATTGATAATTGATACATTGGATATTAGAAATGCTGCTATAGAAGTGAATAATTATCTATCATTATTCTAGACCGTGCTTTTTTGTAACTATGACAACATATCAATTGACCGCTGTTGTTTTGGAACGTCAGCTTCCCATGTGCACTCCGATTTCGAACGGAGACATGTCGCACAAAAAGATAGCGACTGTCGCCGACATCTGCGAGTCAATGAAACAACAACTGCTGATCATGGTTGAGTGGGCAAAATACATACCAAGCTTCTGCGAATTATCTCTTGATGATCAGGTATTTCAAACACCTTTGGAGTCCTCCATAAATTACGTAACGCGGTTTTTGCACTTTTTTTACCCCGCCTCCATCGTAACGCGACGTAACAAAACGTCGGACACCTTAATTATGACGTAACCACGGACCGACTCCCATTTTCGGTCTCCCGAATCCCGAAAAGTCTTGACAAGCAAAAAATAAGAAAAAAGATCATCTTAAAAATTTTCATTGCGTTACGTCACACTCACGGAACCCCCTCGTCACACTTCGTAGCAAATGTCCGGACCCCCCTAGGCGCGTTACGTCATTTGTGGATGGCCCCTTTGGCTATGGCATATTAACTGACCAGTTCTTATGCTCCGATTTAGCACCTGATTCTAAGATTTCATACTGTATATAAAAACACGTCTATTCCTGATTGCATAATGCATACCCTCCTTAGCCGGAACCAGGAGGTACGGACTGACCTCTGGATTTCAACCACGACCACCACGGACAAGATCACGACTACGATTTCTTACTGAAGCGACCATCGACTGGTGCATTAGATAATATTATTTTAATTTATTTATGGCGTTGTTTTCAGGTGGCCTTGCTAAGAGCGCATGCCGGAGAGCACCTGTTGCTTGGACTTGCGCGGCGTTCTTTGCCATATAAAGATATCCTCCTTCTTGGCAACGACACGATTCTTCATCGTCACACGCAACACGAACCGGGTTTCGGTCGAATTGTGGAGCGCATCTTCAACGAAATAATCCAACCGTTGAACGAAGTTCAGCTTGACAATTCCGAGTTTGCGTGCATCAAAGCGATCGTGTTCTTTGACCCAGGTCGGTTGAAAATGTGTTTTTATCTTAATCAGACCATCTAAGAGTCTAATATAGCGAGCACATATTTGACGTTCAATGCGTACTTCACATTACACAGGACAAAGTAGTTTACCATTGCCTTATAAGACCCGCGTTTTACTCTCGCAGCGTAACGCTGCTACAAATTTATCGACCCCCGCCATGACTCGATTCCGGGATGTTCACCCATCCAAGCACTAACCCCGCGTTCGACGTTGCTTAACTTCGGTGTTCTGACGGAAACCGGCCACACAGCGCCAAATAGGCCGCGTCCATTAGCAACAAGCGTTATTCTAATAACTCTTATACGACTAGTAACTCTAATAAGACTAATAAGACATCGTTTCAAATGTCAGACGTGAGGAACATGAGCGATCATCAGAAAATCAAGGCAATAAGATACCAGATCCAAGTCAACCTTGAAGATTACATCAATGACCGTCAGTATGACTCCAGAGGGCGCTTTGGAGAGATACTCCTGATTCTGCCGAGTCTTCAGAGCATCACGTGGCTTCTCGTGGATCTGCTGCAGCAGTTCATGATGCACTACAGTCACATCAAGATCGATAATCTGTTGCAGGAGATGCTTCTTGGGGGTAGGATCAATTTGTGAATCTGAAGTTTGTAAAATAATAATAATAATAATAATATAATAATAATAATAACAGTGATAAAGACTGGCTATAGTAATACAGTAGAACTTCGTTATTACGTACTTGGTTATAACAAACTCGGTTATAAAGTAGGCCTACCGCAATGTACGATCCCGTGTGAACGGTGTGATGCTCTATACCGTGTATTGGATGGTATTGGATATAACGTGCCTTGGATATGATGTACTAGATTTTACAGATCAACTAAGTACGCTATAACCTAGAGTCCTAGACCAAGACCAAGACTGAGGTGTCCCAATACCGAGACCGAAACTTAGGAGTCCAAGACCAAGACCAAGACCAAGACCGAGACTTTCAAACCTGAGTCTTGAGACGTATCGAGACCAAGACTCAAATCTCAAGAACCACAACTCTGCATTGCACCATTTGTTTTGTTAGGTGTCATCTGCGATGGGTCGTCAAATGTGCAGCTGGGATCTGGACCTTCGCCATCAGCCATATTTCTGCCTCATTCTGGAAATACCCTTCAGTCAAGCAACCATTCCTCGGTCGCCTCGATCAACAACAACTTCAGCGCCTCTTCGTCCATATCACCACGTGACTATCACGTGACACGGTCGCAGCGACGCACCCTAGAGGGAATTCTCGACGCGCCCGGATTTCCCACTCACGCGCCTCTAGCTGCTGTGCCAGACGACAATCCTTGTCTGTCGCACAACAACAACAACCTGTCTCATTCTGCCGAGCAGACGAGAAGCTCTCGTTCTCGCTCCGAGTTCCCGTACCACCTGCAGCAGCAGCAACACCACCAGAGTTCGCTGTCCAAAGACGGGATAGTCGTCGGCGGGTCTCCGTCGGGGATGATAATCGCCGACGCCTATCGGGCGATCGCCGAGCCGTACAACAGCATCGCCGCCGCCGCTTCGGAGTCGTCGTACAACCTGGGACCGTCGTACAGAACCTATCCGGGCAGACATCAGATGAAAGCGGAGATGCTATGACAACCACCCGTTGCGAATACAGAAGACGAAGAAAACAGTCCAAGTCGTCATCATCGAAGCTATCACACTCATTTTTGATACTCCACTTATATGTTTTCATGGCTGAGACTTACTTCATCGTCATCATCATCATCGTCATCATCATCATCGTCGTCGTCGTCATCATCTTCCATGATGCTCTGACAATAAATACTCTTGAGTTTTAAGTTTTAAAGGAAGCTTTACTTTTAGCTTATTTCATTATATTATGATCCGTGTTTTTACATTTTTTTAAATAATCCTGAATATCAGTGATGACCACAGTTCAGGAGACTGATTATTTTGACAGTATGCATGGTGCATTTGTATTTCGTCTGAGATGGCAAATTCAATGCGTGTGTGTGTGTGTGTGTGTGAGCGTGAGCGTGTGAGTGTGTGATTAATCTTAGATCTAAGACTACGCACCAGTGCCTTTTGCATACAGAACACTGCCAAGATTGTTATCGATGTCAAATACGGTAGAAATTTGATGTTATTGAAGACGGACATTCTCCCCTGGACATAATCCCCCCGGACATTATCCCCTGGACATATCTCCCGGCAAAGAAGTTATTGATCTTAATTTTAAAATGTACTTTTCGGTTATCTGATGCCATGGCTGCAGTCAGTATCGTTTAGGATTGGGGTTTAGTGTCTGGTTTATGGTGTAGGTAATATAGTCAAAGTCCATAGAGTAAACAAAGGGGAAGGTTTATGTCCGGCTGTGTCATTTCAAAGGGTGTATCGGGGGGATAATGTCCGGGGAATTATGTCCAGGGGGAGAATGTCCTACAATCTTGTAGACTGTCTGAGCAGCAGTATTTATTCATTGCGTGACAGCTTAATACTGGAAATTATGTTTAAAATATTCAGGCGCATTATTGTTTGGCTATGAAGCGAAAAGTTGTGTATTTTTAAAAGAAATAATGTGAAAATGTGATTCCTTAGTAAGTAATAGCAATTCAAAGCAATGACGTTGTGCTGAGTTGCAGCAAGGCTAAAATGGAGCAAAAATTATGATAAAATATATATGTTATAAAACAGTTTAGCGTAGCGTTATACCATTCATTATTTTGTGTCTATGTATTTGTAATTAATCGTTTAAAATGTATTGTCAATCTAAAGTGACTTTAAAAATATCAGTGCCTTACAATATAGTATTCAAGAGAAACTCGTATTCATAGTTTTGTATTTTAAATTGCTTGCTTGAAATTTGTTAGAAACAATAAATAGAAATATTCACGATTCTGGCCTGTAACTAGTAATCCTGTTCTGACTGGCTATATTGATGCTGTGACAAACAGATGCTTTACCATAGTATCGCATGTACAGAATTTGCAAATGAATGCAATATTCAGTGTTTAGCTGGCAGGGAGATTGCACCCCACCTGCACCCAAATGGTTGAGGCTGATCCCCTTGTGGAAATCAAGCCGTTTTGATTTGTGGCTCTCCGATTCTCACCAGAACTAAAAAGTGTTGGGATGGGAAATTGGGAATTGTCTGGCCCCCACTGCTTTGTAAACGTTTGGACGAATTGTGTGGTAATTATGGTTACCAGTTCAACTAAGAAAAACCATATGTATTCATACATATGAAATTAAATTGTTTAGATAAAATATACAGTACAAATGACTATGCAAGATATAGCAATATGATATTATTTTCTGCATTTGCATAATTTTACGTAGTTTGTAACCCGCATAGCAAATTAATTCACTTAAGGCATAAAGTGCCTTAAAATGCCTAATAAGACAGTAATCATGTAAATACTTCTGTAATCGTATTGTTTACTTAACACAGCATGTAAATTTTTATGGCAAATTACTCTTACCAAATGTCTCAAGGAAACTTCAATATAGAAAAATGACGAAATTTAATATAGGATTTAATCAATTGAACAAATGTATGTCGTGTTGAAATTTTACTCAGCAAATTCATTCATACTATGAATTTTTTTAGAAGCATATGATTTGACGTTTGAACTTTGTGTGCTAACATAGTCTGTTGCATTTAAATTTTGACTGTGCATTTGACAATAACTATTTAAGAATACATATAGCAGCTTCAAGGGGATTGGATGAGGTGAGAAATGGCTGAACATTAGTACTATTCTTTTTATTCAGTCTGTTTTCCATTGAACGTTTATAACAACCAAACTGGTTCTTTTTATATGGTCGTTAAGACATGCAAACAATGTTTCACTGATACAATATAAGGTAATTAAAAAACAATAAAGCAATATTAGCTAATTGGATCGTCACTGCTATTTGCTTAAATGCAGTGGAGTAGCCAGGGTTCCGGAATGAGGGGGACATATCGACCATTTTTGAGTTTATAAAGTCTGCAAGAAAAAACGTCGTTTCAGATTTACTGTATTGGCACATTAACATCCGCATAGATCGAATCTGTTCAAATCATCCTATCTGCATACCATCATACCCCATCCCGTTTTGCGAAAATCCCAATACTGATCCCTGCAGAATATGGGGCCCGGTCCCCCGTGGCTACACCAACGCTAAAATGATGTTCTAGACATTAAACATAGTCGATCGTATAGCTAATAAATCAGGCATTGTAATATCGTGATGAAGAATAGTCATAGTTATTCCTGGTACTGTTATTCGTAGTATGAAGTAGTAAAGAACTACGAATGAGCATTGCGTACTAGCACTGCTTGTATACGCAGCGCATACCTGCTAGATTATACAATAGATCGATATTAAGAGAGTACAGACATTGGTATACAGCGCTTTTTTTGAGGGGGAATTCTCGGTACGCAATATTATGCAAACGTTTATATAAAATTCCATGCGGGGAAACTCAGAGATATTTTTACACCCCCCCCTAACAGCCCCCATTTGAGGTTGGCACCCGAAAAATTCCTAATCTAAGAATGGTATGTACCCTAAATAGCCCCCGAACACCCCAGATTTTACCGACACCCCCTAAATTCACAATCCTAGAAATAACCTTGGCGGGGATCATAATAGAAGCCGATACGGCCACGCTTGGTCCATATGTAAAATAAACTGTATCAAAATCAAATGGAAAGACAGCAACGGGTACAGTCAAAAACGTAAAAATAATAGAATCTTGAACGTAATGATGAGAAAATAATTATATCAACTAGCTTTAAGATTTTCCAGTACGCCGTACCGTTGTAAAAAGCATTGCCAAAAGGCCTATGTCACCTTCAACATCCAAATAGCGGTTGATTTTTTTGCGCATCAACTCGGAGTACAAAATGCGCGAATAGGCCTACATGAAAGCCTAATTCTAAATCGAAACACTTTTAAGTGAAAACTATTCTCGAACATATAGTCGAAATTCACGTGTATGGCCAAGGTTGTTCGATATCTTTCTGGGTGTTTCATATTGTTCTTGGATACAAATACAATGATTTTTTTCTAATAAAGAATAATATTATCACTCATTGCCCAGTCCGCAACAGCAACCGTGTGGGCCTATAGACGGAAACGATAATTGACGGTCTAGAAGTTATCGTCAAAGTCATCGTTGACTACGATAGTAGATTGGATGCATACGAAATCCTCTTCGTTTTCGTTTTTTAGTTCACCTCTGAGCTTAAAGATTCCCTGTAAATGAAGAAATTGATCAGCAATGTATAATTAATTAATTAATTAATTAATTAATTAATGCAACGTTGACCATAGGCGTAGACTTCTACAATAAATAATAATAATAATAATAATAATAATAATAATAATAATAATAATATGATTTTAAGTGGTTTAGGAGGCTAAGTAAGCCTGTGTGAACCACTTAAAATCACATTATATTATTTGTTCTCAACGGTTTTGCGCAATCCCACATCCAAGCCCCAATACAAATAAGGGGACCCAACCCCCACCCTACCCTCGTGGCTACGCCAATGGTCTGGAGTAGTCGAACTTCGCAATATTTTGTAATACATCTGAAAGAACAAAAGTGGGGGAACCAATTTGCTTGAGGTCTGGGAGGAAAGCTTTGCAACAGTAGCGTAACCAGGTTTTAGCATCAGGGAGCTGCGAGCATATTAAAAATGCGCCACGTCAAATTCTTCCCGAGACAGGTCAAAAAAGTACAGACGAGAAAAATCCCTATGGCAACGGAGACGTTTCATTAATTTTGTCGCCGAAAGTTTGTTGTTGCTTCTTTTTTTTAATTTTTTAATTTGCTATTTATTTATTTATTATTACATTTTCAAAAAACGAAAAAGCGCCACTTTCCCCCAAAATTTGAAATTTCATCGGGGGATCTTCCGCTTCCCTGCACTCTCCCTGACTGCTAAGCAAAACCCTCAAATTCAATAGTGTTATTGAGTGTAGATCTTAGAGTACTTACTCCGGGCAGAGGAGTGAGTGGATCGATGTAGAATTCATAGTTGGGTATGTGCACAAGAACTGAAAACAAGAACGTTTAGCACGTTTTAATCGAAACCTGTCGGCACTGACGTTAATCCGCATTGAATTATTGGATTTGACAATAATAATATTGCGATTCAAATCCAGGAACGACCATCTACTGCTGACAATAGCATTATTAGCATGTCGCTATAGAAGTCTATTGACGATACCATGAGTTGCAGCGAGATTTAAAAGGCCAACGCCAAAGTGGTTCCAAAATTTATTGGAATTAAGAGCATTGATAAATTGGCGCTATATAAGTTCACTGATGATAATGACACTGATGTTTATGCTGCTGATGATGATTATGATGAGATGAAGATGATGATGAGTATTATTACTATGGTGACGACGACGACGAGGGTGACGACGACGACGAGGGCGACGACGACAATGATGATGATGATGATGACCTATATTCAGTCGAGGATGATACCACTGTATTTTCCAAATTGACCTAATTTTGCGTTCGATTCGTTTACCTCCTTTTTGAATAGGACACGACAGTTGCAGGTGAGGAATATGCTTCTTTGCAAACGTTAGGACGTCATCACAGGTTATATCTTCACATTCGTCGTAGATGGGATCTGGAACGTCTTGCACCCAGGCTTTGCCGCATATGACGCCGTTGGTGAAAGAAGTGGCTGCCACAGAACAGCAACAGAAATGCCACAACTAGGGTTGTAACTTTTCCGGAAAAGTAAAATTTGGGAATTATTCCGGAAATTTCCGGAAAAATGAAACCGGAAGTGCCGCGCGTATGTCCATAAAATATTACATAACGCTACAATCCTGACAGCTGTTAACAAATGCCCAACAAATGAATAGTAATAAATAGTAATAATGATAATAATAAAATAATAATTATAATAGATAGTAGTAATAGTAATAAACAGTAATAAATAATAATAATAAACACTAATAAAAGTGATATTAATAAATAATAATAATAATCAACTTTCCGGAATTATTCCGGAAAAGAGCCGCTATTTTTCCGGAAATTTTCGGAATAATTCCGGGGGAAAATTCCGGTTTCCGAGCTCACATCCCTAACCACAACGTAAACAATTTCGAAACTGATTACTTCTTCGACAATGTCTTCTATTTGCTTCATCAATATGCCTACAGCTGTGTCTTATAATTCAAATGCGGTCGTCTCGTTAGACAATACAATACAACGCAATGCAAAATCTCGTCGTTTCAATCTTGACAAAACGCAAGGTTAAAACAAGATTTTACTTATTGTGAATCATATATACCTTCCTAAGTTAAAACAGATATGTCCATAGGCGTAGGCCTAAACTTCTATTAGACCTCTAGGCTCGAGCTCCGTCCCACACGTTTTGAAAGACCAGGCTAGGAAATGGGAAAGGAATAGAGGTGGGTCCCTACTTTTGCATCTACTGTAAGTTTACGCCACTGGATATCTATTACCAATATTGTGCCTGCATTCAGTGATATTTTCCAGTAATCATCATTATGTACGATTTGTTTTATATATTTTTATTTATAGACCAGTGCTATTACTGACTTTGGATTAAACTTGAATTAAAAAGTGAATTGTTGAATATTGATATGAAGTCTGTCAAAACTTGGAAAACATACAGATTATAAAATGGATTCAAGTGAAACAACAATAAAATTTCTAAGAAAAATGTTTCGCAGAAAATAAGCATTACCTGTATTAAGATATAACTTTTTTTAGTTCATGCATTGGTCTATTGCATGAAATCTTAGTCTCATCGACAAGGCTTCGATTCTTACCTGTAACTGCGATCAAACTAGCGCGGTACGTGGTAGCAATGCTGACGACTTTCGGAGTCCATTTCGCAGTAAAGTTGAACTTTTTCGAATCTATCAACGAAAAGTCGAATATATGATGGAATTATTTTATATTTCTTCCGTGCGTTTCCATTTATTTCGAATTTAGACATATGCTCTGCTCCACAGAATGGAGAAAATGTGCAAAATATTTTGCTGAGAAATCGACAAATATGAGCCCAACTCGACCAGAATTTTCACTGCGGTGACGTAACTGTATTAACTTGGTCACGAAGAGATACCGATTGGTAGGGTACCCTCTATTCGAGCCTTGGCTGGTCGTGGTTCTTCAGGAGGCTGAGGTAGGGTTGATTGACTGCAAGTAGTCATAAAGTATGCAACATTGCTCAAGAGTTCCTGATTTGAATCTTATATCAGCCGACATTGTTTAACATAGTAGCCTGACCGCAGTCAGGGAGAAAGAGAGAGAGAGAGAGAAATATATATATCTATCATATTAAAATCGTTATTCTGTATGTCTGTTACCTTCAAGCGTTCTGATTGGTTGACTATTGGTAGACGGTTTAGACCGTTTAGTCCTTACGTTGCGATGCGTTTGTGTGCGAGCGTTGACTATTGGTAGACCGGTTTAGTCCTTACGTCGCGATGCGTTGGTGGACGATTGGACGATGTTCGAAGACGACGTTGCTATTGATAACAATTGTTCGTAGAACCGGTTTAGTCGAGTCATTGCAGCGTCAGAGGGCTGGGCGTGCGACGACGTTGCTATTGATAACAATTGTTCGTAGAACCGGTTTAGTCGAGTCATTGCAGCGTCAGAGGGCTGGGCGTGCGACGACGTTGCTATTGGTAACAATTGTTCGTAGAACCGGTTTAGTCGAGTCATTGCAGCGTCAGAGGGCTGGGCGTGCGACGACGTTGCTATTGGTAACAATTGTTCGCAGCCTGAGGTAGTTGCGCAATTTAACGTACATTTTAACGTACACAAAAAATACGTGTACGGCGTCACAAATGGCCACAGTTGCGTGATTTTAACTTACATAGGCCTAATTATTACGCGGCGCAGAGCTTGGCTAGGTGGCGATCATTGAAATGTTGTTCACCATGAATTCAATGATTGGGTACTAGGTATAGGTATTGGATTAGTATTATCCTGCACTGTGAGCGAAGAGTATCTTTCTAGTATATATATATATATATATATATATATATATATATATATATATATATATATATATATATAGAGATAGAGAGAGAGAGAGAGAGAGAGAGAGTGGCATATATATACACCGTGATCACGAAAATCAGGGCCCCCTAGATTAATGAGTATAACTTAACAACCTTTCGACCAATCATGCTGAAATTTTAATTATAGTAGGCCTAGGAGACAGTCTCGGTACTCAAAAAATATTTCGCCTCTACGCTGCAGCTGGTACAAGAAAGAAGGACATCACTGGCGCTCGTCTTCTGCGTACTCGTCCGACTTTCACCAAGTCCTTAATTAATTGTATCAGTTGGTGTTTCAGCACTTGGTCGTACAGCTATTCACTTCGTCAAGCCGGGGGTGAAAGGCAACGGACAGTATTACAGAGACGTTCTACTGATGCAGGGACTGCTGCCGGACATCCGAACTTTCTCAGATTATTACACATTCCAACAGGACGGCGCACCGGCACGCAGAGCTCGAGAGACAGTTGAACTGTTAGGTAACGAAACGCCGGACTTCATTCCACCTACTCTCTGGCCACCTAACAGTCCGGATTTGAATCCGGTGGGTTAAAAATTTGGAGTGTTATGCAGGAACGCGTTCACCGAACGAAAGTCCGTGATATTGAGGACCTGTGACAACGCATCATCTGGGGTGGGGCCCGTACCGGGCCGGGCGCCTCGGTACGGGCTACGGGCCTCGAGGTACGGGCTACGGGCGCAAATGTACGGGCTACGGGCCTTGTACGGGCCGGGCGGTAACAATATTTCTTTAATAAATCCAAGTTTATATTTGTTTAGTCTTGCCTTTTTCCTCCTCTTTTCCTAACAGCAACAAAATATTAATGTTCTATTGACAATTATACAATAGCTACAACTAAGCTGTAATCAAAATTTTAATTAGGGAACAGCTAAGAAAATAATTTTTAAAATATAATTAATGAAATTTATATGATTTTGAGTTTACAAATGAATATTGTATTTAATATCATGTTAGCAGATTATACTTTTATGGAATTACCTTGCAGCCCCGCCCGTACCTCGGGCCGGGCGGCAAGGTACGGGCTACGGGCTACGGGCCGGGCGGGCCTCAAAGCTCGGGCCTCGGGCTCGGGCTCGGGCCGGGCCCCACCCCAGCGCATCATGCAAGTGTGGGACGAGATTGATCAAGGCATCATTGATGCGTCATTCAAGCAATTGCGTAGGCGTCTTCGTGCGTGTATTGCAGCAAATGGCGGACTGTTTGTATATATATATATATATATATATATATATATATATATACACGGTGATCACGAAAATCAGGACCCCTAGATTAATGAATATAACTCAACGAAAAGTCAACTAATATTCAACAACAAAGTTGTAGTACGTGTACTTTAGATAGTTCTAATGATATTCCACTCATAGTTTGTGTTCAAACGGTCCGCCATTTGCTGCAATACACGCACGAAGACGCCTACGCAATTGCTTGAATGACGCATCAATGATGCCTTGATCAATATCGTCCCACACTTGCATGATGCGTTGTCACAGGTCCTCAATATCACGGACTTTCATTAGGTAAACACGCTCCTGCATAACACTCCAAATTTTATAATCCACCGGATTCAAATCCGGACTGTTTGGTGGCCAGAGAGTAGGCGGAATGAAGTCCTACGTTTCGTTACCTAACAGTTCAACTGTCTCTCGAGCTCTGTGTCCCGGTGCGCCGTCCTGTTGGAATGTGTAATAATCTGAGAAAGTTCGGATGTCCGGCAGCAGTCCCTGCATCAGTAGAACGTCTCTGTAATACTGTCCGTTAACTTTCACCCCCGGCTCGACGAAGTGAATAGCTGTACGACCGAGTGCTGAAACACCAACTGATACCATTAAGGACTTGGTGAAAGTCGGACGAGTACGCAGAAGACGAGCGCCAGTGATGTCCTTCTTTCTTGTACCAGCTGCAGCGTAGAGGCGAAATATTTTTGAGGATCGAGAGAGGCCTACTATAGTTAAAATTTCAGCACGATTGGTCGAAAGGTTGTTAAATTATACTCATTAATCTAGGGGTCCTGATTTTCGTGATCACGGTGTATATATATATATATATATATATATATATATATATATATATATATAGAGAGAGAGAGAGAGAGAGAGAGAGAGAGAGAGAGACAAAGACAGAGACAGAGACATAGAGACAGAGATATAAGGACAGACGGTCAGTCAGAAAGACAGACAGAGGGCAAGTGGCAGAGGCATAGCGAGGGTATCCGGCGCCCGGGGCAAAGTGTGCCGTTGGCGCCCCCAACACTACTGACGAGCAAAAGAAGGTCATCACATCGTTCTCTCGGCGGGAGAGTCGAGTCGGCGCCCTCAACTCTCTGCGGCGCCCTCTCCCTATACTCTAGACGAAAAAAAGGTCGCCGCACTTGTTTCTTCTTATTTATTATGCATTTCACTTACCAAAAACCCGATTTTGCCCCCTCATCTCGGCGCCCGGGGACATATGCCCTCCCTTCTCCCCTTCGCTACGCCTCTGGCAAGTGGGAGTTAACGTACGTCCCTTCTCAGGTTCCCTTATAGAAGTTGTCGTATATAAGTGATGGCGTCCTCTTAGTTATGGAATCCTGGTTACGTTGCTAATTTGCAAATTGCAACAACGTTTTCTACTAGCAGAAAGAAACCTACAGAATAAGTTAGAATAATGCAGAATCTAATCTCTTTAAAATTCAAACGTACCGCAGCTCTCAATGCGACCCTCGTCGGCTTTAGGAACGCTCGCCGAAAAGCATCCAAGGACTCCGAGGACGGCGAATACGACAGGGAGTTTCAATAATCCAGTCATCTTATTATTTCAGCTCAGATCAGTCGCCTATTCGTCAATTTAGTTGAAAAAATGGAAGGATTTGTGAATTTCAGTTAACGTCTGCTGTAGAACGCAGTTATATAACTGTTTAATTTCTATCTTCTGTAATGTTCGGTTTATTGTTGTCTAGCCTAATGTCCTATATATCGATAACTCAACCACCGTTTAAGCGTAAGTTTCAAATTAGTCAGTCAAATTGCTGTCAATAGTTACACGTTCCTGACTTCTGCTGTATGAAGTATGTCACGTAGGCAGTGTGCATTACACACTCACACCCCGCGTAGGATGTTTAGTTCTGTCAGTAAATCCCGGAGCAGGCCGCGTGTCACGCTGAGTGCCTGTGTGTCATGTATAAACAGTTAGTGTATGGTGACTTTGTGAATAGTCTTAGGCAACAAGAGGATGTTTAATAATTTCATTCCTCTTAAGCAATTTATTCCGTTTTGGGCGTTTGATAATTATGCGCTACTCAACACACGATTGGTACCCAACGGTCTAAGTATTTAGTCTCACGAGTCTTCTATTTAGGTCTACTTAAGGCGCGCGTGCTCTCTAAGAGCACGTGCGCTTCGAATAGGGGGGTACCCTTCAACTCTTCTCGAATAGGGGGTACCCTTCTCGAATTGGGGCACCCTTCAACTCCGCTGAGCCATTGTCATTGGCGTAGCCAGGCTTACGGAATAGTGGGGGGAGGGACACTTCAACATTTTCGACAAGTGAAAATGAGAAAGTATACAAGAGAAAAGGAGTTTCTGACGCATTCACATCTTCCACTCTCCGAAAAATTTCACAACGACCGATCCTAGCCAGAATAGGGACTCGGGCCCTCTCTGTCCCCTGTGGCTACGCCAATGGCACTAGTAGAGTAGACCCCTTACAATCCCAAATCACCAACCGTCCATGTTTATCGTTTTTTGCAATTATAGCTTGTGAAAGTCCTGTATCAGTTTGACAGTTAACTCTGTTCTGTCATTTACAGCTGCCAAACTGTTGACGTATTTTTTGGTTACCTGAAATTCATCGCGGGTTTACCAGCTGTCAGGGTGCTTGTGTGAGGAAATCAACATTCAGGCCAAGAGTATTAAAGAAATATATAGTATTGTTTGTGCCAAAGCCACTGAGTTTCTTTTCAGAAATGGCACTGCATGATTGTGTTGACATGTATTTCTTTACAGCTGTTATTATATTCAATGTGGCCTTCGTTTGGTTTTACGCAGCAAGTTCTGGCCATTTTACGACGTGTTGTAATTTTTGTTATTGCATGCAGAAAAGTGCAAAGAACTGTGCAATGTATTTTCAGAGGACCACTTAACCAAGATCTGAGCTAGTAATTCTTCTTTTTGCTTTGAGATGCTACATATGCTGCATCTTATACAGTGTTTATTCTAGCCACCTAGACATGGGGGGAGTTTAACATGTTGCGGGGGTGGGGACAAAGTTTCTCATGTTTGACAAGCAAAAAGGTCATCCTTATTTCTATTTTCCTTCTGGAAATACCTGACAGGCAAAAAAGATCATTCTTATATATTTTTCCTTCTCGAAATACTTGACAAGCAAAAAAGGTTATCATTGTATGTTTCCCTTTCGAAATACCTGACAAAGTCATCCTTATATTTTTCCCTCTCCAAGTGCAGAACCCCCGTCATCAATTTTTTCGGAATAAATTTTTACCCCAAGCCAAAATATAAACTTGGGGGGATTCTAACTTGGGGGATTCCCACCACTGAGAAGGCCTAGAATAAACACTGGTTTTATATTATATTATTTTAATGAAACTTCTTGGCTGTGACCAAAGTGAGGTGTCTGTATAAAATAAAATGCATAATCTTAATCACAGCCATAAAACACAAGCTGTACTCACTTGTATAGAGCCCTTAAAAGTGAAAATATTATTTTTTGGCATTTTCTACTAGTCTTTGAGTGAACTGGAAAATACTCTTATTGGTGCTGCCGTCTCATTTAGGTCATTTTATCTGCTGCATATATGGTATGATCTGCAGTAATAATTTGTGACCATCACAGGAGGGATTATATGACCAAAAATCAACTTGCTGTCCTGATCAACTGTATGGAATGCCAGTGCTGGTAGTATGGGACGAGGGCCGAAACTGCATTGCAAGCTCAGTGGGGCTATATAAATGCCGCCTGCGTCCTTCAATGGCGGCTCTAGGATTTGGCAAGTGGTGGTGGGGGCCTACCAGCCTACCTACTTGTTCACGGTCTACAATATCTGGCAACATCTTGCCATCCCAGTGTACTACTGAAGGTAAGGATGGATCAAAATTAGATTTACCAGCCTTTGCCATATCTGTTCACAAAACTGTAGTCTGGCTATTCCAATTATTTTAGGGGATTACACACGCTAAGTGGCGGTTCCAGGAATTCTTGGTGGGGGATGACATTTTTTTGGAAAGTTGGTGATGGGGATGCAAAGTGTGAAGAAGAAAAACAAGAAAAAAGAGAAAAAAGGTTGTTTGTAGTGTTTTGGTCACTAAATGTTAAGAAACCTTGCCAAAAAAGGCCGACAAGCAAGAAAAAAGGTCATTTGCAGCATTTTTCACTAAATTTAAAAAAATACCTGAAAATAGGTTGACAAGCAAAAAAAGATCATCCGGAACCCCGGTGGGGATGCATCCCCAGTCATTAACATGGTGGAACCGCCACTGCACACGCTGATCTAAAATGTAAAATTGCATTACATCATTTCATTTGATATTACACCAATATTTGGCTAAGAATATAATATACCACGCTCGATATCAGTGTTTTAGACATTTTCTTTTTATTGAACTAAATCATGTTTGCTAAACATGTATGTTAAAATTATAGCCCTACTGCATAAAAACTAGAAATTGATTCTTATAATATTTTTACTTATTGCTGTACATCGAAGACAAAATGCAGGCAGTGACGTAGCAATGGGCGTATTAGAGAACGTCAAACACAAAGCACGAGGTAGGTAATTAGGTACTTAGGTAGGCACTTTTTCCAACAAAGTCTGAAGAACATCGGTCTCAGGGACAATCTGAGAAGAATCTTTTTCGGTCTCGTTGATTGACGGATGTAAATAATTTTTCCACCATTGCAAAATTTATATGATTTTACAGAAACTAGCTTAGCCAATGGAAGCTTAGATGAAACACTTATCTAGGCTTCCAACTTTAGCCCCAGAGCTTTTTCCATGTCTTGGTCACAATGTCATAGATAAACATTACGCCTTTTACAACTCGGATTAATTCCGACATTACGGTCTCTACGCTCCCGAGTGACGTTACTAGAAGCGCCATGCGAGGGCCTTGCGTCGCCTGGGTTAATGACGTGGAAAGGGCCTGTCCATTGACTCTTAAGTCAGTAGCGGAAAGTTGATCGTAGATCAGAGGGACGGCTGTCGGTGGAACGTCTATTTGATTCAGAATTTCAAGCGAAATCTTAAGGTATACGTGCTGGATGACTGGGTGTTTTATGACAGCGAAATGTTCTTGGCCGAATACCGAGCTGTTCAAACATCCAGACGAACATACCACAGGGGAGGATGTGGACGCTGACTCAAGCATGTCATTGACTGCCGCTGAACGATTTCGAGTGGTCGCGTCGTCGTCGGAACTTGTGACAGCTGTTGCAGTTTGATTTGTGAGTGCGAGTTGAGAAGACGTCGTATTCTGGATAGCATCTGCACTCTGCTGCGGTGTGTTAGGGCTAAAAGTAAAATGTCGCCTCAGGTGTTCAACTACAGGCCGGGGTAGAACTTTATAACCAGTGGCAGCCATGGTATCTATTCTCATTTTCATTTCACTCCCTAATGTGTCGAACGCTTCCAATACTTTCTCCAAAGGCACATCAGTTGGGAGTCCATTCTCCGACAGAATCTCCATCATGGCATCAAAAAAATGTCAAATCCTGTCAATGGTTTCGTGTTACCTGCTGCCATCTACAAACAATGAAAAAAGCAACAGGAAATTATTGAACTACTCGAGACGTGGAAGCAATATGACGCATATCACAGTGGTTTTCACGCAGGCTTACTTAGCCTCCTAAACAACTTTAAATCTTATTATTATTATTATTATTATTATTATTATTATTATTATTATTATTATTATTATTATTATTATATCTTAGAGTGCAGATAAGAGGTCTGCTTAATTTCAATAATCTCCACTGAAATTTTACAAATATTTTCAACATTCATGTGCAATTACAAAGGCCACATACAAAGGTTAAAAGTTGTAATTACACCTAAGCATGCACTGGCGATTTTATAGTTCAGGCCAAACTTCAAAATGCTATTTTCTCAGTTTGACAAAAATGTCACATTGCCCGGTTTAATTCTCGATGACTCAATTAGTCATTGGTAGAATTTATTTGATATCATTGTACTGAAAATTTGACAGCTTGGTCGGCAAATGGGAGACCGTTGCGGGTGCAACTTCTAAGCAGGAAGGTCAAGTATTTTTTAAAAACCTGGACTTGTCTAGTTGCCTATAATGAGTCAATGTGGCCAATCGTCCGAGTACCTTAAAACATACAGTAATCTAGTCAACCGCTATGTTGTACATTAAATAGACGTGTTTCTTGTAGCTGATCAGTGATGCGAGAAAGGTGAGTTCTCATTATAAGACCACTCTTTTGACTGAAGCCGATGCTGCAGGTTACTAAGAATTCTTCTGCTGAAGAGCTCCCAGAGGAGATGGAATTTCTTTGAGTTTGTCACAGCTGTCAGAGAGAGTTTTCCCGGATCTGCCGGGATCTCCTGCATTTATGAGCTGCGCGTATTCATTCAATCGACGCTCTGGTTTATTGAATCTTTATCATGCGTTATCTATCAGTGTAAAGCGTTTCGAAAAGGTGTACACTGTACAGTATATTGAGTCCAACTTAAACCGCAATAAACAGGAAAAGAAAATTCAGTCACGCCGGATTACATGCTTCCAGTCCTCTATTTTCTACCGCTCTTAGAGCTGATGTTAGTTTTATCTCAGTCCACTCTTCTATGTCGTTTGTCCATCTGCGGTTTGGTAGAGCCCGCTTCCTGTTTCCGGGCACAACTCTTCTAGTCCGACTAGGGGTTTTGGCGGAGCAGGACAAAAAATTCCCGCCTATTAGGACTTGACTTAATCTGCGGCACACATGGCCAAAGAAAGAAAATGGTCATGGACGAGCACTTCGTCACCGTTGGTCCTCGACGGTCCTTATGGACGATGAAGTGTGACGACGACGACAATGATGGGTTTTGGATTATCGAGGCCCCAGTTGCAGAAAATGTGAATACTATTGGAGTCAAGCGTGGACATTGGTGAATATGTTAAAGATCTACATTGAGTTTCACAACAGAGAGGTCGAAAACCAAAACACAACTAAGCATACCATTTGCCAATTGATGTCACCAAGAACTGGCTCGGTATTCCGGGCGATGAGCCGCCCGACAGCGTTCGTCATTCTCAGCCATATACAAATCCGACAGCAGCGGCGTGTCTCTCATATGGCGAAGCACTGAATAGATGGGTCGAACACCATCATCAGGCATTTAGCCATACAGCCAGTGACCCACACACCCAGCTGGACCTCGACGCCGACTCGGCTACACCCGTTCCATACATCTCACCTGATGCTCCAACGCTGTAGGAAATGGTCGCTGACATCAAGAAATTACGCAACAGACGAGCAGCCGGTCCCGATAACATACAACCTGATTTACTGAAGGGCGCAGTCAGCTCAGTCAGTCGGGTTCTACGTTCGCTGTTCACTCAAGTGTGGCAAAAGCTGTCGCGTTCCGATAGAGTGGCTGGACGGAGTCTTTCCTTCTCTTTACACAGGAAAGGTCAGCAAGTCAGAATGTTCCAACTACCGGTCCATTACCCTCCCCTCTTGCCCAGAAAAGGTCTTCGTCCACGTACTTCTTAGTCGCCTATAACCGTTCCTCGTTCATTTATTAATTCACTCATCCAGCTGTCCGTCGCAATATCGGAATCGACGACGACGACCGTATTTATAGATCCTAGGATTCACGACCGGAAGACCAACGATAGACGAAAAACGCTACCCTTGACCTCCGCCGCAATCACTAAACGCTGCATAATAATAATGCGATTTAAAGTGGCTTAGGAGGCTAAGTAAGCCTGTGTGAAACCCACAGTGGTAGCCAATGTTCCCCCTAAGGTGGGCGCGTGCCACACGTAAGTTTCTTTCTTTGCACGTCGGTACCTCATGCAGAGTTTTGTGCAACACCAGCAGGAATTGATTCAAATAGCGCTGCGCGAATATTGAACACACGCTGGACAGTGGACATGTCAATAATAGTGCAACCACGTTGCTATATTGAAAACACTTGAAAAGCTCTCATGACAGTTGCAGGGGGTTACATAGCAATAATGGCAATTGGATTATTGCGGTAGACCTAAATTCGTAATTCTAAGTGTAGGCCTATTTTATCATTGGAACTGTTTCACTCTTTACTTCAAGAAACTATTTCGCTTGCAGAGTAACTTCAAAATCCATCTGTTTTGATGGCCATGGTACAAAGGCTAGTGTCTGTTGTTTGCAATCAACTACAAACATTTAGAGACGAATCTGGGGATGGGATGGCATTTAGGCTGCGTCTGTGGCAGTTTGCGGAGTTCATAATATCCCTGTATAAAATGAAGCTATGCC
Source organism: Metaphire vulgaris (assembly GCA_018105865.1). NCBI lineage: Eukaryota > Metazoa > Annelida > Clitellata > Crassiclitellata > Megascolecidae > Metaphire > Metaphire vulgaris. Next base: position 32,740,811 of record CM030832.1, on the reverse strand, counting down.
AAGTGGCGGTATTAGGCCACAGCTCTTAGTGAATTTGTTGTTGGGACACCTGAAGAGCAACAAACGGATTTTCTTGTAACATCGCATGAGTACAGGACACAGCTATTTTTTCCAATTGTGGATAGAATGCTACAGGACCTAAAGCGTCGTTTCGCGCCATGTATTAAAATCTGTATACAATGGAACTGGTGCATCATCACCGACATCAGAATCATTTCTTGAACCGTCTGTACTTGAACCATTTGCCATTCACTACAAAGTTGAAAGTTGTCGTCTTCGAGATACTCATAATTCGCTAGATAATAATTTGTTCCGCTTCGGAGGTGAAATAACGACAGCAAAGTTTCTGCTGTACGATGTCATGAAGAAAGAAACATCGTAAACGAAGTTGCTTTCGATTAATTATAGGCATGTACGAAGCAGGCCCGCCGAGAGAAATTCCGGGATTCCGGGCCCCTGTGCAGAAGGGCAGTCACAGGCCCCTAACAACTGTGAAAAACCGATGATAACCTTTTATTTTGCATGTCGACCTTTTTCAGGATTCAGGATGTTAATACGTCATGCACCGGCCCGGGCCCATTACAGATCGCCGGGCCCCTGTGCATTTGCCTTCCCCTACCCCCTCTCGGCGGTCCTGGTACGAAGCGATTAAGAAAAATGGCGATTTTAAACTGTTGATGAGCGCACAGTACGTATGACTCTTCCCGCTTCTACAGCGTCTTGTGAGAGATCATTTCGTACTTAAAGCGTTTGAACAATTATTTGCACAGCACCTTGAGGCACGAGCGTCTCGCCTTTAATTCGTAAGCTTCTCTCGAAAGCAACTCGGTAGATCACATCACATTCGGCACATCCTATCACAGAAATTCGGTAAATCATATCACAGAAATTCGGTAGATCACATCACAGGAATTCGGCAAATCATATCACAGAAATTCGATAGATCATGACCATGTCACAGAAATTCGGTAGATCATGTCACAGTTGTCGACAGATTAGCCTATTTTGTCTATCAATATCATAATTAATCATTAGCTCAGAGTCATTTATAATTTAATATAATTGGATGCTTACTTTGTTCTACGTGTACACCTCTCATTATTTGATCCTGACAATTCTTAGGTTTATTTTGGTTATGTTTTATGTCGCTTTGTAGTCCTTATGATCTTCATATGTGAAACTTAAACTTCCTCAAAGTTAACTGACCGATTGATGAATATTATTAAGTTACTCATGTTAATTTTTTAATGAGTTTTGTTGAGTTAGGGGCTGTCCATAAATTACGTAAACAAAATGGGAAGGGTTCGAAAAAGTTTGGCAGGTGCTAAAATTCGCCAAAAATTGTTTACGTAATTTATGAGCAGCCTCGTGGTCAGCTGCCTGGGGTTACATTTTGAGTCTGGTTACGCCAGTACCTACAGAACCACCGCTTATCATTATTATTATTATTCAACCACCTCGCTCGGCTATCTTCCTGATGTTCCTGCCAACCAGAAAAGGGGCAGTCCATTAACTACGTCAACAATTTAGGAGGAGGGGTTTGAGAAAGTTTGACAATTGCTGACAGGGGAGGGGTCAAGGGAAGTTGACGTCAACAATTTCACTTTTTTACAAATAGTCAAAAATAGGAAATTTTATGGAATACTACTTATTACAATGGAAAAAAGCATGACAAAAAAGTTCATCACCTCCACATTTTGACACTCGATGAGCAAAAAAGGGGAAAAATGGTCATCACCTCCAGTGATATGAACTACATGACTACTTGACAGATAAACACCATTATAGGCATGTCATAAAATCAATAATCTTCTTATTTCAAATGAAAAAGTTCACCGTTAACAACTACAAAAATGATGGGGCAGGCTAATAGAGATAAATGAATTTGACAGGTGCTGGCATTAACCAAGCATTTTAACCACAACATTGATGGTATTCCTATAACTTCTTTTCATTCAGTTTCTGTGGTCTGAGTTTCCATGCGGTGACCAGTGCTCTCATGGTTTGTGTAGTGGAGTGGTTTCCCGTGTCCTTCCCCACACTGTTTAACCCACAGCTGGGTGCCAATTCTCGCCCATTCATTTCACTGCAGTGTTACACTCAACCAGTGGATTAGTATCCCATTACAGCTACTTACGTCTCCCACCACTATAGAAGGTGGGTGAGGTGGACTTTATGCACTATATCCGCCAACATGAGCTCAACACTCCAGTCTATAGCGACTGTCGAGAGCGACATCCTGTCATTTTAGACCGGTCCACTGAAGTGCATAGAGCTATACAACGTTCACCCGTCAACCTCAGCTTCTCGGAATTCAGATAGCACACTTTTGGAAGTAACAAGTAATAATAGTATTTATTTAAAGTTATTATCGTAATACATAAAGTTCATATAACGCTTATCAATGACGACGTAATGACGTCTGACAAAAGACATATTATTGACTGGAACCACTACTCAATATTACAGAGTGAGCGCGAGAATATGGCAAATGTGAAAGCAGAGCACAGTGCATGCACTTTGTCACTGCTGAATTTGGAGGTGGGGCGGATTTTTAGGTTTTGGGGAATCTCTTCTAACAGACCTGGAAAGAACACTGAGAAAATCTCTCTGACGCTCCCCTGCAAGAATTCTAAAGTCAGAGGAAACTTCAATACCCATTCTTACAGCACTATCGCATTTATTATTATTATTATTATTATTATTATTATTATTATTATTATTATTATTATTATTATTATTATTATTAAAAGCATTTCTAGAGTGCAAATAATCTTAAAGCAGCAAATGCGCTAATGTCAGTTGCGAACCGGATCAAACAAACAAAAATGTCTTCAGTTGTTTTCTAAAAGAGAACAGAGTCATGCTTGAATCAGAGGAACGCAATGTTGCTGGCAGACTGTTCCAAACAACGGGGCCGGCAACGGCCAGGTTGCGGTCACCATAGCGTGTCTGAGTTTGAGGCACTGCGAGTGTGCTGGTTAGGGCGAGCGCAGATGCGACCGACCAGGCAAATTAGCCGTCAAGCAGAACACATCAGTTAGATATGGCGGAGCAAAACTGTTGAGCCTTGAACTGGATGGTCTCGAGTTTCAAAGTCACACGTTGACTGACCGGGAGCAAGTGAAGCTCCCGCAGGACTGGCGTAATATGGTAAAACTTGCCTCTCTGGAACGCCAAGCGTGCAGCTGCATTCTGAACGAGTTGAAGTCTCTGTAGTAGATGGTCGCTGATGCCATAAAGGATGCTGTTGCAGTTGACGAGTCTGCTGCTGATGAATGCTTGAGACAGCATCCTAGTTACCTCAGGGGTCAGCGAGTTCCTCACTGCCCGCAGCTGGCGAAGCTGGAAGAACGACTTCCTGCAGACTGATGCAACGTGGTCGGCCATTGTCAGTTGGCTATCAATTAACACTCCAAGGTTATTGACCACTGTAGCACATTCCATGGTGGCGCCATGACGGCGTAAAGCATTTATTGTAATCTTTTGAATCTGTTGTATTGTACCAAGTCAGCTAATTTGTGTCTTATCTTCATTCAGCTTTAGGCAGTTCTCCGCCATCCAGTCCCGGATTCTAGTGATAGTCACTTAACTGGTCCATTAGTGCTTGCTCTCCGCTTGCATTCCCGCTGCTGTAGATTTGGATGTCATCAGCGTATCCGTGCCCAGACATTCCACAGGCAGCAATGATGTTGAACACATCTGACACATACAGAAGAAACAGGACAGGTCCGCATACTGAGCCCTGTGGTACTCCGTAGGGGAGGTGCAAGGTTTCCGATAGAAGACCGCGGTAAGCTACCTATTGTGAGCGGTCAGTAAGAAATGACGATAGCCAGCCGAGCGCCGACCCCGTGATGGCGATGCCGAATTTGTACTGTAGGCGCCGTAGAAGGAACTCTTGATCTACACAGTCGAAGGTTGCGCTGAAATCGAGGAGGCCGAGCAATGTGACCTGTTTCCGGTTTATAGCACCAAGGATGTCAGATAGCACTTTTAGCAGCGCCGTTTCGGTGCTGTGGTGGCGTCTATAGGCGGACTGGAGTCTTGGCATCAAGTCCCTCGCCCTCGATGAATTCTACAGCTGTATGACGCGCTTGATGACGACCCTCTCGACGACCTTCGAAATGAAGGTCAGGTTGCTAACCGGCCTGTAATTTTTTACTGTGGGTCATCCCGATTCAGGCATGGTTTCCTCAAAATTGGAGTAACAATAGCATGTTTTTGCGACCGTGGTAATTGTCCTTCTCTGAGGAGCACGTTTATCATTGCCGTGACGTAGGGCAGCAGTCCATCAAGTACTTCCTTCAGAAGAAAGGTCGGGATGGGGTCGAGAGTACACGACTTCGTAGGTGACTCTGTTATAATGCGGCGCACTTCCGCCTCTGAGCATGGCCGCAGAGTAGAAAGTGTGTTCCTAGGTGCCACCTCCGCTGCTAGTGACGTCGATGGGTTGGTTTTCTGTGAGCCCACCGTAACTTTGTCTTCAAAGAAGTGGAGAAAATCGTCCGCCTTTTTTCCAGTCGATGTGGCGCTTTCTGACATCCTTTTATCTTTTTCCAAGATGGTAGGCAAGGATCGCCAGAGCTTTTTCGGTGATGAACTGTCGGTCATGACGCGGTCGGTCCAATACGAAGATTTCCTCTGTTCAATGATACTGTGCTTAGTCTTGCAAGCATCAATATAGGATTTTTATCGGCGTTCCAGTGTGTTCGTAGGTAGCGACGCTCGAGCCGGCGACATTCGCGGCGAGCAGCCCGGCACTCCGAATCGAACCATATATATAGCATAGCGGCCTGATCTGCGAATGCACTATGTGTTCTGACGCAAACCGATTTGCAAGGTCACGTAGGGTGACGTCGTAGACAGAGAACAGCTGTTCGACCGTTGAGTCATTCGCCGGAAGACGTTCCAAAGGGCCGTCGCGGATGGCTTGAAGCAGTTCGTAGTAGACCTGTGCGCCGACGCTCTGAGGGTCGGCGGCGGCGTGTGACCGCTTTATCACCGGCGGCGGCGGCGCGCCGAACCAATTTTATCGGCGGCGGCGGCGCGCCGAACCAATTTTATCGGCGGCGGCGGCGTGGACTTTATTGGCGTCGGCGGCGGCGTACAAACGGTTAATACAGTACAATACGTGTGACTACAAAGGACACCATATGACATCGTCGTTTTTGTTCAATCCTCAAGGTTTTTTTGTCACCCGGTTAATTAGAGAACAATGTTACAAACTTATAATACTAGTAAAAATAAAAGTATACAGTTTAAGAAACATTTTATCAACAGAGCCGTAGCTAGAGTATTCGGCGCTCGGGGCAAGGTATAAATTTTGAGCCCATAAATTCCAGTGATGACCTTTTTATGCCTATCGAGATCTGAGCTTTCACGACATAGCAATCTATAGCCTCTAGCCGCCCCCAAACTGGTGATAGCCGTTTTAACTTATCTGTATTTTCTGTATTTTTCGCCGTAAAAAGTGGATAGTGGTGGTATAAAAACTTAAAAATAGTGTCCAAAATGTGCCCCTTCCACTAAGACGGCGGCCGGCGCAGCTTGCCCGCCACTAGCTACGGTTCTGTTTATCAAATTATATTGCTTCATTATATATCCCAAATTGACCATAAATGAAAACTTTTAAAAAGTGTTTGTGCCAACTAAGAAAACAAAGCACTGCCGACATCAGACTAAGAAGATTAATTTTAAACTAAACTAAGAGGATTTAAGCAACAAACGCTCTCAGTTATGATGCATAGGTTCACTGCTCGTTTAGTTAACTGTGCACAGTTAATTTTAGCATCACTTTACATGTAGCATCATTTTAGGTCTTCGCGTAATTATCATCGAAAACGCTTCTCTTTGCCGTCACGCCGATGTTCTCTCGGCGGCGGCGGCGGCGCGCCGATCCTATATTACCGGCGGCGGCGGCGTCATGAAAACGTCGGCGGCGGCGGCGCGGCGGCGCACAGGTCTAGTTGGTAGCGGTTCACCGACTTCCAGCTCCGAACGATTCGTGAGGTAGGCATAGTACTCGAGTGCGCGACCGGTATCTTGCAGGTTATGAGGCTATGATCAGAAAATATTCCAGGTGGATCAACGGATAGGTTGCTGACGTGGAAGTCACTGTAAATGATTCTTTACTGTAGAAAATTTACCAATTTTACTATAAACTCTCTCCGTCAGTTAAACGATTTTATAGCATCATCTTTGAGAAGGTCTAGTTCCGAATCCCACCAGAATTTGCAGAGACCATTTTGTGCTTCAGGACATGCACATAGCTCAGCTTCATAAGGCAATGCATTTACAATATCAAAATACAGCTTATCAATGACAACAGTGCATTATATACGCTCAGCAATTCTGAAGAGTTCATCGTCCAGCAGGTGATAAACGCTTGAATACCAGTCGTTTCATAATTCTGCAATAAAGGCAGCTTTGCTTCGTAGCAGAAATGCAGACCTTAAACTATTTTTGGTGATTCGCTGTGAACATCAGTTCCTATATTAGTCAAAATTATGCATTTGTGCATATTCGACTGCTGCATAGAGAACGCTAAGAAAATAATAGAGACGAAGCATATCAAAAGTTTCACAATAAATGTCTCTGTCTGAAAATCTTACTAAAAGTTTAGCCATTAAAGCAGGAGTGTAAAGACTTTTAGGTCGGAGGGTCAAATGACATATCTCCCATGTCCTCGCGGACCAAAGCTTAAGTTTGCACATCAAATGTCAAAAAGTGAGTACCTTTTCTTTTTTGGCTCGTCAGACTTTTGGGGACTTTAGGGGACTTTTGGAGACTTTTGAGAGACTCTGGAGGACTTTTTCCTCGTTACACTCTTAGGGCAAAAAAACTAAAATATTTTCGCGGGCCAAATGAAATCAGCCAGCGGGCCGAAGTTTTGACACTTTTGGATTTAAAGTTAATGACTACAGTACACGATCAGACCAACATTTCGTCACAAATTGCACACAGCACCATACCTCTCAACTCTTCTTGTTGTCGTAACTACTTCTCTACAGTATCAGGCCCGTCGGAACGAATTTTGCTCAGAGGGTGCAGATTTTCCCGAAGTAAAATTAATTTTTTCTCTTTCAATTATTATTATATTATTATACAGGGCGATTTCTGGAGTGCCGTAAGCAAAGCTAAAAGGGCCTAAGTCAAAAGCGCTTTACAAAATGATATGTTAAACAAGTGTTTCAAACCCTTGACAAGCAAAAAAAGGTCGTCAACGCTGAATGTTACCTTATAAAATACCTTGACAAGCAACAAAGGTCCTCTGCACACTCTGCACCCCTCTGCGCCTCCTGTATTTAAGGAAACAGGAGGTGCAGAGGGTGTGCAGACCATCGTATTTTCAGGGGGTGCATTACACCACCTACATTTTTCCAGGGGTGCAGCTGCACCCCCTGCACCTTCACTTCGGACGTACCTGTCTCTACTATATCGGCATCTCCCGTTTCTTCGCCTTCGCAGTTTTTCTCACCTCACCTCGTCACATCTTTGTCCTCCGTCTACGCGAAGTCGCTGACCTAAGTTAAAAGCCATTGACTCTTGTAGCAACACAATCGCAATTTTCCACATGCTACAATTCAGCTGGTTTCTTTGTCTAGCATCGTGCAAGTTCTCATTCTCTACTTCCCTCAAAACATTGCAAAACTGGACAAAAATCTTTGAACATCATTATCGTCATCATCATAATTATCATCATCATTATCATCGTCATCATCATCGTTATCATTTTCATCATCTTCAGCAGCAGCAGCACCGTCGTCGCCGCCGCCGTCATCATCATCATCATCAGCAGCAGCAGCATCATTATCATCGTGTCATCATCATCATCGTTATCATTATCATCATCAGCAACAGCAGCACCGTCGTTGTCGTTGTCGTCGTCGCCGCCGTCACCTCTAAGCTCAAAGATAGCTTCTATAATAATATGATTTCAAGTGGTTTAGAAGGCAATTAGGGTACCTGTGTCAAAACCCCTATAATTAGGCTCGGCATTTAATTACCCAGTTTTCCTATATAACTTTTGAATCCGTTTATTGTTTCAATTTTTACTGCCTTTTCAGCCAAAATGTTCCTTTTGTCCACTACCCTTGCGCTACAACAAACTTTCTTCCTTCACCCCACCCTCTTTTTGAACAACTTGCCATGGTGCTGCTGCAGTGTGCTAATTCAAAGAATCGATCGTATGGCACATCTACTTTCCTAGTCATTATTTTGTAGGCTTCTATCATATCTCATCTCCGCCTTCTCCTTTCTATTTATAATGTTGTCAATCCAAAATACTGAAGTATTTTATATCGCCTAATTTATGGCATCCAACGACAGTGACGGTTCCAGGAATTCTTGGTGGGGGATGCAAGGAATCTATAGGAAGTTGGTGGTGGATGCAAAGAGAAGAAGAAACATTTTTAATAAACATTGCCGAAAACGCCTGACAAGCAAAACAAGCCATTCTTTCCACTAAATTTTAAATAAACTTAACGGAAAATAGGTTGACAAGGCAAAAGGTCATTCGCAGTATTTAGTTCACTGGATTTAAATAGGTTGACAACTTGACAAGCAAAAAACCCGATGGGGGGATGCATCCCCATTCCCCAGTCATCAACTTGGTGGAACCGCCGCTGTCCATCGATCAGCTTCGTTTTCAAAAATAGGTTACCTGCATGGACACAGCATTTTAAATAAGACCGCACTAATGTCTTATAAGACTTATATGGTTTTGCAATTATCTCTTTATCTTGACTCACTATTGTTCATAATATCATCATTCTCAACATCCGGTTGCCATTTTTAGTTGCCTTCGTACATTGTGTATATGAAAATTCAAATTTTACCATAATCATCGAGTGCTGTTCATCGCTCGCAATACCCACCATACAGAAAATTATCCGTCACGAAACATGGTAGGGCAAACACGTCAGAAGTACCGATGATGATGTTCGAAACAAAACACGATGTTATTCAGTATTCAGATCTAAGACACGCCTGGAGCAGATGTTTAATAAAGAATCAAAGACGTCGCTGTTACCACAGTAACACAAGCGGACGTCAGTTGACTGTCAAACCCGTTTGGATTACTATAGAGACAATTATTGACGTCATGATGAAGAGCTGGTAGGTCGCAAAAGAGCGTTTGATCCATAGACTTTAATATCACAAGACAGAGTCTATGGTATCAGAAAATGAAGCCAGATTTCCGCCATTTTAGTACAATGCTGTCATGGTGTGTTTCAAATAAATATACAAGCTGTAGATATATATAGACAATGGTTACCATGACAACATTGTACCAAAATGGTGGATTTTTGGCTTCAACTTTGGTCTGACTTTGCCATAGATAGACGGCATCTAGTTTATTATAATAAATCTATGGTTTGATCTAGCACTCAATCAATAAACTTCTATGGCGCCACTATCATAATGCCCAGGGCATCAGCCGATGGCGCACCAAATCCAAATAGAATTAGAGCCAAGTCAATCCGGAAGATCAGTCAGAACAGCGGGTGAGCAATCTAAGGTGGATAAGCCAAGTCAAACAGGTAGGTTTTAAGGCCGGATCTGAAAGATGATATTATACGAAGTGATATTGGTACTTGTCGGTTAATTCACCGCCAACATTAAGGGGTAAACGCAGGGTGCGATTTGTGACCTGGAGCAGTGGGGGAATATGTCGAGCTTGGGGGGATGTAGTTGTTGGAAACTGTAGCAGTGGGGGGATGTAGTGGTGGGGGATGTAGCAGTAGGGGGATGCAGTTGGGCAGTGGGGGGAAGATTCCCCCTCCCCCTCCGCAAATCGCGCCCTGGGTAAACGTAAGGGCTTGTCGGTAAACTCATCGCCAACTTAACCCTAACCATAACCCAAACCCTAAAACTAAACCTATAGCCCCAAGCCCTAAAGCTAACCCTAACCCTATTGGCGGTGAATAAACTATTGGCGGTGAATTAACCGACAAGAACCATACATTCCAGAGCCTAGGGCCACACACTGAGAAGCAACTAGTGCCAGTGACTATACGAGAATGAGGAACAACAAATGAAAGTCCTGCCGAATATCTAGTGAATCCAAATGCTTCATGAATCCTGCAGGGTTAGCCAAATTCGTTTTCCACAGCAATGAGATTTAACAAAATTGTCTCTGTGCGAGTTCAAATTAGACTTTATGCAAACACACATTCATGTTTTGTGTGCGTTTTAAATACTATAGGCCAGGTTGTCCAACTGGAGGCCCGCATCCGGCCCGCGGATCAGTTTCATCCGGCCCGCCACCGAGTTTGGGAAAATAACTTTTTGCTATAGGACCGGTTATTGCCGTTATTTTATAGGACTATACTTGGACTAGGAGGGTACAAACTGCTTACTTATCCACACCATAGGTGACGGCGGTAATTAAACTTACGTGTTTGCTACTTATTACTACGCTGCAAATCTCGTTCTCGCTCAGTTAAAATTTGACGCCGTTTTCAGCAGTTTGCTAATGTAAAAACACTCTCGTTTCTTGTATACGACATGGCGTCACAAGCATTGATATTGATATTGCTGCATGAAATTGTTAGAGAAAACCCTTTTGCGCGCTGCTCGCACTAGATTAGAAAGTCTTCAATCAATAGAATAGAATTGATCATTAGATTGAAATTGAACAGAATCAATCGAACGACTGTCACTAGTCTTACTAAATCTAACTTAGACACTAAGCCGGTAGAACACTAATACTTACTTGCTACTTAATTTTAACTGGAATACTATGTTAAAATAATAATAATATTATAGCAATATAGCTGTTTATAGCAGTTACCACCGAAGTGTTTTTTAAAATTTCTTGGTTAACACGTAGGCCTAGTCTTACACTAGTCGTATACAGTCTTATTTTCAGTGGCGTCATTTCACACATTTTTAGGGGCGGGGCAAGAGGTTTTTGGCAAATTGTTAACAATTTTGGCCAATTTTTACACATTTCACATTTATTTATTTATTTAATACACTATTCCTTCATTTTCTTGAGGCCACGGCACCTTACCTACCCCCACCCCAAATAACGCCTCTGCTTATTTTATAACAGTTTTATATGGCATGCCGTACATATATCATAATTATGCCATATTAAGTGCTACAACTTGCTTGGCCCGCCAAGGGTCTAAACATTTTTGTGCGGCCCGCAAGAGCATGAAGGTTGGACAACGCTGCTATAGGCCCACTCGTATTTCTGCGGTTTTCTGCTGATTTACTTTTTACCTGTCGCTGTCCATAGAATTTAGCAATTTGTGAAGATATTGTTTTATAATAATTCTAAATGCTTAACAGACGCCGTATTTTCAACCATGAAGTAATGCTTATCTGTTGACTATTTCTAATATAATTATTCACGTCTTTTGAAATTTTGACTCTGCATTCGGTTAGTCATAGAAGTTGCGTTTTTAGCTTAGATTTCGCATGGGCTTATATGAGGGGTGAATGACATAGAGCGAGCGAGAGAGAGAGAGAGAGAGAGAGAGAGAGAGACAGAGAGAGAGAGAGAGAGAGAGAGAGGAGGGGGAGGAGAGAGACTTACAACGTAAGTTGCAGAATGCTTTAGAACAAAGACAACTAATTAACTTATATTTTCGACAAACACCCCAGAAAACCAGCATTGTCTCTCTGCTGCCTGGTCATCTATCCAAACCAGCCCCTCAGAAACCAGTACGTCACATTAGTAGAGAAGTGATTTTAGGTTGCATTAACTGCTTATTTTATTTTCAGCTTTTCATTGATTGCATTAATTTTACTGATTTTACTGCATTATTTTTACTGTGTTAAAATGTTTTCAGCATATTCCGTTAGACTTTCCAGTTCCTCACCCTCGATGGCATTCCCTATGATCCAGAACACACCCCAGCACCCACCCACCCACACACCCAGAGAACCTCCCCCAACGCCACCTGAGATTACATTGAAATCTCCATGCCCTCATGCACCTGAAATAAACCTACCCAGAGAAACCCCCTTATGCCCCCTGAAGCCACATTGAAAACGGCCCCAGAACCCATCCACCCAGAAAACCCCCTTATGCCCCTGAAACCACATCGAAAACGGCCCCAGAACCTATCCACCCAGAAAAATCTCCCTATTCCCCTGAAAGCACATCAAAACGGCCCCATAACCCATCCACCCAGAAACAATCCCCAATGCCCCTGAAAGCACATTAGAAACGGCCCCAGAACCCACCCACCCAGAGAAACCCCCCCAATACCACCGAGATTACATTGAAATCCCCCTGCCCTCACCCGAAATAATCCTCCAGCCCCCAACCACAATGAGAATCAAATTTTTAATATCAGACCTAATCCGCGAATTCCTCTTGGGCATGACATTCGTCACATAAGGCAACTGTCAGATCAATATTCCAAACTACACCATTCAAATAAATTCAGAAACCATTCCCCTCATCCCCATAAAAGACAACCGTTGGTGTAGACGGATTCAAACGCTAAATCAAAGCATCACCTTCCCACCTAATCCACTAGCATCATCCCAGCCCAAATGTATATATCGAAAATGACCGGGGAGATGACAATTGACAATGGATGCTAGAGCATCGTGTAATAAAACCAGGAATCCACTTAGCCCGCCCAGTTTATGAGGGAAAAGGGAGACAGATCCACGTTCATATTACAAATTTGAACCCCACCCCCACCCCTGTAGTTGGTGAACTGGTCCCTGTTTCCATCCCCACCCCACTCCCAACACCTCATCCCCACCCGACCCAGCTTGGGAAGAAACAGTCCAGAAAATTATCTCAGAAGTCCCATCTGAAGTTACCTGGTCAGAAAGAAACCAATTAAAATCCATATTATTAAGACATCGAGATATTTTTCGCTCCATGAGTTAGAATTAGGCCACTCTGGCCTTGTTTTGCGCCGCATAGATAGCCAGAATGCCTCACCTAGTAGGCAAGCCAGTTTGAACTGTATATTCATAATTACACTCCATTCCATACAAATTATCACATTCCTGCCCTTGCTCATCCATACGTTGGAGTTAATTGCCCCCACTCATTACATAGGCGCCTTTGTGCTGTTGTATTGTAAATTAAATTCAAATGGATTGTATATAAACCGTCGCCCCCTTTATTATGAAAGTGTTCGCCCTGTAAGCATTAATAGTCCTTATCATCCTCATCGTCCTCATATTCATGCGTTCATTTCATAAACTCTCATCTCTACCATCTTAATTTTATGACGCCGCTTAGAACCTTGTCATAAAAACCTATATTCGTACATTTCCATTATTCTCATTTAAGGCGGTGCAGCGCTTGCGTTTCGCATTCGAATTTGATACCCCTCATTCTGTCGCTTCGATCAAGTTTCAGTTCCTAATGCATTTGAAGTCCCGCCAAAAGAAATTCTACCCCTTCTCCCCCGCTGTATATGTTAGAATGTTAGAATTATTTGTCCCTTCACTGCAGAATGATTATCGTGACGTTATAGTTGAATTAACTATTTGCTGCATTGCATATAAACGACCAACTCTTTGATCGAGACCCATTTCCTGCTGTGGAATTAACATTTGGTAGCTGATCTATGAAACCTTGAAACCCTTCGCTGCCCCTTTTAGTTAACTAACGTTTAAATATCTGCCCTTTATACTTTGTGCACCCTCACCCCTCAGCTAATAAGCACTTATGCACATAGATATTATCCTAGATATTATCACTAGCAAATGACGATTATATTGAATTCGTTGATGTTACTGTGACGCTTCTCCCTCCTCTTCTACTGTTCACGCCAAGGGAGAGTAGGAGTAGGATTCCTGACGTCGGCTGAGGGACCCACCCTCCCAGGATGACCAAAATTCCGGGGGAAGCTCAGCGCTAAATATGCCCGATGGGTCCGCCTAATCTATGCCAGACTAGGAAAATTCTGGCTGCTCAGTGTCGCTATATGCAAATAACTACAAGTCATGGTGATAAAGAAATGCGTGTGTATTATATGAGCAGCAAAGCAGTAATGTCAAAATCCAATCAGCAAAGACCTTCTTAATAAGCAACATGAATATACGCAGTTTAATGTCCAGATCCTCAATGAAATGCTCTAATCGTCCATCATAATAGGAACAACAGCAATAATCTCAATAACTAGCATAGTTAAAATAAACACACCTATATGCATATACAAATGTAATGATAAACATTTCTCAGTCTTAAGCTCTAGCTCCCTGTGATACTAACCACACAAAAATCTATGCGAGCTTCACTGTATAAGGCAGGCATCAAGATGAAATCGACGGTTAAATAATATACAAAAAAACTTGAAATGAAATGAGTAAATAGAAGCCTATCGTGAAATAAAGGTCATTACTTCCCTAAGTTCTGGAGAGAGGCTGAACTCTTCCTCAGCATTCGTTAACCTGTGCTGCCATTCCGCTCCACAATCTACCTTCGGCTTTTACTGTTCTATACTCCCCTTTCAGGAACCAGATCATCCACCGAAGTAGGACTCGGAATTTTCCAGCCGCCAGAAATCAACCGCCCGATGCCAGAGCAAAGGCTGTCGAGTGTCGACCCGAAAGTGTTGAACCGGAAAGGAAAGAGAGCGTCCCTCAATCCTGCATAGCCTTTTATATGCCTCCTCCCTCAGCTTCCTCTCCTCTTCCTTGGGTACCACCCAAGTTGAGCTGAGTAGCGTCCAGCCTGTCTGTCCTCTGCCTCTCCCTGCCCCCCACAACCGCAATGAGTCTTCCCGGCTCGGGTGCAATATGTCAGAGTGATGCAGTGGATGAGTGAGCTCTACGCGACAGTACGTCGCACTACAACAACAACTACTACTACTCAGCGGCTTCTATCCCACCTTGCAGCCGGGCTCAATTCACCCCACCCAAAAAATACAAATTCCTTCCTCAAATTACAAATTCCCCTGCTAATTTTCTTCCTTGTAGACTTAGTATTGTATTCAGATGTTTATCCTTTGTGTTAGGCATAGCTATCGTGTACCATTGATTACGTCACGGTCAGTGTTATTTTGAATCCAGTAGCGTCATTTTACACTTTCTAGGGGCGAGATAATTTGTTGCAAATTTTGGCATTTTTTGCAAATTTTAGGCTTTTTGCAAATTTTTGCAAATTTTTGGAAATTTGGGGAAATTTTGGGGCCAATTTGGCAAATTTGCATTGTTTTGATATTTTTTAGCAAATTTTCGGCAATTTTTGCGACTTTTTGCACATTAATACATTACAAATTATTTTTTTCATTTCCTTGAGGCCACGGCCCTCTGCCCCCAAATGACGCCCTTGTTTGAATCCATATCAGTCTCGGTTCAGTTCAGATTAGTAGCATCATTTAGCTTATTAATAGTTTATATACGGTGTTGAAAGCAAAATATTCCCCACTTTTTTTCCGGGCGCACGCTGCGCCCGCCTTAAATAGGGATAGAAACCCCTGCTACTACTACTACTACTACTACTACTACTACTACTACTACTACTACTACTACTACTACTACTACTACTAATAATAATAATAATAATAATAATAATAATAATAATAATAATAATATCTGGGTTTAGAGTGTTTTAGTAGGAGCTGTCCTGAAAGTGAGAACCACTATTGGCAAATAATGTAAAAATTATTCCCAAATAATAATCTTGTTGAGAGGATCTGATATATAACAGCGTTGTGATTTCACTGCTAAGTAAAAAACTGAATGATTTTTAATTGTAGAATGCTGTGGTGTCGGTAATCGGTAACTAGAGAATTTCACGCAGAATAAGCCATATTAAATTGACCTGAAACTAAAATGGCCGCTTCGTTTTCTACTATAAACTCTTAATCCTTATAGCTTGTCTTACCATGAAATTTTCCCACAATGCTACTTTCAGTGGTATTTATGATGACTTGGGTTTTGGGCGCTGTTAAAAGTTTAGTTGTCATTTGCTGGTTTCCAGCGAGTTCGTTTCTGTGATTTATTCGTCAGGAACTGAAGTTTTCTAGATCATAACCATTGGCGGCTCACTCCTATCGGCCCCGTCGGCCCAGGTCGGGGTAGGCTACTTTAAAAGTACTCCCGCCCGCCATAGGCCGTGCTGGGGTACTTTTTAGAAAGCAAGTACTTTAAATTGTTTGACAAAATTTTCAATTTATAATTTTACATTACACGAAGCTTCCTATGCACTCTTGGTTTTCAGGTTTCAAATCAAACTTTAGGGACATCGATTATTTCTATTGTACACATTTTTAAAGACGCTGGGGCAGAGGCGCTCTGCTTACAATTAAAATTTACAATTACAGTAGTTCTGGCCTACTGCCTCCTTACTACTGCTATGAAATAAAAGTGTTTCAAAGTGCAAATTTGTAAACAGTGCTAGGCCTACTTCACTTTGCGAATAAACATCTTCCTTTTGAAGAAACATTTTACAGACCTGAGAGGCAAACCTTTGTAATTTTTGTATTAAAATGACATTTAGCGATGTTTTTGAGAAACATCCGATTTAAGCATTTCAAAATTTCAAAATTCTAAGCTCTGGGTTTTCGACAGTTATGGGTAGGCCAACTCGGGTTAGCTGCCAGGCATAAGGTTACGAACTTGTTAGGCAACATTCTTATGGGACAGCCATAACAGATGCAATTTGTCAAAAAAAGAGACACAAATTTTAAAATTGGCAAAGGAATATAACGGCATTTTAAAGTGATAAAAAATTGTTTTGTATCATTTTTAGCCCTAAAATGGGCCGTCTTAAAGGGGCTTTTTTAGATGATTTGTTGCGGGAGCAGGTGCTCAAAATGCCCATCCTTAGCCTTCACACATGCCTACAAGCTTCTACATGCCTACATGCCTACATGCTTCTTCACTGACAGTATTGACTTCTTGATCTGGTCCTCAGGCAAACGCTCCCAGATATTCTTCAGCACAGTCTTCAACTCCGTGATGTTCTGTGGCTTTGGCTGATACTTTTGATATCTGCCGAGCATGATTCCCCAGACGTGAAAGTCAAGTGAATTGATATCTGGGGAGTTGGGTGGCCAGTCATCTTTCTTGATGAAATCTGGACAATTTTGCTCCAGAAAATCCTGGGTCCTGAGAGCAGAGTGGGCAGATGCTCCGCCTTGCTAGAATATAAAATCTTCTCTAGCAAATCATGACAGTCCTGCATGCAGGAGATCTGGTAGCAGATGAGTTATGTAGCACTCGACGTTCACTTTGGATTTGTCTGGTACGAAGTGCAGACGAACCTTGTCCTGATGACACACTCCAGCACTGACCAGCAGACACCATGACCTGTCTGGAAAACTTTGCCCGCTGATTGACAAGTCGTTCTGATGGCAAATCTCCTTTCCTGCCCACACCCCACACTCGCTTGCCTAGACTGTTGACTGGCGGATCAAGGTAGAAGGCCTTATCGTCAGTGAAGAAGACCTTCCTAAGTCGCATCAAATTTAACGTCTGCAGCGAGACAAGCGCTTGTTCCTATAGCTGCGACGTTGTCAATTTAAAAATGTGTGTCTCCTTAGTTTTTTGACCATATTTCAGCAAACACTAAAGATATCAGCATCAAATTTGGCAATTACATCAGAAACATTCCCAGGTATATGGCCTATAAATGGCATTGAAATCACTACACACTCGGCCGAGATATTAAATGTAAAACATCGGTCCCTTTTTACTTTTACACACTGTATATATATATATATATATATATATATATATATATATATATACCAAGCAGCACTAAGAAGCAGGTGCAGTCTTTCTAATTGACGAGAGCCAACTGTTCAGTTAAAGGCTGTGAATTGAATATATTAACTAATTTAATCGCATTTTCTAAAATGTCGCGTCGATGTCGCAATAGCAGTGACACGTTTTGCTACATCCGTGGAGAGTTTACGTTGAAAGCACAAAGGTAGAGTATGGCAACAATCATAAGGAAAGTATATCCTGTTGATGCAAAATTGGTGACCAGGACAAAATATGGGCACCTCGTATTCATGTTTGTTGCGCATCTTGTGCTACCAGTCTGCGAGTTTGGATTTCAGTAGACCAACATGTGTGCGACTATCCGTGTAACAAATAAAATAATCGTATTTGTACAATCATAATTATTTCTTTTTTAAAATTCCATTTGTACCTCGAATATTTGAACATGTTTGTATCTAGTCAGCTTATATTGATTCTTAGGGAAACAGACTTTGGACAGAAAATGCTTCTCTTCTCCTGCTTCTCCATTTAGTATCCTAATTTTTTAACGTCAATTTTAATATATCAAATATCTAAAATAAACAAGTCCATAAGTTTGAGAAAGTCATAATTTCAAAATCCTATATCATTAAGTGACCGAATGGCGAAACACTAAAGTTCGCTAATGGTCAAATTTACCTCGCCGATAGTTCTATTGAGTGCTAATGCTTGGCTTTATATATGAAAGCTAGAGTCTCATGTCAGCAGCAATATAAAGTATATTTTCGTAATTTGTCGACAAATAATAAGAAAATCCGGTCTCATATGGGTAGGCCTAGGTGGTGGTAAATGGCATATTGCAATAGCAGGAAATGCGTGGATCAAACTACGTGGAAGCTGTTCAAGATGAAAATTGTTTTACTTGTCAAAAGAATTTTGTAACTCCTAAATTCCTGGAATGTGAAAGTGGGATGTATGCAAGTGTGTCTCATCTAGACGCTGCCCATTCTTTATGTTGGCCTATATTGTTGTGAGCAGGCATATTTTTACACCATCCTAGCACCCTCCCCAAAACCCCCAATCTGAGACCGACACCCCATCCCAACGCCCCCCCCCCATCTAAGTCTGAGATGACCTTTTTTGCGTGTCAGACTTTTCCGGCAGGGGAACCCGCCACTGCGCAATAGGGTTACTTTACCCAACCCACCGTACTATATTACAAGTTCTTAAACCGTGACTTATAGGCTATTTTCTGACCCAACCCATAATAAATACAGGGGTTAAATGGAGCCACATCTTGCCGAAACTCATACTTAGTTAAGGCCGAAGCCGAAGTCCAAACCGAATATTATAAAAGCGATTAGGCCGTAGCCGAATGATGGACGAATCTGGCAGATTCCTTAGATTCGGCGCCGAAGTCGAAGCCGAAGCAGAACTTCGGTCTCTCTCTAATTTTAAAAAGGTTGCCATGGTGACAGCGCAAATTACGCTGCGACAAACTCAAAGCAAGCAAAACCTCACTGGATGCTGAAACGTTTTTGGCCCAAGGGTTGCCATGGTGACAGGCATTTTTCTTGGAAGCAAACAAACTTTTAAAAGGGTTGCCATGGTGACAGCGCAAATTACGCTGCGACAAACTCAAAGCAAGCAATACGAGCGAAAGAGAAAGCTGTAGCAGAGAGTTTTGTAATTTAATTGCACGAATGGCAATATAATATTTTGCTCCCATTTCTATATGATGTAATGCGTTTTGCCGAATTCACCTGGAGCCGGGCGACTTTCGTCCTGGTGAGATTTCGACCCCTTTAATTTGTAGTTTCATCGGCGCCGGCGGTTTCCTTCTCAGGGTCCGACGATGGACGACATTTTGAGATTAGGAATCTCATCAGGCGAATTTCGCCTTCTGGGTCCCAGATGAGGTCCCGCCCCCTCAAATGCTTCCTTTACGGTGGCCTGGAAACCGGCATCCAGGCACCCGATCATCGTCAGATATTTCGAGAGAAACGATCTCATTTGGTTTCGTAGGTTTGTTTACAGAGAAGGCAAGACACCGGTTGCCGTCAAGTTCGGCGATGGATTACTCTCTCGCAGACGACCGCCCTCAAGGACTCGCCGTCTGATTTTCGCACGCGGATAATTTATCTCAGCATCCATGCGGTCCTTCAACATCCTTTCTGCGTTTTCGCTGACTCTTCGACAGAACGTCTTCTTGAGGAAGACCGTCTTCTGAAGGGCTCACTGCACTATTTCGACACGGCAGCGACCTCTTTCGTGCCATCTGAGCGGATTTTCCCAAAAGACCAACATCTTCCGTTCCATGTTGATTTGTGAGCGTTGTTGACAGCGCCTTTGATTTTGGCCTTCGCCGTGCTGGCGCTATAGAAGCTGTCCAGTACCATAACCATAACTAATCTTTTGGCAAGCAAGATTAAGTGGCACCCCGGAATATTACGCACATGATCTAGGAGTAAGCAGCTACTCCGATTCCTAACGGTATAGCAATCTGATACGATGCTGCCACTACCAACTGCGGAGAGTGAGGTCAATTCGACGGTACTTGCCAGTGAGCGCAGCTATCAAGCTAGTGCGGGCCCCGGTACTGACACGAATTGATTACTGTAACGGTGTGCTTCTTGGACTTCCGGATACTAGACTGAACCGCCTACAATCAGTGCTGAACCAGGCTGCACGAGTGATCTTCGGTTGTCGCTGGGGTGACCACGTCACTCGTCTCCTTAGAGATCGACTCCACTGGCTCCGTGTTCCACAGCGTATTATCTACAAGCGCTGTTGGCTTACGTTTCGGGCTTTGCACGATCCACTCTGTCCCGATTATCTAACTGTGCTTGTACGAAGATCGAATGTGATTGAGAGGAGATCGGTTCTCAGGTCCAGTCGGAGAGTGCAGTTGCTGGTCCCTCCCCCGTCCAAGACCCCTAAGTTTGGGGAAAGATCATTCGTGCGGGGGAATCTCGCCCTGTGGAACTCTCTTCCAGACAATGTGACTGGAGCAAATTAGGCTGGACTTTTCATTAGAAATTTGAAGACACATTTATTTAATATCGGATGCGAACTCTGTTAAGCGCTCTTGTTGTAGGCCTTAGCCAAATATAAGTGCGGATAGCGACAAGCCGACAACTTATACAACTATACTGATATTTTTGTTCTTTTTGCTTCCCTAAACCCGATTTAATATAATACGCATTAAAAAACTGCATTATCTCCTCAAGTCTTGGCGGAGTTGTACAACTTGCATGGGACCGTCGTATAGAACCTACCCGGGCAGACATCAAATGAAAGCGGAGATGCTATGACAACCACCTGTTGCAAAGACAGAAGACGAAGATGTTGGGACGGGAATAGTCCAGTCCCCACTGCTTTAAATTTTTTGACGAATTGTATGGTAAATGTGATTACCAATTCAACAAAGAAAAACATTTTTATTCACGCATGAGAAATTAAAATGTTTAAATTAAGGCAGCGTTGTCCATTGTCCAACCGTCATGCTATTGCGGGCCGCATAAAAATGTTTAGACCCTTGGCGGGCCAAGCAAGTTGTAGCACTTAATATGGCATAATTATGATAATTATGATAGCCTATATGTATGGCATGCCATATAAAACTTTTTAAAAATAAGACTAAGTGTTAATAATTTTGCTTTTAAATCATTGCACACATCTGTGCGAGTTTGAAGCTTGGCCAGTACACAGCACATAACTTTTTCAACACACACCTTCGGACACACATTAGACCTTCTTATAACGTCAGCTTCTTCATCTTTACTTCCATGCTCAGCCACTAGTCAATGCTCCCCTTCTGATCACTTCCCCATTTTCACTATTCTAAGCATCTGTCCGCCAGCTCCTCCTCCTCGCAGCACCTATTCATTCCGTCGTCTTAACAAAATTGATATAACTGCATTCTCTGAAAGCATAAAAGCATCTGACCTCCTCACCAACCCCCCATCTACCCTACCATCACTGATCGACAAATACAATTACGTGCTATCTAACCTACTCAACAAACATGCTCCCATCATTACACGACCGCTTTCATCTCACAGTAGCAAACCATGGTACAATTCTTTCATTCATGCCTTCAAATCATTTCGCAGACGCCTCGAAAGAACCTACCATAAAACACATTCTCCATTTGACCTTCAAAACCTTCGTTCCGCCACAAACCGCTACCATAATCTCCTCATATCTGCAAAGAAGAAATACTACTCTAACATCATCTCAACAAACAGCTCTAATCCACGAAAACTCTGGAAAACTATAAATGACCTATTCCACCGCAAAGAAACAAATCCTCTCCCTCAAACCATTTCCGTGTCACAGCTTGCTGAATCGTTTGCTAATTTCTTCTCTGGAAAAATCGCCAAGATTCGTAACAACCTTGCCTCGACTTTGACTAATCAAACTACCTCTCCTCACCACCCATCTCCGTCACAACCTCCGAGCGATTTCTCCAACTTCAATCCTGCAACTGAAGAAGAGGTATCCAAACTCCTTCTCTCCTTTCCAAATAAACAATGCGATCTTGACTCCATACCCACTTCTCTACTCAAACAGTGCTCCACTGTGCTTACGCCAACTATAACAAGAATTATTAACCTATCTCTCACCACAGGTATTTTCCCATCCTCGTTTAAAAACTCTTTCGTCATTCCTCTTCTAAAAAAACCTGGCCTTGACCGAGAAGATCTTAATAACTACCGCCCGATCTCAAATCTTTCTCTTCTATCAAAACTTACCGAGAAAATCGTCCTTTCTAGACTCACAGATCATCTTTCAAATAACTCACTATATAACACTCATCAATCTGCCTACACTAAACATCACACTACAGAAACTGTCCTGGCCTACATTTACGACAGACTCTTAACTGCTATCGGTCTCCGACAAGTCACTGGTCTTTGCCTCCTCGACCTTTCTGCCGCATTCGACACTATCGATCACAATATTCTACTCGAGCGACTCTCCCTATGGTTCGGCATATCCGACAAAGCTCATCACTGGTTCAAATCTTACCTCAAGTCTCGTTCATTCCAAGTTTTGTGTCTCAAACAAACCTCTTCATCTCATAACGTAAACTTCGGAGTGCCCCAAGGATCCGTCCTAGGGCCTGTATTGTTCAGTCTCTATACCACACCACTATCATCCTTAATCAATTCCCTCAACTTGAATCACCAACTCTATGCCGACGACACTCAGTTATTCCTGTCCTTTTCGCCATCCTCATTTGACACATCAATTACTTTGCTTGAATCAGCATTCTCGTCTATTTCGTCATAGATGTCATCTAACCTCCTTGCTCTTAATCCATCCAAGACTGAATTCCTCTTAATAGGTCTACCCCAACAAGTTAAAAAAATTGACAGTCCCAAGCTAGTCCTGACTCCAGATACCACAATAACCCCTGCTCCAACTGCAAAAAATCTTGGTTTCAAAATTGATTCATCCCTAAATTTAGAATCACAGATCTCCCAACTATCGAAATTCTGCTATGCCCATATTTGTGATCTACGTCGCCTCCGTCCTTGCCTTGACACTAAAAATGCATCCACAATCGCCACTTCAATAGTCCATTCCAAACTGGATTACTGCAACTCCCTTTACTATAACCTCCCAAAAACCTCCATCAACAAATTACAATCAATTCAAAATGCACTAGCCCGAGCAGTAACCAAATCACCAAAGTTCTGCCATATTTCACCCATACTGAAGACACTACACTGGCTTAAAATATCCGAACGTATACAGTACAAGATAATAACGATTACTTACAGTTCACTTCATTCGTCAAAACCGGTTTACCTTCGTAAACTCTTAACGCCTCAGCCTCCCCGACCTACACGATCATCATCTCATCTCACACTTTTACGCCCGTTAAATCAGTCATCACTCAAAATCTGCAACCGCGCTTTCTCATACGCCGCACCAGAACATTGGAACTCAATTCCAGCCTCCCTCCGCAGCCTACGACATGGTCAAACAATAAGCTCCGAATCCTCATTTCCTTTAATTCATTCACTGTCTCCTCAAACCTTTAGGTCTAAACTTAAAACCTTCCTATTCGAAAAGTCATTTCCCCCATAGCAACAATAACCTGACCCGCCGCCTCATAGATACACTGACCTTTCCCGGCCGACAAACCACCTTGGCTATAGCTATTTCAAGAAAGATTAAGCGCATAAGAATAAGCAGCTACTGCTGTGCTGCTTTCCGGGGCGCTGTAGAAGTTTACGAGATTTTACTTACTTACTTACTTACAGTACATTTATCGTATTTGTTCTTATGTAGAGTTTCGTAATGTCGTTTTACATTAAACTCTTTCTACACAGAGTCACAGACACCACTTGCAGACGAATTAAACACTGTGGTAAACCAGAATTGTCCGTACAAAATAACTTTTTCCCATTTACATTTAACTTTAAAACATCGATTTTTGCTATCAACTTTCCTCCATTTCGAACTCATTATTAGCAAGTAGGTTACGATCCACAGTTCCAGGCAACTTCTAATACTTATAAACGAATTTATTTTATTTACATTACCAAACTGCTCAAAACGGCGTCAAATTTTAACTGAGCGAGAACGAGACTTGCAGCGAGATGACAAGATGTAAATAAGTTAGTAATAAGTAGGAAATTAAGCCAGTTTAATAATTGCCGTCACCTGTCGAGTGTGGGTAAATAAGCAATTTGGTGACCTTGCAAACAATGTTTCACTGATACAATATAAGCTCATTTAAATAAACAATAATGCAATATTAGATAATTGGATCATCACTGCTGTTTGCTTAAATGCAGTGTAGTAGCCAGGGGTCCGGAATGAGGGGGCATATCGACCATTTTTGAGTTTATAAAGTCTGCAAGAAAAAAGTCGTTTCAGATTTACTGTATTGGCACATTAACATCCGCATATATCGAATATGTTCCAATCATCATATACAGTATGTATACCATCATACTCCATCCCGTTTTGCGAAAATCCCAATACTGATCCCTGCCAGAATATGGGACCCGGTCCCCCGTGGCTACACCAACGCTAAGATGATGTTCTAGACATTAAACATAGACGATCGTATAGCTAATAAATCAGGCATTGTAATGTCGTGATGGAGAATATTCATAGTTATTCCTGGTACTGTTATTCGTAGTATGAAATACAGTAGCATTGCGTACTAGCACTGCTTGTACGCAGCGCATACCTGCTAGATTATACAATAGATCGATATTAAGAGAGTACAGACATTGGTATGCAGCGCACTTTTTGGAGGGGGAATTCCCGGTACGCAATATTATGCAAACGTTTATATAAAATTCCATGCGGGGAAACTCAGGGATATTTTTACAACACCCTAACACCTCCAACACCTCTTTTGAGGTCGACACCCCAAAAATTTCTAATCTAAGAATGGTATGTACCTAAATAGCCCCTGAACACCCCTAAATTCACAATCCTAGAAATAACCTGGCGGGGATCATAATAGAAGCCGATACGGCCACGCTTGGTCCATATGTAAAATAAACTGTATCAAAATCAAATGGAGAGACAACAACGAGTACAGTCAAAAACGTAAAAATAATAGAATCTTGAACGTAATGATGAGAAAATATATCAACTAGCTTTAAGATTTTCCAGTACGCCGTACCGTTGTAAAAAGCACTGCCAAAAGGCCTATGTCATCTTCAACATCTAAATAGCGGTTGATTTTTTTGCGCATCAACTCGGAGTACAAAATGCGCGAATAGGCCTACATGAAAGCCTAATTATAAATCGAAACACTTTTAAGTGAAAACTATTCTCGAACATATAGTCGAAATTCACGTGTATGGCCAAGGTTGTTCGGTATTTTTTGGTTGTTTCATATTGTTCTTGGTTACAAGGACAATGATTTTTTTTTCTAATAAAGAATAATATTATCGTTTATTGCCCAGTCCGCAACAGCAACCGTGTGGGCCTATAGACGGAAACGATAATTGACGGTCTAGAAGTTATCGTCAAAGTCATCGCTGACTACGATAGTAGATTGGATGCATACAAAATCCTCTTCGTTTTCGTTTTTTAGTTCAACTCTGAGCTTAAATATTCCCTGTAAATGAAGAAATTGAGTCAGCAATGTATAATTAATTAATTAATTAATTAATTAATGCAACGTTGACCATAGGCGTAGACTTTTACAATAAATAATAATAATAATAATAATAATAATAATAATAATAATGATATTTTTATTATTATTATAAGTGGTTTAGGAGGCTAAGTAAGCCTTTGTGAACCACTTAAAATCACATTATATTATTTTTTCTCAACGGTTTTACGCAATCCCACATCCAAGCCCCAATACGAATAGGGGACCCAACCCCCACCCTACCCTCGTGGCTACGCCAATGGTCTGGAGTAGTCGAACTTCGCAATATTTTGTAATATATCTGAAATAGCAAAAGTGGGGGAACCAATTTGCTTGAGGTCTGGGAGGAAAGCTTTGCAACAGTAGCGTAACCAGGTTTTAGCATCAGGGGAGCTGCGAGCATATTAAAAATGCGCCACGTCAAATTCTTTCCGAGATAGGTCAAACAAGCACTAACGAGAAAAATCCCTGTGGCAATAGAGACGTTTCATTAATTTTGTCGCCGAAAGTTTGTTGTTGCTTCTTTAATTTTTAAATTTTTTAAATTTGCTATTTATTTATTTATTATTACATTTTCAAAAAACGAAAAAGACGCCACTTTCCCCCAAAATTTCAAATTTCATCGGGGGAGCGTCCGCTTCCCTGCACTCTCCCTGACTGCTAAGCAAAACCCTCAAATTCAATAGTGTAATTGAGTGTAGATCTTACTCCGGGCAGAGGAGTGAGTGGATCGATGTAGAATTCATAGTTGGGTATGTGCACAAGAACTGAAAACAAGAACATTTAGCACGTTTTAATCGGAACCTTTCGTTACTGACGTTAATCCGCATTGAATTATTTGATATGACAATAGGAATATTGCGATTCAACTCAAGGAACGACCATCTACTGCTGGCAAGAGCATTATTAACATGTCGCTATAGCAGTGGCGGCTCTAGAATTTGGCAAGTGGGGAGCCGTTGGGGTGGCAACTTCTAATCATGGGGAGGAACCATTTGTTGTTTAATGTATGTAGCATTAAGCATAGGGTCCCAACTGGGGGGTTACTAGAGGGGGCAGGCACTCAATAAAGGGCACGGGCCCCCTGGCCTCCCCGGTGGAGCCGCCACTGCGCTATAGAAGTCTATTGACGATGCCATGAGTTGCAGCGAGATTTAAAAGGCCAACGTCAAAGTGGTTCCAAAATTTATTGGAATTAAGAGCATTGACAAATTGGCGCTATAGAAGTTCACTGATGATAACGACACTGATGTTTATGCTGCTGCTGATGATCATGATCAGATTATTTATTATTATTATTATTATTATTATTATTATTATTATTATTATTATTATTATTATTATTATGGTGACGACGACGACGATGATGATGATGATGATCATGACCTATATTCAGTCGAGGATGATACCACTGTATTTTCCAAATTGACCTAATTTTGCGTTCGATTCGTTTACCTCCTTTTTGAATAGGACACGACAGTTGCAGGTGAGGAATATGCTTCTTTGCAAACGTTAGGACGTCATCACAGGTTATATCTTCACAATCGTCGTAGATGGGATCTGGAACGTCCTGCACCCAGGCTTTGCCGCATATGACGCCGTTGGTGAAAGAAGTGGCTGCCACAGAACAGCAACAGAAATGCCACAACGTAAACCAGGGGTGGTTAACCTTTTGTGACCCGGGGGCCACTTTGAACTTTGAGCACCATGCGGAGGGCCGCATGCTTTTGGCTTATTTTACATTGTTTTCAGAAATAGTGACAATCATTGCATTCAAGTATCAATATAGTATTTGGTGGCAGTTGTATTTTAACAGCAATTTAAAAGTTACTATTAAAAGATTAAGAACAGTTACCAAAAGTCTTACCCATGACTTAATTATGATTTATAATTTATATGATGCTAGATATTTAGGGCTGTCAAGCTGCGGCTGAGTAGTAAAATCGAAGTTTGAGTTTGATATCTCACAATATGGCCAACTTACAAGCAAATGAGATGAAAAAATATATGGAAAGATGGGAAAATATGTGCTGTACACGTGTTGTAAATTTGAGAGAAATATATTTAGCAATTTTTAAGAAATCATAGTTGTTGTGCTGGTTTTTTTTCTGAGACACCCTGTACATTAGGTTCAAATTCAGTTGCTGAAATGCACAGGATGTCATGCAGATGAGTGTCAGTAAGTCCTGAAGTATTGTTCTGTGCACAAGTTTGCCCCCTTTCACGCATGATAACATCTGCTCCCATATGTATGTGCTGCCAAACTCGTAAGTTCATCACATTTGCTCTAAATGCTGAATACGTGTCTGTATTCAACAGAGAGTAGAACTTGATAATTTGGTTGTGTTGTGAATGCCGGAGAGACCGGCGAGATCTTCTATAATTTCAAAGTTTTCATTCACCCCTCATAAATGTCAGCAATTGTGCCTTGTCTGAGACGTCACTGCTTTCATCAACAGCAATAGGATGGCAGATAAAGCTTTTTGAAGCTGTTATAAGCTGCTGACGGAGATTGATTGCTATTTCTTCAGCATGACGTGTTACTGTTTCGATAAACTAACTGTGCTAAATAGCCCCTTCTTCTCCGGGCAGAACTGTTCAACCACTTTTATCATGCAGGTATTAACAAATTCACCATCTGTAAATGCTTTTCTTGCTTAGCAATAGCTAGAGCTACTTCATAGATTGCCTTCACAGCTGCTTCCGATTGCCGTTAAACTTTTAAAGATATGTTATTGAGGTGCAAGTTTCTTTTGAGAGATGCTAGTTTGCCTGTCCTCATTTTCCCTCAAACCTGACAAAATCATCTTTATTATGAAAATTTATTTAGAAAGACCCCCGGGGGCCGCCAACTGGCAGCCCGGGGGCCGCATGCGGCCCGCGGGCCGCGGGTTGGCCACCCCTGACGTAAACAATTTCGAAGATGATTACTTCTTCGACAAAGTCTTCTATTTGCTTGATTAACACAGCTATGTCAAAGAGGAGCTTGATCTGGTTTTGCGGGTTCTAGGCTGCAGTTAACTGATATAGCACTGGGCCCTACTACTTCGGACGATTTATATGTTACTATTATATTCAAGAACTTAATTCAATCGAAAGCGAGTTAGCGAAAGGGATAAAGTATCAGTTTTGCAATGAGCTATGTCTTGTTATTCAAAGCGGCCGTCTCGTTAGACAATACAGTACAATACAATGGAATGTAAAATCGATTTATTTCAAACTTGACAAAACGCAAGGTCAAAAAGCGATTATAATTCTTGATCAGCAGCGATTATTGATGAGCAGCGATTATAATTCTTGATCCACTTTAGCTTTGCTCCAGTTATAACACAAACGTCAACGCCGTCAAGAGTCATTTTTTGGGCGCAATTTGACTGACTGACACAAAAAATCACGCTTTAACGGCGGTTGATTTTTCGAGAGATTTACTTGTTAGCTAAAAGGAGCTTTATAGAAGATAGACATCGGGTAGTCAAGCTAACTGCAGTAGTTTCTCATCCCCATAAGCGGAACCATGTTTTACTCAGAATGTCGTAGAGGAATATCACTCCCTGCTCAACCTTTATTATTTCCGACACCAGACTCGCTGTGTTGCCAAGGGATGTTACCAGGAGTGCCAGACGCGGGCCCTGTGCAGTTGTGGACCCCTGTACCAATGAAATCGTTGGCAGTTTCTGTCCATTTATATGAATTTCTTGTCCCGACATTTGATCGTACAGCAACGGTACGGCCGTAGGTTGTATGTCTGTCTGTCCCACAAATTCAATGGGAATTTTGACATAAACGTGGGCAATCGTGGGGTGCTTTAAAGCGGCAAAGTTCTCCTGCCCAAAGACTGTCGCTCCTATGCATCCAGATTTGCAGATGATGGGCGATGTAGCTGCAGCAAAGAGGTCTGCGTTGCTCGGCTGTTGAACTGTTGACTGAACTGACTGTTGCTGAAAAGTATCAAGAGAATGCCCTTGCCCCGTAATGGAGGAATCCTGGAGGCTTGACGATAGATGAGACGTATTGGAGGAGGCAGCGCCACCGTCTTGTGGGTTTGCCTTGTTTTGTTGCACTGGCAAATTCGGCGGATTAAATGTGAAAAATTGCTTGACATATTCAACGAGTGACCTTGGCAATATCGAATAGCCGTTGGAGGCCATTGTGTCAATTCTCTTGCGCAATCCATCTTCCAATGAAAGGAATACGTCAAGTAACTTCTCCATTGTAGCCTCACTCTGCAAGCCATTTTCTGACAGAACGACAACCATTGCATCATGAAAGAGATCAAATCCTGTTATTGGCTGATGAACCTGTTTGTCCCCCATCTACCAAAAATGAAAAAAGCAACACAAATTTACTCAACCACACGAGACGTGGAAGCAACATGAGTTACATGACGCATAACTTAAAATACACATAAGAGATCACAAGAGGAGCAGCGATTGTTTCAGATCAACTGACGACAATGGAAGAGATCTGGAAAGGCAGAGCATTAAATACCGTAAAAAGGAAAATACTTGAAAACTGTACCTTCAGCAGCTTTCTCTATGGATGCAAAACATGGACCATCATCAAAGACTTGGAAAGAAAAATACTCGCCTTTGAATGAATGCTATGGAAATCTACTATGGGTGGGTCAAAAAGATCACGAATTAAGCGTTTTTCCCCAAAGAATTCAGCCAAAGAAAACCATGCTGCGACGAGTAAAACAAAGGAACCTCCATCTTTTTGGACACATTCATAATGAAAGACGACAGAAAGATCTAATGTTTGGGAAAATGGAGATGCCAGTTAGAAAGGAAGGCCGCACAAGGAATTGTGTGATTATGTTGATGAATGGTGTGGAAGGAAGCAGTTTACAGAACCTGAGTCAGGAAAGAATGGCAGACAACTAAGTTTATATACAACGGTGCTTCATCAAATGGGAACCCAATCATACTACCTACCCCCCTCCTGCGCAAATCCCACGGCCTATCTAGCATTAGGCCTCCCGCCCCCGAGTTCCCCTCCCTGGCAACGCCAATGACAGTATTACAGGGTTGTTTTCTGGATTGCAACGAAACCACCCAGATAGATTCTGCTAAAAAACAAACCCCCAAAAGGGGACCCCCATGTTAGAGAACCCCCATGCGAATTGATTGAGCAAGCAATACGTACTAATTACTTGAATGTATTACTCTGGTGGGGGGGGGGTGATTCCATACATGCCAACAGTATGAAAACATGCTTTTAATCTCCAGACTTAAAATTAATATTTCCCAAATTGTACGGCTGGAACTTTGCCCAGGAAACGTTGTGGGAGCTCATGACGCTTCCCCAAGTCTACCCTCCGTCCCCAGTCGGATCTGGAAACTTCCGTCTGTATGCAGGCAATTTGGTACCTAGGCCTATATTCTGCAATCTTGACTACTCCGGTGACTTCCATTAAAAATCACATTCGGTAAACTGTTCGGATTGCGTAATATAAAGAGCTATCGATTTTTAAATGGTGGGCGAGGCTCCAATATTGGCAGTAATGGTCACTGGAGTAGTCAGGATTGCAGAATAGAGGCAATTTGGTATAATGGAAGTCGCTGGATAATAATAATAATAATAATAATAATAATAATAATAATAATAATAATAATAATAATAATAATAATAATAATAATAATAATTGAATTTTAAGTGGTTTAGTATGATCTCTCCCGTGTTGAAAACCACTGTCGCTCATACATCCCTCTATTCCAACTTCTGTTTGTCCGCAGTATACTGCTGTTATCTTTGACTCTACAAAAAGCAGACACAATTCGCAGTATAAAATGCAAAAGACGGCACATATATTAAAACATAAAATTTTAAATTAAAAAGTCAGACTCCTGTTACACAACCATGCAGATACAAGTAATTGATAATTGCCGTGGGCGCCCACACATTGGGACCAGAAAGGACACTTATCCCTGAGGAAATGCAAATCCATTTTATGTAACTAACTATATTTTGGTTCTTAGCGAGCATTTTCACACTAAAACACTATTGATACACAAAGTGAAATTGGGAAACTTAACTTTAACTAAGAACTGTGGAATTGAATATCTTGAATACTATATTAACCGTGACCGTTGCATCTTGCCCCCTGGAAAAATTTATGTGGGGCGCCACTGATAAGTCACAATTGCGTAATTCTGTTTTCCGAACCTTTTTATCTCATTCGACGTAGCCGAGGACCATGGGCGTAAAACACGGGAGGGGGGACGGCGGGAGACGGTCCCCCCGAATAATTAGTTGGCGGGGGACAGAGTATCAATTATCCCCCCAATGTTTTGGCCTATATGGTAAAAAATTCTATCCTACCCTATGATGTTGATGCCAGAATTACGCCAAATCCACATTCTCTCATTTCGGATGACCTTTTTTTGCTTGTCAGGGTATTTGGAGAGGGAAAAATATAAAAATATCAGGATGACCTTCTTTTTGGCTTGTCAAGACGTATTTCATGGACGATTTTAAGTCCCCACCATAATATGCAATATCCACCCTTAAAATGGGGGGATATTTATATTTCTGGGGGGTCAACTTTTTAAAAATTATTCTATCTCCCCAATGTTGACGCCAGGTTTACGCCCCTGCCGGGGACAAATTTTGACGTCAGAATTCCACTGGCGATATTTATGTTGAGTGAACCCACGATTTCCTCTCAGCTCCTGCTCGGAAAGGCCGTCCGTGATTAGTTTTGTCGTCTCCGGATTGCGTATCTGTTGAAATATCCGAAGGCTTGACTATTGAAGAATTTCTCGCGCTGTATGTGAACAGAGACATGAAGACATCAGGCAACAGCCCAACAGACAGGAGCTACAGAAACAGTCGTCGATAAAGTACGCAAAAGGAGATTAGCTTGGTTTGGACATGTTAAACGATATGGATAACAATAGATGGGCTTACATACACACATACATAAGCACTGCATACACACGAAGTAGAATGGGACAGAGGGCGAGGAAGGCCAAGGAAAAGATGGATGGGTAACATCTTGGAGGATCTGGAAACTAAGAACATGAAAATCGTAAAAGGATGCAGATTAGCACAAGATAGAGCACAGTGGAAATGTTTCGTATCTAACTATTGCAACCATGCAGGCAGAATGTGATGACGATGATGATGATGATGATGATGATGATGAGAGAGAGAGAGAGAGAGAGAGAGAGAGAGAGAGAGAGAGAGATAGAGATAGAGAGAGAGAGAGAGATATTCTTGATGCATATAAGTTTTACGTAGCAGTTTGCAGTATAGACTCGGTTATAGCGCATACTCGGTTATTAAGTACCGCAATGTACGGTCCCGTATGATGTGTGACCCAATTGGATGGTATTGGATATAACGTACCTCGTCCTCGTATATTACCTACTCAATTTCACAGACCAACTAAGTACGTTATAACGACGTTCTATGTCATTTGAATCTTTGCTGGTTTAGTACAGTATTAGGTGTTATGGTAATTTGGATAGAAAAGCGTGGAATCGTTAGTTTGTTGTTTGTAGACGCACGGATAAGAAGACAAAAGCAACGTACAGGAAAGAACGGCAGACAACTAAGTTTATATGTTACAGTCAAAGTGTGAAATCAGGCAATGTTGACATTGCCTGAAATTTTTAGGCATTGTCGATATAAGTCGTTTCACTCCGGCAATGTCGACATTGCCTGAAATTGTTAGACATTGTTTAACAATGCCTGAAATTTGCTCAGACTGTAGCATATATACAACGGTGCTTCATCAAATGGGAACCCCTTTGTATTCTGGTTATAACTTTTCTAGATGTAGGCCGATTATAATAAAAATCATATCACTGTATTCGCCAAATATCCAACTATAAGCATAGGCTATTCGTTTAACCTATATTTTACAAAATCTGTGAAAAACTCTATTTAATAAACTGTTTTGTTATGTTTTTTGCTGGCTTTACAAACATATTTAGGGAAGAAATCGGGTCTATGTGATTGCCAAATTTTGTGTTCTAAGCACTAAATCTCACGTACGAGCAGACTTGTCGCTGAAGTGGGTTAACCCATAGGTTGGGTTGGGTCTAGATTATGAAAAAATTAATAGGCTTGGTTGGGTTTTGTTTCTTGTTAACCACATGTATTAAATATGCGTTTTCTGCGTACTGCATTGAACATAGCTCCAGTGGCATAGCGTGCACTTTTGCCACCTCTGGCTCATGGCTAATCCGCCGCCCCAAATCCATTCATACCTAGGGTGTCTTGATATTTTTAGAATTTTTAATTTGCCGCTTCTTCTAAAAATTCTTCACCACTGAAAGCTGAAAATCCTCTGACAAGAAAAAAAGGTCTTCGCTTCTATAATTTGAAATTTTCCGCCTTCACTGAGAATCCGTGACAAGCAATAGAAAGTCGTCGCTTCCAAAATGTGCCGCCCCGTCATGTTTGCGCCCATGGCTAAAGCCACAATATCCAATGGCACGTTACGCCTTTAGATAGCTCTATCGGAGGTGGTGCGCGTTCCTCTAGGCCTTTACATTATTTGAGTCACTGACGCAATGTTACAGCAGTAGAAATTATATAGGCCTCAACAAGCGAAACATATTCTAGCAGTGCATATGCTTCATACACAAATCTGTTAGATCTCGAATAGAAAATTTACTAGTTCAACAATCAAATCAAGAATTTGCAACTGCAGCACTCAGACAGTAGTATCAGAAATTTATTGCTTAGTTGCGCAAAACGTGTCCGAGAACCTAGACAGTTCCCATTTCGTCAACCATGGAGGGATAGCGGCTATCTCTAGACCAGGGATTGTCGTCGCCAAAGTCGACTCGAAATTGAAGCCTAAATCTTTCGAACATTTATGCTGCCGTGTGGGCAGCGGAAGTGCGTCGCTGATCATCGCAGCCATATATCGACCCGGGTCTCAAAGCGTCCGTCAACTGTTTTCGCCGAGCTGACAACCCTACTAGAACCGATGTCGACGTACAACTGCGGGATTCTTATCGTCGGCGACCTTGACGTTCATCTCGAGCGCCCGTCAGACGTCGACGGTCAGAAGCTTGAACTTCTCATTTCCTCGTTCGACCTCAAGCAGTTCGTTCACGATTCAACCCACGAGCACGGCGGCCTCCTGGACGTGGTAATATCGTCGGGGAAGAGTGAACCGCGCGATGAGGTTGGATTATCTGACCACAAATTAGTCCATTGGACGCAACCCATCGCACCGCAGAAGGAACAGTATGTTACGACTCCTAGGAGAAATTGGAGACACTTTGAGCTTGAGCGGTTCATTGAGCGGCTAGAGCAATCTCCGTTTTGTGCACCTGTTGACCCAGCTCGGCCGGATCGGGCCTTGCGCTTCTCTACCAGTCAGTTATCACCGAAATTCTGGACGACGTCGCACCAATGTCAAGGATAAACGTGCGTTCCAGGAAGCACCGACCCTTCTACGATAGAGAATGTAGACAGGCCCGACGACGAGCACGTCGGCGTGAGAGAGTTTATCGCAAGAAGAAAGGATCGACCGCTGAAGCCGACGCATTGTCGTCCTGGCGTGATGTCCTTAGGGCGAGCAGGAGCTTGGTGAGGAGGAAGGGTCGTCAGTACTGGCGTCATGCGATCGACTCCGTGCAATCCGACACCAAGCAGACGTGGAAAGTACTGGACAGTTTGCCCGGAAATAACGATACACCTTCCCGAGTGCTGTCCAGCTTTTCGACGAACGCCTATCACTCCTTCATTGATCTCAAGGTTATATAAGAAATATCTATGTAGATGATTCTTTACTGTAGAAAATTTACCAATTTTACTATAAACTCTCTCCATCAGTTAAACGATTTTATAGCATCATCTTTGCGAAGGTCTAGTTCCGAATCCCACCAGAATTTGCAGAGACCAATGCTCAGCTTCGTAAGGCAATGCATTTACAATATCAAAATACAGTTCATCAATGACAACAGTGCATTATATACGCTCAGCAATTCTGACGGGTTCATCGTCCAGCAGGTGACAGATCTTAAACTATTTTGTGTGATTCGCTGTGAACATCAGTTTCTATATTTGTCAAATTTATGCATTTGTGCATACTCGACTGCTGCATAGAGAACGTTAAGAAAATCATAGAAATGAAACTTATCAAAAATTTCACAATAAATGTCTCAGTCTGAAAATCTTACTAAAAGTTTAGCCATTAAATCAGGGGTGTAAAGACTTTTAGGTCGGAGGATCAAATGACATATCTCTCATGTCCTCGCGGACCAAAGATTAAGTTTGCGCATCAAATGTTAAAAAAGTGGTGATGACCTTTTCTTTTTTGTTTTGCACTTCAGACTTTTGGGGGATTTTTGGAGACTGCTGGAGACGTTTTTCCTCGGCGGGCCAAATGAAATACGTCACGAATTGCACACGGTCCTACACCGTTTTTCTTGTTATTTTTCTTGTAGGTCTTCACTTCATCTTTAATTCGTCGCCTTCTAGTTCTTATTCGCTGGCGAAGTCTTCATATTTGTTTAATCGAATGACGGTTGTTACTGGAGTTCAAAACTAAGCACATAACCGCAATTTTCCACATGCTACAATTCAGCTGGTTTCATTGTCTCGCATAGTGCAAGTTCTCATTCTCTACTTGCTTCATAACATTCCAAAACTGGACAGAAATCTTTGAACATTATCATCGCCATTATCATAATCATCATCATAAGCATCATCATCATTTTTTCATCGTCATCATCATCGTTATCATTATCATCATCTTCAGCAGCCGAAGCACCGTCGTCGTCGTCGCCGTCGTCATCATCACCAGCATCATTATCATCGTCATCATCATCGTTATCATTACCATCATAAGCAGCAGAAGCAGCACCGTCGTCGTCGCAGCCGTAATCATCATCATCAG
This sequence comes from Metaphire vulgaris, assembly GCA_018105865.1. Classification (NCBI taxonomy): domain Eukaryota; kingdom Metazoa; phylum Annelida; class Clitellata; order Crassiclitellata; family Megascolecidae; genus Metaphire; species Metaphire vulgaris. The sequence continues at coordinate 32,704,161 of CM030832.1, read as the reverse complement.
CATCATCAGCATCATTATTATAGTCATCATCATCATCGTTATCATTATCAGCAGCAGCAGTATAGGCAACGTCGTCGTCGCAGCCGTCATCATCATCATCATTATCATCGTCATCATCATCATCGTTATCATAATTATCATCATCATCACCAGCAGCAGCACCACCGTCGTCGTCGTCGCCGCTGTCATCATCATCATCAGCAGCAACAACAGCAGCAGTAGCAGCAGCAGAAGCAGCAGCATAATCATCAGTATCGTCGTCGTCGTTGTTGTTGTCGTCGTCGTCATCATCATCATTATCATCATCATCAGCACCATCATCAGCACCGTCGTCGTCGTCGTCGCCACCGTCGTCATCATCAGTTTCGTCGTCGCAACATTGAAGTATTTTTATCGCTTAATTTATGGCATCTATTGACCAGCCTTGTTGCTCGTTTTTGAACTTTTCTAAAAGTTTCATATTGTTTTCAAAAATGGATTTTCTGCTTGAACACAGCAATTTAGATAAGGCCGTACTAATGTCTTATTTGGTTTTGCATTATCTCTTTATGTTGACTCACTGTTGTTCACATCATCATTCCCAACATCCGGTTGCGCTTTTTAGCTGCCCCCGAACATTGTGGATATGGATTCATACTTCTGATTAATCAGTTGCTTTCTCGTATAATGATATCTAAATGATAAGAAAAGGTTTAATCTGATTAAAAATTCAAATTTTAACATGTCATTAAGGCATTAGGCGTTCACCTTCACAGAAGAGACTCCGGGCGCATCGTAGTTTCAGTAGAAACAGAAGAAACAGGCGAAGAGAAAGCACTATTTTTTAAACGATTGTTGCGGAATACATCTTATCGCTCTTGTACAAATATAAAGGTACATCTTATCGCTCTTGTACAAATATAAAGGTATTCAGATAATTAGATGTTTAGGAATATCAAAATAAGTCATCGAAAAGATGTTGAAGACCGTGTTACCACAGTAACACAAACGGACGTCAGTTGACTGTCAAACCCGTTTGGATTACTATAGAGACAATTATTGACGTCATGCTTTTCAGCCATGAAGTAATGCTTATCTATTGACTATTTCTAGGTCGCAAAAGAGCGTCTGATCTAGCACTCAATCAATAAACTTCTATGGCGTCACTATCATAATGTCCAAGGCATCAGCCGATGGCGCACTAAATCCAGATTAAATAATAGATCCAGACCAATCCGGAAGATCATTAGAACAGCGGGGAGCAATCTAAGGGGAATAAGCCAAATCAAACAGGTATGTTTTAAGACCGAATTTGAAAGATGATAAAGTGTTAGTTAGACCGTTAGACGAAGTTAGTTAGTTAGTTAGTTAGACAGACAATTTATACAGCGCAGTAATCAAAGCGAAAAACTAAAGTCAAGAGCGCTTTACATTTCATTTGAAGTGATATTGGTAATGAATTCCAGAGCCTAGGCCACACACTGAGAAGCAACTAGTGCCAGTGACTGTACGAGAATAAGGAACAACAAATGAAAGTCCTGCCGACTATCTAGTGAATCCAAATGCTTCAAGAATCCTGCAGGATTAACCAAATTCGTTTTCCGCAGCAATGAAAATTAACAAAATTGTCTCTGTGCGAGTTCAAATTAGACTTAATGCAAACAAACATTCATGTTTTTGTGCATTTTAAATATTATAGGCCCACTCGTATTTCTGCGGTTTTCTGCTGATTTACTTTTTACCTCTCGCTGTCCATGGAATTTAGCAGTTTGTGAAGATATTGTTTTTAGGATTATTCTAAATGCTTCGCAGACGCCGTATTTTCAACCATGAAGTAATGGTTATCTATTGACTATTTCTAATATAATTATTCACGTCTTTTGCAATTTTTACTCATGCATTCGATTAATCCTAGAAGTTGCGTTTTTAGCCTAGATTCCTCAGTGAATGATAGAGAGCGAGCGAGCGAGCGAGCGAGAGAGAGAGAGAGAGAGAGAGAGAGAGAGAGAGAGGGAGGGAGGGAGGGAGGGAAAGAGAGGCTGTTACAACATAGGTTGCAGATACGCAATTGTTGATACGCAGGCCGGTGATGACAGACTGTCGCAAACAGTTTCGTTCCAGTAAACGACCTCACCTCTACGTTCCCCCTCCGTCCAAGACCGTGAAGCTTGGAGAAAGACCTGTGACCCGGGACAATCCTTTCCTCTGGAACGCACTTCCAGATTCAGTGACCGTGACAACCAACTTCGAGTCAAGTGCTTATTCTAGGCCTTCTCTGGGGGGAATTTCCCCCACCCAAAGTTTAAAAATTTCCCCCAACATTTCTATATGTTGCATTGGGGGATGGAAATTTACCCCCCCCCCAAGTTTGACAAGAGGGGATTTTTTATGGAGAGGGGAAAAATATAAGGATGACCATTTTTCTGCTTGTCAGAGTATCTGAGAAGGTTAAGAAATAGAAGGAAGGTTGTGACGACCTTTGTTTTTTTGCTTGTCACCACATCTGGGAAGAGAAAACATAGAAAACATAAAAATATACGGATTACCTTTTTTTGCTTGTCAAGGTTTTTGGGGAGACAAACCTTCTCCTCCAAACAATTCAAACACACACACCAAGTCAAGGTGGCTAACACTGTTCGAGTCGTTCTTATCAAACCTTAAAACGCATTTATTTCGTATATCGTACGAGTGCCTTTTGTAAAACGCTCTTGCCTTTGGCCTTGACCATGCTATAGCGCTACATAAATTATCAAGTAGAATAGAATAGAATAGAAGCTTTAGAACAAAGATAATAAATTAACTTATATTTTCAACAAACAGCCCATAAAACCAGCATTGTCTCTCTGGTGAATGGTCATCTATCCAAGCCAGTCCCTCAGAAACCAGGTAATCCAAAGCCCTCCCTATTCTTTCATCTTCACATCCAGGATTTTCTTTAAGAATTCTTTCAGAAATAAGTGCCTGTTCCTCTGCTTGCTGTGGAATAGTCGTTCGGTTCATGGTCAGCTCTCGTGGAACGCTTTGAATCAAAAACGTTTTTGTCAAGTGGAATTGCCGTGAACCCATTTCTCAATTTTTTGAGTTTCCGTATTCGGTACGCGACAACTGGGTACCGCCGATTGGGCCCCGGACAACTGAGCCCGGCATTTGGGTAACGGGACATTTAAGTAACGGGACATCTGGGTACTGGACATTTCGGCCCCGCACCATCGAACTGGAATTAATAATAACTGAGGGTTCGTTGTATAACTTCGGGCGGTCTTCTTTAAGCCGTGTTATCGGCTACAAATTGAGTACAAATTCTTAATATGAAGTGCTATTTCTTTGATCGTAAATGCGAAGTATAGTTACTACTGGCTTATATGGACTTACGAAGAACTGAGACTTCGCTGTATCCCAGTATTAGTGAATAACTATACCATACTGTGTTTATGGTCTAGATTAATTTGATATTGGGTTTTGGGGCGGGGACCGCCAAAGAAGAATTCAATCGAAACACCCACAGCGTAGGTTGTGCTGCTGTAGTGAAAAGCGAAATTGCTTACACGGAAAACATTGGCACTGACGTCAAACTTTGGCTCTGACGTCATGAAGCTACGGGGTGGTAGTTAACGTGGGCGTATCTGCCCTGACTACGGACGTCACTAGCAAGTTATGAATAATGTAGTTAAAACTGAATTGGATGAACTGTTGTCGAAACTCGAGTATTGGACCGCTATCGTCGCTATTATCCATGTTTGGTTTTAATCTAGAATATTGCTTGCGTTATGACTATTCGCTATCATGTACATTCTTGTCTGAAGATGTGACGTCATTCTGGGTCTTCGTAATAAAAGGATGTGCGGACTGTACACCTCGCCTTTAGCCCGGAAAATGTGAGCCGAAAGCGAGTTGTGCTCTCCCGACATTGCAACATCAAGAATGTCGTTGTAGGGTATATACACCAGCGAACTATATACCCTTCATAACTGAGGGAAGTCTTCTTGAAGCCCTGTCATCGGCTACAAATTGAGTACAATTCTTTGAACTCTCAGGCATTTATGATGTTAACCCCTTAACCGTGTATTTAACTGTAACTCAATGTAAAATGGACGGATATATCCGGGATCCCCAGTTAAGGGGTTAAAGCATAAAATCAGTATACAAGAATAGTCGTTACCTATTCTGATTTTGATAGCAAATCATAGCACAACCAAAAGCACCATTCTCTCCCTATTGTAGGGGGCCGAGATGTCCAGGGCCCAGATGTCCCGTTACCCAATTGTCCCGTTACCCAAATGCCGGGCCCAGTTGTCCGGGGCCCAATCGTCGGTACCCAGTTGTCGCGTACCGAATACAGAAACTCAAAAAAATCGAGAAATGGGTTCAATTTCAATCTAATTATCTATTCTATTCTATTGAATGAAGACTTTCTAATGTAGTGCGAGCACTGCGGAAAAGGGTTTTCTCTAACATTACCAGCAATCAGTGACGGCTCCAGAATTTGGCATGTGGGGGCCGTTGGGGTGGCAACTTCTAATCATGGGGAGGCCAACCATTTGTTGTTAGGTATGTAGCAATAAATATAGGGTCCCAAGACTTCCAACAGAGGCAGTGGCGTAGCGTGGTCTCGTGCCGCCCATGGCTCCTGGAAAAAATGCCGCCTCAACCTGCTCCTATTATAACTGACAAGCCAAAAAAAAGATCGTCGCGTCCGAATTTGCCGCCCCTTCTAAATTTTGCCGCCCCTTCGCTAAAACACTTCGACAACCTGACAAGCAAAAAAATTCATCGCCGCTCAATTTGCCGAAAAAGTTCATCGCCGCTCAATTTCCATCCCTTTCAAAGTTTGCCGCCCCTACGCTAAAACTCTCCGACAACCTGACAGGCAAAAAAAGGTAATCGCCGCTCAATTTGCCGCCCCCTTCATGCATGTGTGCCGCCCATGGCTCGAGCCATAGTAGCCATTGGCACGCTACGCTACTGAACAGAGGGCCACTGGGGGGGGCAGGCACTCAATAGGGGGCACGGGCCCCCCGGGCCTCCTGTGGAGCTGCCATTGCCAGCAATGTCAATATCAATGCTTGTGGCGCCAAGTCGGATACAAGAATCGAGAGTGTTATTACATTAGCAAACTGATGAAAACGGCGTCAAATTTTAACTGAGCGAGAACGAGACTTGCAGCGAGATGACAAATGTAAGTAAGTTAGTAATAAGTAGCAAATAAGTAAGTTTAATAACCGCCGTAGCCTGTGGAGTGTGGATAAGTCAGCAATTTGGTAACCTCCTAGTCCAAGTATAATCCTATAAAATAACGGTAATAACCGGTCCTATAGCTAAAATTGTCATTTTCCAAACTCGGTGGCTGGCCGGATGAAACTGGCCCGTGGGTCGGATCCGCCCCGCGTGCCGACAGTTGGAAAATCCTGATCTATAGGGTGCAGGGCATGTTGCATGGGCAGCCTTCAGGAATGTCGTTGCTCACTTTCTGGGCGACTACAAGGCGCTAAACTATGTTGAACGCTTTGAAAATATGCCACAAACTTAAAAGTCAATGAAATGCACATGTCACTGAAGATGCATTTTCTTCATTCTCACTTGTACTTCTTCCCGGCCAATCTCGGCGCCGTCACTGATGAATCAGTGACGGCTCTAGGATTTGGCAAGTGGGGAGGTTCCGTTGGGGTGGCAACTTCTAATCATGGGGCCAACCATTTGTTGTTAGGTATGTATTATTAAGTATAGGGACCACTGGGGCCAGGCACTCAATAGGGGGCAAGGTCCCTCCGGGTCTCCCCGAGCCCCCTGTGGAGCCGCCACTGTGATGAATATGGTGAAAGATCTCACAAAGACAGTTCCAGCATGGAGAAACGTTATCAGGGAAAATGGAGTCCGGATGTTGGGAAACTATTGTTGGTCACTTATACCTGAAGCACAGGACAGTGACTAGGGCCTACAAACGAAAATCTACATCAAAACATTTCTAATTTTCTCGCGTGTTGTAATTATTGTGACTATTCTTCTGTAGGATTATGTCGCAGAAAAAGTTACAATACTAAATGCTAAATTGTCGATTTATTAAAAATCTTACGTGATACAGGGATTCTAATTGCATATTTGTGTTCAACAAGTAAAACTTTATTAGTTTCGCCAGAATTTGTAGAGGAAACAAAATCTCGCATAAAATTTGTTGACCAGTGAATTTATGGGTCAAACTGACCCATACGGTACTTCTGGTATATCAGCATGCAAGTCTCACAACAGCATTTGACGACCGGTGGCACTTGGCTAAAATAAACAAGTCCATAAGTCTAAGACAGTCATATAATTTCAAAATACCATCTCATTAAGTGACCGAATGGCGAAACACTGGCTTTATACGTGAAAGCTAGATTATCGTGTCAAGAGCAATATAAAGTACTAGGTGTTTACCCGTCAAAAATGACGGGGGAGATTGGCTGTTTTACCACCCAATTTTCTGAAAATGCAATAGGATTTTGCGCAATTAATTTCCCTAATTCGCCGCCTTGTCCTTCAACCGAGTTAACGCCCATTCGCGTGAATTTTCTGAAACTTGATAGTCAAGGTAAGTGTAATGATTTGGCAGTGTCGAATGACATGCAGTGCTTGATTCTCTTGTTTGCTGTGCTGCTTTTTCACGCCGAGCAACAGCCTGCTCCTCATTCTCACTTGATTGTCGGAAAGCCCGTGAACGCTGAACTTTTTTTGTTTTGCACGGACGGTTAGAAAGAGGAATAAAAAGCTAAATAATGGTGCAAACTTCATCTTCTTAGCTGTTATATAGCCTGCGATATAGCAAATTCAAAAAATGTGGAAACTTTCTCAGAATTCAAAACTTTCGCGAAATTCACCGATAATACATATGTTCAAACATTGGGGTCAGCGGGTTAGAATTGATAGATCTTTGATTTGATCTTTGATAGATCTTTGATAGATCTTAGATTGATACCTCACTGGATGTTGTCAACCGATTTTCAAACTTTTTGGTTTATTTTTACGTTGTGACAATTACGTTGTGACAAACTCAAAGCAAGCAAAACCTCACCGGATGTTGAAACGTTTTTGGCGTAATTTTTCTTGGAAGCAA
>CM030832.1:32547218-32696995 GCA_018105865.1 Metaphire vulgaris | reverse complement strand
CGTAAGTTTCTTTCTTTGCACGTCGGTACCTCATGCAGAGTTTTGTGCAACACCAGCAGGAATTGATTCAAATAGCGCTGCGCGAATATTGAACACACGCTGGACAGTGGACATGTCAATAATAGTGCAACCACGTTGCTATATTGAAAACACTTGAAAAGCTCTCATGACAGTTGCAGGGGTGACATAGCAATAATGGCAATTGGATTATTGCGGTAGACCTAAATTCGTAATTCTAAGTGTAGGCCTATTTTATCATTGGAACTGTTTCACTCTTTTACTTCAAGAAACTATTTCGCTTGCAGCGTAACTTCAAAATCCATCTGTTTTGATGGCCATGGTACAAAGGCTAGTGTCTGTTGTTTGCAATCAACTACAAACATTTAGAGACGAATCTGGGGATGGGATGGCATTTAGGCTGCGTCTGTGGCAGTTTGCAGGAGTTCATAATATTCCTGTATAAAATGAAGCTATGCCAAGTGGCGGTATTAGGCCACAGCTCTTAGTGAATTTGTTGTTGGGACACCTGAAGAGCAACAAACGGATTTTCTTGTAACATCGCATGAGTACAGGACACAGCTATTTTTTCCAATTGTGGATAGAATGCTACAGGACCTAAAGCGTCGTTTCGCGCCATGTATTAAAATCTGTATACAATGGAACTGGTGCATCATCACCGACATCAGAATCATTTCTTGAACCGTCTGTACTTGAACCATTTGCCATTCACTACAAAGTTGAAAGTTGTCGTCTTCGAGATACTCATAATTCGCTAGATAATAATTTGTTCCGCTTCGGAGGTGAAATAACGACAGCAAAGTTTCTGCTGTACGATGTCATGAAGAAAGAAACATCGTAAACGAAGTTGCTTTCGATTAATTATAGGCATGTACGAAGCAGGCCCGCCGAGAGAAATTCCGGGATTCCGGGCCCCTGTGCAGAAGGGCAGTCACAGGCCCCTAACAAATGTGAAAAACCGATGATAACCTTTTATTTTGCATGTCGACCTTTTTCAGGATTCAGGATGTTAATACGTCATGCATCGGCCCGGGCCCATTACAGATCGCCGGGCCCCTGTGCATTTGCCTTCCCCTACCCCCTCTCGGCGGTCCTGGTACGAAGCGATTAAGAAATATGGCGATTTTAAACTGTTGATGAGCGCACAGTACGTATGACTCTTCCCGCTTCTACAGCGTCTTGTGAGAGATCATTTCGTACTTAAAGCGTTTGAACAATTATTTGCACAGCACCTTGAGGCACGAGCGTCTCGCCTTTAATTCGTAAGCTTCTCTCAAAAGCAACTCGGTAGATCACATCACATTCGGCACATCCTATCACAGAAATTCGGTAAATCATATCACAGAAATTCGGTAGATCACATCACAGAATTCGGCAAATCATATCACAGAAATTCGATAGATCATGACCATGTCACAGAAATTCGGTAGATCATGTCACAGTTGTCGACAGATTAGCCTATTTTTTGTCTATCAATATCATAATTAATCATTAGCTCAGAGTCATTTATAATTTAATATAATTGGATGCTTACTTTGTTCTACGTGTACACCTCTCATTATTTGATCCTGACAATTCTTAGGTTTATTTTGGTTATGTTTTATGTCGCTTTGTAGTCCTTATGATCTTCATATGTGAAACTTAAACTTCCTCAAAGTTAACTGACCGATTGATGAATATTATTAAGTTACTCATGTTAATTTTTTAATGAGTTTTGTTGAGTTAGGGCTGTCCATAAATTACGTAAACAAAATGGGAAGGGTTCGAAAAAAGTTTGGCAGGTGCTAAAATTCGCCAAAAATTGTTTACGTAATTTATGAGCAGCCTCGTGGTCAGCTGCCTGGGGTTACATTTTGAGTCTGGTTACGCCAGTACCTACAGAACCACCGCTTATCATTATTATTATTATTCAACCACCTCGCTCGGCTATCTTCCTGATGTTCCTGCCAACCAGAAAAGGGGCAGTCCATTAACTACGTCAACAATTTAGGAGGAGGGGTTTGAGAAAGTTTGACAATTGCTGACAGGGGAGGGGTCAAGGAAGTTGACGTCAACAATTTCACTTTTTTACAAATAGTCAAAAATAGGAAATTTTATGGAATACTACTTATTACAATGGAAAAAAGCATGACAAAAAGTTCATCACCTCCACATTTTGACACTCGATGAGCAAAAAGGGGGAAATGGTCATCACCTCCAGTGATATGAACTACATGACTACTTGACAGATAAACACCATTATAGGCATGTCATAAAATCAATAATCTTCTTATTTCAAATGAAAAGTTCACCGTTAACAACTACAAAAATGATGGGGCAGGCTAATAGAGAAAAATGAATTTGACAGGTGCTGGCATTAACCAAGCATTTTAACCACAACATTGATGGTATTCCTATAACTTCTTCTCATTCAGTTTCTGTGGTCTGAGTTTCCATGCGGTGACCAGTGCTCTCATGGTTTGTGTAGTGGAGTGGTTTCCCGTGTCCTTCCCCACACTGTTTAACCCACAGCTGGGTGCCAATTCTCGCCCATTCATTTCACTGCAGTGTTACACTCAACCAGTGGATTAGTATCCCATTACAGCTACTTACGTCTCCACCACTATAGAAGGTGGGTGAGGTGGACTTTATGCACTATATCCGCCAACATGAGCTCAACACTCCAGTCTATAGCGACTGTCGAGAGCGACATCCTGTCATTTTAGACCGGTCCACTGAAGTGCATAGAGCTATACAACGTTCACCCGTCAACCTCAGCTTCTCGGAATTCAGATAGCACACTTTTGGAAGTAACAAGTAATAATAGTATTTATTTAAAGTTATTATCGTAATACATAAAGTTCATATAACGCTTATCAATGACGACGTAATGACGTCTGACAAAAGACATATTATTGACTGGAACCACTACTCAATATTACAGAGTGAGCGCGAGAATATGGCAAATGTGAAAGCAGAGCACAGTGCATGCACTTTGTCACTGCTGAATTTGGAGGTGGGGCGGATTTTTAGGTTTTGGGGAATCTCTTCTAACAGACCTGGAAAGAACACTGAGAAAATCTCTCTGACGCTCCCCTGCAAGAATTCTAAAGTCAGAGGAAACTTCAATACCCATTCTTACAGCACTATCGCATTTATTATTATTATTATTATTATTATTATTATTATTATTATTATTAAAAGCATTTCTAGAGTGCAAATAATCTTAAAGCAGCAAATGTGCTAATGTCAGTTGCGAACCGGATCAAACAAACAAAAATGTCTTCAGTTGTTTTCTAAAAGAGAACAGAGTCATGCTTGAATCAGAGAAACGCAATGTTGCTGGCAGACTGTTCCAAACAACGGGGCCGGCAACGGCCAGGTTGCGGTCACCATAGCGTGTCTGAGTTTGAGGCACTGCGAGTGTGCTGGTTAGGGCGAGCGCAGATGCGACCGACCAGGCAAATTAGCCGTCAAGCAGAACACATCAGTTAGATATGGCGGAGCAAAACTGTGTTGAGCCTTGAACTGGATGGTCTCGAGTTTCAAAGTCACACGTTGACTGACCGGGAGCAAGTGAAGCTCCCGCAGGACTGGCGTAATATGGTAAAACTTGCCTCTCTGGAACGCCAAGCGTGCAGCTGCATTCTGAACGAGTTGAAGTCTCTGTAGTAGATGGTCGCTGATGCCATAAAGGATGCTGTTGCAGTTGACGAGTCTGCTGCTGATGAATGCTTGAGACAGCATCCTAGTTGCATCAGGGGTCAGCGAGTTCCTCACTGCCCGCAGCTGGCGAAGCTGGAAGAACGACTTCCTGCAGACTGATGCAACGTGGTCGGCCATTGTCAGTTGGCTATCAATTAACACTCCAAGGTTATTGACCACTGTAGCACATTCCATGGTGGCGCCATAACGGCGTAAAGCATTTATTGTAATCTTTTGAATCTGTTGTAATGTACCAAGTCAGCTAATTTGTGTCTTATCTTCATTCAGCTTTAGGCAGTTCTCCGCCATCCAGTCCCGGATTCTAGTGATAGTCACTTAACTGGTCCATTAGTGCTTGCTCTCCGCTTGCATTCCCGCTGCTGTAGATTTGGATGTCATCAGCGTATCCGTGCCCAGACATTCCACAGGCAGCAATGATGTTGAACACATCTGACACATACAGAAGAAACAGGACAGGTCCGCATACTGAGCCCTGTGGTACTCCGTAGGGGAGGTGCAAGGTTTCCGATAGAAGACCGCGGTAAGCTACCTATTGTGAGCGGTCAGTAAGAAATGACGATAGCCAGCCGAGCGCCGACCCCGTGATGGCGATGCCGAATTTGTACTGTAGGCGCCGTAGAAGGAACTCTTGATCTACACAGTCGAAGGTTGCGCTGAAATCGAGGAGGCCGAGCAATGTGACCTGTTTCCGGTTTATAGCACCAAGGATGTCAGATAGCACTTTTAGCAGCGCCGTTTCGGTGCTGTGGTGGCGTCTATAGGCGGACTGGAGTCTTGGCATCAAGTCCCTCGCCCTCGATGAATTCTACAGCTGTATGACGCGCTTGATGACGACCCTCTCGACGACCTTCGAAATGAAGGTCAGGTTGCTAACCGGCCTGTAATTTTTTACTGTAGGTCATCCCGATTCAAGCATGGTTTCTTCAAAATTGGAGTAACAATAGCATGTTTTTGCGACCGTGGTAATTGTCCTTCTCTGAGGAGCACGTTTATCATTGCCGTGACGTAGGGCAGCAGTCCATCAAGTACTTCCTTCAGAAGAAAGGTCGGGATGGGGTCGAGAGTACACGACTTCGTAGGTGACTCTGTTATAATGCGGCGCACTTCCGCCTCTGAGCATGGCCGCAGAGTAGAAAGTGTGTTCCTAGGTGCCACCTCCGCTGCTAGTGACGTCGATGGGTTGGTTTTCTGTGAGCCCACCGTAACTTTGTCTTCAAAGAAGTGGAGAAAATCGTCCGCCTTTTTTCCAGTCGATGTGGCGCTTTCTGACATCCTTTTATTTTTTTCCAAGATGGTAGGCAAGGATCGCCAGAGCTTTTTCGGTGATGAACTGTCGGTCATGACGCGGTCGGTCCAATACGAAGATTTCCTCTGTTCAATGATACTGTGCTTAGTCTTGCAAGCATCAATATAGGATTTTTATCGGCGTTCCAGTGTGTTCGTAGGTAGCGACGCTCGAGCCGGCGACATTCGCGGCGAGCAGCCCGGCACTCCGAATCGAACCATATATATAGCATAGCGGCCTGATCTGCGAATGCACTATGTGTTCTGACGCAAACCGATTTGCAAGGTCACGTAGGGTGTCGTCGTAGACAGAGAACAGCTGTTCGACCGTTGAGTCATTCGCCGGAAGACGTTCCAAAGGGCCGTCGCGGATGGCTTGAAGCAGTTCGTAGTAGACCTGTGCGCCGACGCTCTGAGGGTCGGCGGCGGCGTGTGACCGCTTTATCACCGGCGGCGGCGGCGCGCCGAACCAATTTTATCGGCGGCGGCGGCGTGGACTTTATTGGCGTCGGCGGCGGCGTACAAACGGTTAATACAGTACAATACGTGTGACTACAAAGGACACCATATGACATCGTCGTTTTTGTTCAATCCTCAAGGTTTTTTTGTCACCCGGTTAATTTGAAAACAATGTTACAAACTTATAATACTAGTAAAAATAAAAGTATACAGTTTAAGAAACATTTTATCAACAGAGCCGTAGCTAGAGTATTCGGCGCTCGGGGCAAGGTATAAATTTTGAGCCCATAAATTCCAGTGATGACCTTTTTATGCCTATCGAGATCTGAGCTTTCACGACATAGCAATCTATAGCCTCTAGCCGCCCCCAAACTGGTGATAGCCGTTTTAACTTATCTGTATTTTCTGTATTTTTCGCCGTAAAAAGTGGATAGTGGTGGTATAAAAACTTAAAAATAGTGTCCAAAATGTGCCCCTTCCACTAAGACGGCGGCCGGCGCAGCTTGCCCCGCCACTAGCTACGGTTCTGTTTATCAAATTATATTGCTTCATTATATATCCCAAATTGACCATAAATGAAAACTTTTAAAAAGTGTTTGTGCCAACTAAGAAAACAAAGCACTGCCGACATCAGACTAAGAAGATTAATTTTAAACTAAACTAAGAGGATTTAAGCAACAAACGCTCTCAGTTATGATGCATAGGTTCACTGCTCGTTTAGTTAACTGTGCACAGTTAATTTTAGCATCACTTTACATGTAGCATCATTTTAGGTCTTCGCGTAATTATCATCGAAAACGCTTCTCTTTGCCGTCACGCCGATGTTCTCTCGGCGGCGGCGGCGCGCCGATCCTATATTACCGGCGGCGTCGGCGTCATGAAAACGTCGGCGGCGGCGGCGCACAGGTCTAGTTGGTAGCGGTTCACCGACTTCCAGCTCCGAACGATTCGTGAGGTAGGCATAGTACTCGAGTGCGCGACCGGTATCTTGCAGGTTATGAGGCTATGATCAGAAAATATTCCTGGTGGATCAACGGATAGGTTGCTGACGTGGAAGTCACTGTAAATGATTCTTTACTGTAGAAAATTTACCAATTTTACTATAAACTCTCTCCGTCAGTTAAACGATTTTATAGCATCATCTTTGAGAAGGTCTAGTTCCGAATCCCACCAGAATTTGCAGAGACCATTTTGTGCTTCAGGACATGCACATAGCTCAGCTTCATAAGGCAATGCATTTACAATATCAAAATACAGCTTATCAATGACAACAGTGCATTATATACGCTCAGCAATTCTGAAGAGTTCATCGTTCAGCAGGTGATAAACGCTTGAATACCAGTCGTTTCATAATTCTGCAATAAAGGCAGCTTTGCTTCGTAGCAGAAATGCAGACCTTAAACTATTTTTGGTGATTCGCTGTGAACATCAGTTCCTATATTAGTCAAAATTATGCATTTGTGCATATTCGACTGCTGCATAGAGAACGCTAAGAAAATAATAGAGACGAAGCATATCAAAAGTTTCACAATAAATGTCTCTGTCTGAAAATCTTACTAAAAGTTTAGCCATTAAAGCAGGAGTGTAAAGACTTTTAGGTCGGAGGGTCAAATGACATATCTCCCATGTCCTCGCGGACCAAAGCTTAAGTTTGCACATCAAATGTCAAAAAGTGAGTACCTTTTCTTTTTTGGCTCGTCAGACTTTTGGGACTTTAGGGGACTTTTGGAGACTTTTGAGAGACTCTGGAGGACTTTTTCCTCGTTACACTCTTAGGCAAAAAACTAAAATATTTTCGCGGGCCAAATGAAATCAGCCAGCGGGCTGAAGTTTTGACACTTTTGGATTTAAAGTTAATGACTACAGTACACGATCAGACCAACATTTCGTCACAAAATTGCACACAGCACCATACCTCTCAACTCTTCTTGTTGTCGTAACTACTTCTCTACAGTATCAGGCCCGTCGGAACGAATTTTGCTCAGAGGGTGCAGATTTTCCCGAAGTAAAATTAATTTTTTCTCTTTCAATTATTATTATATTATTATACAGGGCGATTTCTGAGTGCCGTAAGCAAAGCTAAAGGGCCTAAGTCAAAAGCGCTTTACAAAATGATATGTTAAACAAGTGTTTCAAAACCTTGACAAGCAAAAAAGGTCGTCAACGCTGAATGTTACCTTTATAAAATACCTTGACAAGCAACAAAGGTCCTCTGCACACTCTGCACTCCCTCTGCGCCTCCTGTATTTAAGGAAACAGGAGGTGCAGAGGGTGTGCAGACCATCGTATTTTCAGGGTGCATTGCACCACCTACATTTTTCCAGGGTGCAGCTGCACCCCTGCACCTTCACTTCGGACGTACCTGTCTCTACTATATCGGCATCTCCCGTTTCTTCGCCTTCGCAGTTTTTCTCACCTCACCTCGTCACATCTTTGTCCTCCGTCTACGCGAAGTCGCTGACCTAAGTTAAAAAGCCATTGACTCTTGTAGCAACACAATCGCAATTTTCCACATGCTACAATTCAGCTGGTTTCTTTGTCTAGCATCGTGCAAGTTCTCATTCTCTACTTCCCTCAAAACATTGCAAAACTGGACAAAAATCTTTGAACATCATTATCGTCATCATCATAATTATCATCATCATTATCATCGTCATCATCATCGTTATCATTTTCATCATCTTCAGCAGCAGCAGCACCGTCGTCGCCGCCGCCGTCATCATCATCATCAGCAGCAGCAGCATCATTATCATCGTGTCATCATCATCATCGTTATCATTATCATCATCAGCAACAGCAGCACCGTCGTTGTCGTTGTCGTCGTCGCCGCCGTCACCTCTAAGCTCAAAGATAGCTTCTATAATAATATGATTTCAAGTGGTTTAGAAGGCAATTAGGTACCTGTGTCAAAACCCTATAATTAGGCTCGGCATTTAATTACCCAGTTTTCCTATATAACTTTTGAATCCGTTTATTGTTTCAATTTTTACTGCCTTTTCAGCCAAAATGTTCCTTTTGTCCACTACCCTTGCGCTACAACAAACTTTCTTCCTTCACCCCACCCTCTTTTTGAACAACTTGCCATGGTGCTGCTGCAGTGTGCTAATTCAAAGAATCGATCGTATGGCACATCTACTTTCCTAGTCATTATTTTGTAGGCTTCTATCATATCTCATCTCCGCCTTCTCCTTTCTATTTATAATGTTGTCAATCCAAAATACTGAAGTATTTTATATCGCCTAATTTATGGCATCCAACGACAGTGACGGTTCCAGGAATTCTTGGTGGGGGATGCAAGGAATCTATAGGAAGTTGGTGGTGGATGCAAAGAGAAGAAGAAACATTTTTAATAAACATTGCCGAAAACGCCTGACAAGCAAAACAAGCCATTCTTTCCACTACATTTTAAATAAACTTAACGGAAAATAGGTTGACAAGGCAAAAGGTCATTCGCAGTATTTAGTTCACTGGATTTAAATAGGTTGACAACTTGACAAGCAAAAAACCCGATGGGGGATGCATCCCCATTCCCCAGTCATCAACTTGGTGGAACCGCCGCTGTCCATCGATCAGCTTCGTTTTCAAAAATAGGTTACCTGCATGGACACAGCATTTTAAATAAGACCGCACTAATGTCTTATAAGACTTATATGGTTTTGCAATTATCTCTTTATCTTGACTCACTATTGTTCATAATATCATCATTCCCAACATCCGGTTGCCATTTTTAGTTGCCTTCGTACATTGTGTATATGAAAATTCAATTTTTACCATAATCATCGAGTGCTGTTCATCGCTCGCAATATCCACAATACAGAAAATTATCCGTCACGAAACATGGTAGGGCAAACACGTCAGAAGTACCGATGATGATGTTCGAATCAAAACACGATGTTATTCAGTATTCAGATCTAAGACACGCCTGGAGCAGATGTTTAATAAAGAATCAAAGACGTCGCTGTTACCACAGTAACACAAGCGGACGTCAGTTGACTGTCAAACCCGTTTGGATTACTATTGAGACAATTATTGACGTCATGATGAAGAGCTGGTAGGTCGCAAAAGAGCGTTTGATCCATAGACTTTAATATCACAAGACAGAGTCTATGGTATCAGAAAATGAAGCCAGATTTCCGCCATTTTAGTACAATGCTGTCATGGTGTGCTTCAAATAAATATACAAGCTGTAGATATATATAGACAATGGTTACCATGACAACATTGTACCAAAATGGTGGATTTTTGGCTTCAACTTTGGTCTGACTTTGCCATAGATAGACGGCATCTAGTTTATTATAATAAATCTATGGTTTGATCTAGCACTCAATCAATAAACTTCTATGGCGCCACTATCATAATGCCCAGGGCATCAGCCGATGGCGCACCAAATCCAAATAGAATTAGAGCCAAGTCAATCCGGAAGATCAGTCAGAACAGCGGGTGAGCAATCTAAGGTGGATAAGCCAAGTCAAACAGGTAGGTTTTAAGGCCGGATCTGAAAGATGATAGAGTGTTAGTTATACGAAGTGATATTGGTACTTGTCGGTTCATTCACCGCCAACATTAAGGGGTAAACGCAGGTGCGATTTGTGACCTGGAGCAGTGGGGAATATGTCGAGCTTGGGGGATGTAGTTGTTGGAAACTGTAGCAGTGGGGATGTAGTGGTGGGGATGTAGCAGTAGGGGATGCAGTTGGGCAGTGGGGGGAAGATTCCTCCTCCCCCTCCGCAAATCGCGCCCTGGGTAAACGTAAGGGCTTGTCGGTAAACTCATCGCCAACTTAACCCTAACCATAACCCAAACCCTAAAACTAAACCTATAGCCCCAAGCCCTAAAGCTAACCCTAACCCAAACCCTAACCCTATTGGCGGTGAATAAACTATTGGCGGTGAATTAACCGACAAGAACCATACATTCCAGAGCCTAGGGCCACACACTGAGAAGCAACTAGTGCCAGTGACTATACGAGAATGAGGAACAACAAATGAAAGTCCTGCCGAATATCTAGTGAATCCAAATGCTTCATGAATCCTGCAGTGTTAGCCAAATTCGTTTTCCACAGCAATGAGATTTAACAAAATTGTCTCTGTGCGAGTTCAAATTAGACTTTATGCAAACACACATTTATGTTTTGTGTGCGTTTTAAATACTATAGGCCAGGGTTGTCCAACTGGAGGCCCGCATCCGGCCCGCGGACCAGTTTCATCCGGCCCGCCACCGAGTTTGGGAAAATAACTTTTTGCTATAGGACCGGTTATTGCCGTTATTTTATAGGACTATACTTGGACTAGGAGGGTACAAACTGCTTACTTATCCACACCATAGGTGACGGCGGTAATTAAACTTACGTGTTTGCTACTTATTACTACGCTGCAAATCTCGTTCTCGCTCAGTTAAAATTTGACGCCGTTTTCAGCAGTTTGCTAATGTAAAAACACTCTCGTTTCTTGTATACGACATGGCGTCACAAGCATTGATATTGATATTGCTGCATGAAATTGTTAGAGAAAACCCTTTTGCGCGCTGCTCGCACTAGATTAGAAAGTCTTCAATCAATAGAATAGAATTGATCATTAGATTGAAATTGAACAGAATCAATCGAACGACTGTCACTAGTCTTACTAAATCTAACTTAGACACTAAGCCGGTAGAACACTAATACTTACTTGCTACTTAATTTTAACTGGAATACTATGTTAAAATAATAATATTATTATAGCAATATAGCTGTTTATAGCAGTTACCACCGAAGTGTTTTTTAAAATTTCTTGGTTAACACGTAGGCCTAGTCTTACACTAGTCGTATACAGTCTTATTTTCAGTGGCGTCATTTCACACATTTTTAGGGCGGGCAAGAGGTTTTGGCAAATTGTTAACAATTTTGGCCAATTTTTACACATTTCACATTTATTTATTTATTTAATACACTATTCCTTCATTTTCTTGAGGCCACGGCACCTTCCCTACCCCCACCCCAAATAACGCCTCTGCTTATTTTATAACAGTTTTATATGGCATGCCGTACATATATCATAATTATGCCATATTAAGTGCTACAACTTGCTTGGCCCGCCAAGGGTCTAAACATTTTGTGCGGCCCGCAAGAGCATGAAGGTTGGACAACGCTGCTATAGGCCCACTCGTATTTCTGCGGTTTTCTGCTGATTTACTTTTTACCTGTCGCTGTCCATAGAATTTAGCAATTTGTGAAGATATTGTTTTATAATAATTCTAAATGCTTAACAGACGCCGTATTTTCAACCATGAAGTAATGCTTATCTGTTGACTATTTCTAATATAATTATTCACGTCTTTTGAAATTTTGACTCTGCATTCGGTTAGTCATAGAAGTTGCGTTTTTAGCTTAGATTTCGCATGGGCTTATATGAGGGGTGAATGACATAGAGCGAGCGAGCGAGCGAGAGAGAGAGAGAGAGAGAGAGAGAGAGAGAGAGAGAGAGAGAGAGACTTACAACGTAAGTTGCAGAATGCTTTAGAACAAAGACAATTAATTAACTTATATTTTCGACAAACACCCCAGAAAACCAGCATTGTCTCTGGTCATCTATCCAAACCAGCCCCTCAGAAACCAGTACGTCACATTAGTACGAGAAGTGATTTTAGGTTGCATTAACTGCTTATTTTATTTTCAGCTTTTCATTGATTGCATTAATTTTACTGATTTTACTGCATTATTTTTACTGTGTTAAAATGTTTTCAGCATATTCCCGTTAGACTTTCCAGTTCCTCACCCTCGATGGCATTCCCTATGATCCAGAACACACCCCAGCACCCACCCACCCACCCACCCACACACCCAGAGAACCTCCCCCCAACGCCACCCGAGATTACATTGAAATCTCCATGCCCTCATGCACCTGAAATAAACCTACCCAGAGAAAAACCCCTTATGCCCCCTGAAGCCACATTGAAAACGGCCCCAGAACCCATCCACCCAGAGAAAACCCCCTTATGCCCCGAAACCACATCGAAAACGGCCCCAGAACCTATCCACCCAGAAAAATCTCCCCTATTCCCCCCGAAAGCACATCAAAACGGCCCCATAACCCATCCACCCAGAAACAATCCCCCAATGCCCCCCGAAAGCACATTAGAAACGGCCCCAGAACCCACCCACCCAGAGAAACCCCCGCCCCAATACCACCCTGAGATTACATTGAAATCCCCTGCCCTCACCCGAAATAATCCTCCAGCCCCAACCACAATGAGAATCAAATTTTTAATATCAGACCTAATCCGCGAATTCCTCTTATTATTATTATTATTATTATTATTATTATTATTATTATTATTATCTACGACAATTTATATAGCGCAGTAGCATAACTGGAGCTAAAGTCAAGAGCGCTTTACAAAGGAGTCACTTATAAGAGATGTTAAATAAGTGTGTCTTTAGGAGCTTCTCAAAACAGCCGACGGACTTCGCATTAATAACATCGCTTGGCAACGAGTTCCACAGGGCTGGGTTTCCCCGCGTGACTGATCTGTCACCGAACACGGCAGTCTTTGAAGGCGGAGGGACGATCAACAATGTCCGACTACTGGAACGAAGTTCCGCGCGTCTGTCGTTCGTCGTTGCCCTGCATACAAGTGTTGATATGTAGTCAGGACAGGTGGTGTCGTTCAGGGCCCGATATGTAATCAGGCATCGCTTGTAGGTGATGCGTTCTCGAACCCCAAGCCAGTGAAGCTTGTCTCTAAGCAACGGTGTCACATGATCATTCCAGCGGGCTCCAAAGATCAAGCGAGAGGATGCATTGAGCACCGACTGGAGGCGACTTAGCTGGCTCTCTGGAAGGCCGAGGAGGACTCCATTGCATTGGTCAACCCTGGATAGAACAAGCGCCCGAATCAGTTGTATCGCAGCATCCATTGGTATATATCGCCTGATGCTTCTGATTCTCCGCAAGTGATAATAACAGACACGTGTCACATTACTTATATGATCCGTGAACGACAGTGTCTCATCAAAAATAACACCGAGCAATCGTACGGTGGTAGAGGGAGCAATGACAGTGTCCTCTATTTCAAACGGTGTCCTGTTTATTTGGGATCTCCTTCTCGGGGAGCTTAGCCAAAGGAACTCAGTCTTCCCTGAGTTAAGCGACAGGCGATTAGATGACATCCATGATTTGACCTCAGCTATGCATTCAATGATCCTTGACCGCAATCTGTCCGAGTCTGCCGGTAGACAGAAGGAATATATTTGGCTATCATCAGCATAACTGTGCGAGTCTAGTCCAAAGGCTCTTGGGCATGACATTCGTCACATAAGGCAACTGTCAGATCAATATTCCAAACTACACCATTCAAATAAATTCAGAAACCATTCCCCTCATCCCCATAAAAGACAACCGTTGGTGTAGACGGATTCAAACGCTAAATCAAAGCATCACCTTCCCACCCTAATCCACTAGCATCATCCCAGCCCAAATGTATATATCGAAAATGACCGGGGAGATGACAATTGACAATGGATGCTAGAGCATCGTGTAATAAAACCAGGAATCCACTTAGCCCCCCCAGTTTATGAGGGAAAAGGGAGACAGATCCACGTTCATATTACAAATTTGAACCCCACCCCTGTAGTTGGTGAACTGGTCCCTGTTTCCATCCCCACCCCCACTCCCAACACCTCATCCCCACCCGACCCAGCTTGGGAAGAAACAGTCCAGAAAATTATCTCAGAAGTCCCACCTGAAGTTACCTGGTCAGAAAGAAACCAATTAAAATCCATATTATTAAGACATCGAGATATTTTTCGCTCCATGAGTTAAATTAGGCCACTCTGGCCTTGTTTTGCGCCGCATAGATAGCCAGAATGCCTCACCTAGTAGGCAAGCCAGTTTGAACTGTATATTCATAATTACACTCCATTCCATACAAATTATCACATTCCTGCCCTTGCTCATCCATACGTTGGAGTTAATTGCCCCCACTCATTACATAGGCGCCTTTGTGCTGTTGTATTGTAAATTAAATTCAAATGGATTGTATATAAACCGTCGCCCCCTTTATTATGAAAGTGTTCGCCCTGTAAGCATTAATAGTCCTTATCATCCTCATCGTCCTCATATTCATGCGTTCATTTCATAAACTCTCATCTCTACCATCTTAATTTTATGACGCCGCTTAGAACCTTGTCATAAAAACCTATATTCGTACATTTCCATTATTCTCATTTAAGGCGGTGCAGCGCTTGCGTTTCGCATTCGAATTTGATACCCCTCATTCTGTCGCTTCGATCAAGTTTCAGTTCCTAATGCATTTGAAGTCCCGCCAAAAGAAATTCTACCCCTTCTCCCCGCTGTATATGTTAGAATGTTAGAATTATTTGTCCCTTCACTGCAGAATGATTATCGTGACGTTATAGTTGAATTAACTATTTGCTGCATTGCATATAAACGACCAACTCTTTGATCGAGACCCATTTCCTGCTGTGGAATTAACATTTGGTAGCTGATCTATGAAACCTTGAAACCCTTCGCTGCCCCTTTTTTAGTTAACTAACGTTTAAATATCTGCCCTTTATACTTTGTGCACCCTCCCCTCAGCTAATAAGCACTTATGCACATAGATATTATCCTAGATATTATCACTAGCAAATGACGATTATATTGAATTCGTTGATGTTACTGTGACGCTTCTCCTCCTCTTCTTCTACTTTCACGCCAAGGGAGAGTAGGAGTAGGATTCTGACGTCGGCTGAGGGACCCACCCTCCCAGGATGACCAAAATTCCGGGGGAAGCTCAGCGCTAAATATGCCCGATGGGTCCGCCTAATCTATGCCAGACTAGGAAAATTCTGGCTGCTCAGTGTCGCTATATGCAAATAACTACAAGTCATGGTGATAAAGAAATGCGTGTGTATTAAATGAGCAGCAAAGCAGTAATGTCAAAATCCAATCAGCAAAGACCTTCTTAATAAGCAACATGAATATACGCAGTTTAATGTCCAGATCCTCAATGAACTGCTCTAATCGTCCATCATAATAGGAACAACAGCAATAATCTCAATAACTAGCATAGTTAAAATAAACACACCTATATGCATATACAAATGTAATGATAAACATTTCTCAGTCTTAAGCTCTAGCTCCCTGTGATACTAACCACACAAAAATCTATGCGAGCTTCACTGTATAAGGCAGGCATCAAGATGAAATCGACGGTTAAATAATATACAAAAAAACTTGAAATGAAATGAGTAAATAGAAGCCTATCGTGAAATAAAGGTCATTACTTCCCTAAGTTCTGGAGAGAGGCTGAACTCTTCCTCAGCATTCGTTAACCTGTGCTGCCATTCCGCTCCACAATCTACCTTCGGCTTTTACTGTTCCATACTCCCCTTTCAGGAACCAGATCATCCACCGAAGTAGGACTCGGAATTTTCCAGCCGCCAGAAATCAACCGCCCGATGCCAGAGCAAAGGCTGTCGAGTGTCGACCCGAAAGTGTTGAACCGGAAAGGAAAGAGAGCGTCCCTCAATCCTGCATAGCCTTTTATATGCCTCCTCCCTCAGCTTCCTCTCCTCTTCCTTGGGTACCACCCAAGTTGAGCTGAGTAGCGTCCAGCCTGTCTGTCCTCTGCCTCCCTGCCCCCACAACCGCAATGAGTCTTCCCGGCTCGGGTGCAATATGTCAGAGTGATGCAGTGGATGAGTGAGCTCTACGCGACAGTACGTCGCACTACAACAACAACTACTACTACTCAGCGGCTTCTATCCCACCTTGCAGCCGGGCTCAATTCACCCCACCCAAAAAATACAAATTCCTTCCTCAAATTACAAATTCCCCTGCTAATTTTCTTCCTTGTAGACTTAGTATTGTATTCAGATGTTTATCCTTTGTGTTAGGCATAGCAATCGTGTACCATTGATTACGTCACGGTCAGTGTTATTTTGAATCCAGTAGCGTCATTTTACACTTTCTAGGGGGCGAGATAATTTGTTGGCAAATTTTGGCATTTTTTGCAAATTTTAGGCTTTTTGCAAATTTTTGCAAATTTTTGGGAAATTTGGGGAAATTTTGGGGCCAATTTTGGCAAATTTGCATTGTTTTGATATTTTTTAGCAAATTTTCGGCAATTTTTGCGACTTTTTGCACATTAATACATTACAAATTATTTTTTTCATTTCCTTGGAGGCCACGGCCCTCTGCCCCCCAAATGACGCCCTTGTTTGAATCCATATCAGTCTCGGTTCAGTTCAGATTAGTAGCATCATTTAGCTTATTAATAGTTTATATACGGTGTTGAAAGCAAAATATTCCCCCCCCACTTTTTTCCGGGCGCAACGCTGCATCCTGCCTTAAATAGGGGATAGAAACCCCTGCTACTACTACTACTACTACTACTACTACTACTACTACTACTACTACTACTACTACTACTAATAATAATAATAATAATAATAATAATAATAATAATAATAATAATAATAATAATAATATCTGGGTTTAGAGTGTTTTAGTAGGAGCTGTCCTGAAAGTGAGAACCACTATTGGCAAATAATGTAAAAATTATTCCCAAATAATAATCTTGTTGAGAGGATCTGATATATAACAGCGTTGTGATTTCACTGCTAAGTAAAAAACTGAATGATTTTTAATTGTAGAATGCTGTGGTGTCGGTAATCGGTAACTAGAGAATTTCACGCAGAATAAGCCATATTAAATTGACCTGAAACTAAAATGGCCGCTTCGTTTTCTACTATAAACTCTTAATCCTTATAGCTTGTCTTACCATGAAATTTTCCCACAATGCTACTTTCAGTGGTATTTATGATGACTCGGGTTTTGGACGCTGTTAAAAGTTTAGTTGTCATTTGCTGGTTTCCAGCGAGTTCGTTTCTGTGATTTATTCGTCAGGAACTGAAGTTTTCTAGATCATAACCATTGGCGGCTCACTCCTATCGGCCCCGTCGGCCCAGGTCGGGTAGGCTACTTTAAAAGTACTCCCGCCCGCCATAGGCCGTGCTGGGGTACTTTTTAGAAAGCAAGTACTTTAAATTGTTTGACAAAATTTTCAATTTATAATTTTACATTACACGAAGCTTCCTATGCACTCTTGGTTTTCAGGTTTCAAATCAAACTTTAGGGACATCGATTATTTCTATTGTACACATTTTTAAAGACGCTGGGGCAGAGGCGCTCTGCTTACAATTAAAATTTACAATTACAGTAGTTCTGGCCTACTGCCTCCTTACTACTGCTATGAAATAAAAGTGTTTCAAAGTGCAAATTTGTAAACAGTGCTAGGCCTACTTCACTTTGCGAATAAACATCTTCCTTTTGAAGAAACATTTTACAGACCTGAGAGGCAAACCTTTGTAATTTTTGTACTAAAATGACATTTAGCGATGTTTTTGAGAAACATCCGATTTAAGCATTTCAAAATTTCAAAATTCTAAGCTCTGGGTTTTCGACAGTTATGGGTAGGCCAACTCGGGTTAGCTGCCAGGCATTAGGTTACGAACTTGTTAGGCAACATTCTTATGGGACAGCCATAACAGATGCAATTTGTCAAAAAAGAGACACAAATTTTAAAATTGGCAAGGAATATAACGGCATTTTAAAGTGATAAAAATTGTTTTGTATAATTTTTAGCCCTAAAATGGGCCGTCTTAAAGGGGCTTTTTTAGATGATTTGTTGCGGGAGCAGGTGCTCAAAATGCCCATCCTTAGCCTTCACACATGCCTACAAGCTTCTACATGCCTACATGCCTACATGCTTCTTCACTGACAGTATTGACTTCTTGATCTGGTCCTCAGGCAAACGCTCCCAGATATTCTTCAGCACAGTCTTCAACTCCGTGATGTTCTGTGGCTTTGGCTGATACTTTTGATATCTGCCGAGCATGATTCCCCAGACGTGAAAGTCAAGTGAATTGATATCTGGGGAGTTGGGTGGCCAGTCATCTTTCTTGATGAAATCTGGACAATTTTGCTCCAGAAAATCCTGGGTCCTGAGAGCAGAGTGGGCAGATGCTCCGCCTTGCTAGAATATAAAATCTTCTCCTAGCAAATCATGACAGTCCTGCATGCAGGAGATCTGGTAGCAGATGAGTTATGTAGCACTCGACGTTCACTTTGGATTTGTCTGGTACGAAGTGCAGACGAACCTTGTCCTGATGACACACTCCAGCACTGACCAGCAGACACCATGACCTGTCTGGAAAACTTTGCCCGCTGATTGACAAGTCGTTCTGATGGCAAATCTCCTTTCCTGCCCACACCCCACACTCGCTTGCCTAGACTGTTGACTGGCGGATCAAGGTAGAAGGCCTTATCGTCAGTGAAGAAGACCTTCCTAAGTCGCATCAAATTTAACGTCTGCAGCGAGACAAGCGCTTGTTCCTATAGCTGCGACGTTGTCAATTTAGAAATGTGTGTCTCCTTAGTTTTTTGACCATATTTCAGCAAACACTAAAGATATCAGCATCAAATTTGGCAGTTACATCAGAAACATTCCCAGGTATATGGCCTATAAATGGCATTGAAATCACTACACACTCGGCCGAGATATTAAATGTAAAACATCGGTCCCCTTTTTACTTTTACACACTGTATATATATATATATATATATATATATATATATATATATATATATACCAAGCAGCACTAAGAAGCAGGTGCAGTCTTTCTAATTGACGAGAGCCAACTGTTCAGTTAAAGGCTGTGAATTGAATATATTAACTAATTTAATCGCATTTTCTAAAATGTCGCGTCGATGTCGCATAGCAGTGACACGTTTTGCTACATCCGTGGAGAGTTTACGTTGAAAGCACAAAGGTAGAGTATGGCAACAATCATAAGGAAAGTATGTCCTGTTGATGCAAAATTGGTGACCAGGACAAAATATGGGCACCTCGTATTCATGTTTGTTGCGCATCTTGTGCTACCAGTCTGCGAGTTTGGATTTCAGTAGACCAACATGTGTGCGACTATCCGTGTAACAAATAAAATAATCGTATTTGTACAATCATAATTATTTCTTTTTTAAAATTCCATTTGTACCTCGAATATTTGAACATGTTTGTATCTAGTCAGCTTATATTGATTCTTAGGGAAACAGACTTTGGACAGAAAATGCTTCTCTTCTCCTGCTTCTCCATTTAGTATCCTAATTTTTAACGTCAATTTTAATATATCAAATATCTAAAATAAACAAGTCCATAAGTTTGAGAAAGTCATATTTTCAAAATCCTATATCATTAAGTGACCGAATGGCGAAACACTAAAGTTCGCTAATGGTCAAATTTACCTCGCCGATAGTTCTATTGAGTGCTAATGCTTGGCTTTATATATGAAAGCTAGAGTCTCATGTCAGCAGCAATATAAAGTATATTTTCGTAATTTGTCGACAAATAATAAGAAAATCCGGTCTCATATGGGTAGGCCTAGGTGGTGGTAAATGGCATATTGCAATAGCAGGAAATGCGTGGATCAAACTACGTGGAAGCTGTTCAAGATGAAAATTGTTTTACTTGTCAAAAGAATTTTGTAACTCCTAAATTCCTGGAATGTGAAAGTGGGATGTATGCAAGTGTGTCTCATCTAGACGCTGCCCATTCTTTATGTTGGCCTATATTGTTGTGAGCAGGCATATTTTTACACCATCCTAGCACCCTCCCAAAACCCCCAATCTGAGACCGACACCCCATCCCAACGCCCCCATCTAAGTCTGAGATGACCTTTTTTGCGTGTCAGACTTTTCCGGCAGGGGAACCCGCCACTGCGCAATAGGGTTACTTTACCCAACCCACCGTACTATATTACAAGTTCTTAAACCGTGACTTATAGGCTATTTTCTGACCCAACCCATAATAAATACAGGGGTTAAATGGAGCCACATCTTGCCGAAACTCATACTTAGTTAAGGCCGAAGCCGAAGTCCAAACCGAATATTATAAAAGCGATTAGGCCGTAGCCGAATGATGGACGAATCTGGCAGATTCCTTAGATTCGGCGCCGAAGTCGAAGCCGAAGCAGAACTTCGGTCTCTCTCTAATTTTAAAAGGTTGCCATGGTGACAGCGCAAATTACGCTGCGACAAACTCAAAGCAAGCAAAACCTCACTGGATGCTGAAACGTTTTTGGCCCAAGGGTTGCCATGGTGACAGGCATTTTTCTTGGAAGCAAACAAACTTTTAAAAGGGTTGCCATGGTGACAGCGCAAATTACGCTGCGACAAACTCAAAGCAAGCAATACGAGCGAAAGAGAAAGCTGTAGCAGAGAGTTTTGTAATTTAATTGCACGAATGGCAATATAATATTTTGCTCCCATTTCTATATGATGTAATGCGTTTTGCCGAATTCACCTGGAGCCGGGCGACTTTCGTCCTGGTGAGATTTCGACCCCTTTAATTTGTAGTTTCATCGGCGCCGGCGGTTTCCTTCTCAGGGTCCGACGATGGACGACATTTTGAGATTAGGAATCTCATCAGGCGAATTTCGCCTTCTGGGTCCCAGATGAGGTCCCGCCCCCTCAAATGCTTCCCTTACGGTGGCCTGGAAACCGGCATCCAGGCACCCGATCATCGTCAGATATTT
The DNA here is from genome assembly GCA_018105865.1 of Metaphire vulgaris. Classification (NCBI taxonomy): domain Eukaryota; kingdom Metazoa; phylum Annelida; class Clitellata; order Crassiclitellata; family Megascolecidae; genus Metaphire; species Metaphire vulgaris. The sequence continues at coordinate 32,675,955 of CM030832.1, read as the reverse complement.
CGAGAGAAACGATCTCATTTGGCTTCGTAGGTTTGTTTACAGAGAAGGCAAGACACCGGTTGCCGTCAAGTTCGGCGATGGATTACTCTCTCGCAGACGACCGCCCTCAAGGACTCGCCGTCTGATTTTCGCACGCGGATAATTTATCTCAGCATCCATGCGGTCCTTCAACATCCTTTCTGCGTTTTCGCTGATTCTTCGACAGAACGTCTTCTTGAGGAAGACCGTCTTCTGAAGGGCTCACTGCACTATTTCGACACGGCAGCGACCTCTTTCGTGCCATCTGAGCGGATTTTCCCAAAAGACCAACATCTTCCGTTCCATGTTGATTTGTGAGCGTTGTTGACAGCGCCTTTGATTTTGGCCTTCGCCGTGCTACGGCGCTATAGAAGCTGTCCAGTACCATAACCATAACTAATCTTTGGGCAAGCAAGATTAAGTGGCACCCCGGAATATTACGCACATGATCTAGGAGTAAGCAGCTACTCCGATTCCTAACGGTATAGCAATCTGATACGATGCTGCCACTACCAACTGCGGAGAGTGAGGTCAATTCGACGGTACTTGCCAGTGAGCGCAGCTATCAAGCTAGTGCGGGCCCCGGTACTGACACGAATTGATTACTGTAACGGTGTGCTTCTTGGACTTCCGGATACTAGACTGAACCGCCTACAATCAGTGCTGAACCAGGCTGCACGAGTGATCTTCGGTTGTCGCTGGGGTGACCACGTCACTCGTCTCCTTAGAGATCGACTCCACTGGCTCCGTGTTCCACAGCGTATTATCTATAAGCGCTGTTGGCTTACGTTTCGGGCTTTGCACGATCCACTCTGTCCCGATTATCTAACTGTGCTTGTACGAAGATCGAATGTGATTGAGAGGAGATCGGTTCTCAGGTCCAGTCGGAGAGTGCAGTTGCTGGTCCCTCCCCCGTCCAAGACCCCTAAGTTTGGGGAAAGATCATTCGTGCGGGGGAATCTCGCCCTGTGGAACTCTCTTCCAGACAATGTGACTGGAGCAAATTAGGCTGGACTTTTCATTAGAAATTTGAAGACACAATTATTTAATATCGGATGCGAACTCTGTTAAGCGCTCTTGTTGTAGGCCTTAGCCTTGTCTACTGTGCTATATAAATTGTCAATAAATAAATAAATATAAGTGCGGATAGCGACAAGCCGACAACTTATACAACTATACTGATATTTTTGTTCTTTTTGCTTCCCTAAACCCGATTTAATATAATACGCATTAAAAAACTGCATTATCTCCTCAAGTCTTGGCGGAGTTGTACAACTTGCATGGGACCGTCGTATAGAACCTACCCGGGCAGACATCAAATGAAAGCGGAGATGCTATGACAACCACCTGTTGCAAAGACAGAAGACGAAGATGTTGGGGCGGGAATAGTCCAGTCCCCACTGCTTTAAATTTTTTGACGAATTGTATGGTAAATGTGATTACCAATTCAACAAAGAAAAACATTTTTATTCACGCATAAGAAATTAAAATGTTTAAATTAAGGCAGCGTTGTCCATTGTCCAACCGTCATGCTATTGCGGGCCGCATAAAATGTTTAGACCCTTGGCGGGCCAAGCAAGTTGTAGCACTTAATATGGCATAATTATGATAATTATGATAGCCTATATGTATGGCATGCCATATAAAACTTTTTAAAAATAAGACTATATATGACTAGTATAAGACTAAGTGTTAATAATTTTGCTTTTAAATCATTGCACACATCTGTGCGAGTTTGAAGCTTGGCCAGTACACAGCACATAACTTTTTCAACACACACCTTCGGACACACATTAGACCTTCTTATAACGTCAGCTTCTTCATCTTTACTTCCATGCTCAGCCACTAGTCAATGCTCCCCTTCTGATCACTTCCCCATTTTCACTATTCTAAGCATCTGTCCGCCAGCTCCTCCTCCTCGCAGCACCTATTCATTCCGTCGTCTTAACAAAATTGATATAACTGCATTCTCTGAAAGCATAAAAGCATCTGACCTCCTCACCAACCCCCCATCTACCCTACCATCACTGATCGACAAATACAATTACGTGCTATCTAACCTACTCAACAAACATGCTCCCATTATTACACGACCGCTTTCATCTCACAGTAGCAAACCATGGTACAATTCTTTCATTCATGCCTTCAAATCATTTCGCAGACGCCTCGAAAGAACCTACCATAAAACACATTCTCCATTTGACCTTCAAAACCTTCGTTCCGCCACAAACCGCTACCATAATCTCCTCATATCTGCAAAGAAGAAATACTACTCTAACATCATCTCAACAAACAGCTCTAATCCACGAAAACTCTGGAAAACTATAAATGACCTATTCCACCGCAAAGAAACAAATCCTCTCCCTCAAACCATTTCCGTGTCACAGCTTGCTGAATCGTTTGCTAATTTCTTCTCTGGAAAAATCGCCAAGATTCGTAACAACCTTGCCCCGACTTTGACTAATCAAACTACCTCTCCTCACCACCCATCTCCGTCACAACCTCCGAGCGATTTCTCCAACTTCAATCCTGCAACTGAAGAAGAGGTATCCAAACTCCTTCTCTCCTTTCCAAATAAACAATGCGATCTTGACTCCATACCCACTTCTCTACTCAAACAGTGCTCCACTGTGCTTACGCTAACTATAACAAGAATTATTAACCTATCTCTCACCACAGGTATTTTCCCATCCTCGTTTAAAAAACTCTTTCGTCATTCCTCTTCTAAAAAACCTGGCCTTGACCGAGAAGATCTTAATAACTACCGCCCGATCTCAAATCTTTCTCTTCTATCAAAACTTACCGAGAAAATCGTCCTTTCTAGACTCACAGATCATCTTTCAAATAACTCACTATATAACACTCATCAATCTGCCTACACTAAACATCACTCTACAGAAACTGTCCTGGCCTACATTTACGACAGACTCTTAACTGCTATCGGTCTCCGACAAGTCACTGGTCTTTGCCTCCTCGACCTTTCTGCCGCATTCGACACTATCGATCACAATATTCTACTCGAGCGACTCTCCCTATGGTTCGGCATATCCGACAAAGCTCATCACTGGTTCAAATCTTACCTCAAGTCTCGTTCCTTCCAAGTTTCGTGTCTCAAACAAACCTCTTCATCTCATAACGTAAACTTCGGAGTGCCCCAAGGATCCGTCCTAGGGCCTGTATTGTTCAGTCTCTATACCACACCACTATCATCCTTAATCAATTCCCTCAACTTGAATCACCAACTCTATGCCGACGACACTCAGTTATTCCTGTCCTTTTCGCCATCCTCATTTGACACATCAATTACTTTGCTTGAATCAGCATTCTCGTCTATTTCGTCATAGATGTCATCTAACCTCCTTGCTCTTAATCCATCCAAGACTGAATTCCTCTTAATAGGTCTACCCCAACAAGTTAAAAAAATTGACAGTCCCAAGCTAGTCCTGACTCCAGATACCACAATAACCTTTGCTCCAACTGCAAAAAATCTTGGTTTCAAAATTGATTCATCCCTAAATTTAGAATCACAGATCTCCCAACTATCGAAATCCTGCTATGCCCATATTTGTGATCTACGTCGCCTCCGTCCTTGCCTTGACACTAAAACTGCATCCACAATCGCCACTTCAATAGTCCATTCCAAACTGGATTACTGCAACTCCCTTTACTATAACCTCCCAAAAACCTCCATCAACAAATTACAATCAATTCAAAATGCACTAGCCCGAGCAGTAACCAAATCACCAAAGTTCTGCCATATTTCACCCATACTGAAGACACTACAGTGGCTTAAAATATCCGAACGTATACAGTACAAGATAATAACGATTACTTACAGTTCACTTCATTCGTCAAAACCGGTTTACCTTCGTAAACTCTTAACGCCTCAGCCTCCCCGACCTACACGATCATCATCTCATCTCACACTTTTACGCCCGTTAAATCAGTCATCACTCAAAATCTGCAACCGCGCTTTCTCATACGCCGCACCAGAACTTTGGAACTCAATTCCAGCCTCCCTCCGCAGCCTACGACATGGTCAAACAATAAGCTCCGAATCCTCATTTCCTTTAATTCATTCATTGTGTCCTCAAACCTTTAGGCCTAAACTTAAAACCTTCCTATTCGAAAAGTCATTTCCCCCATAGCAACAATAACCTGACCCGCCGCCTCATAGATACACTGACCTTTCCCGGCCGACAAACCACCTTGGCTATAGCTATTTCAAGAAAGATTAAGCGCATAAGAATAAGCAGCTACTGCTGTGCTGCTTTCCGGGGCGCTGTAGAAGTTTACGAGATTTTACTTACTTACTTACTTACAGTACATTTATCGTATTTGTTCTTATGTAGAGTTTCGTAATGTCGTTTTACATTAAACTCTTTCTACACAGAGTCACAGACACCACTTGCAGACGAATTAAACACTGTGGTAAACCAGAATTGTCCGTACAAAATAACTTTTTCCCATTTACAGTTAACTTTAAAACATCGATTTTTGCCATCAACTTTCCTCCATTTCGAACTCATTATTAGCAAGTAGGTTACGATCCACAGTTCCAGGCAACTTCTAATACTTATAAACGAATTTATTTTATTTACATTACCAAACTGCTCAAAACGGCGTCAAATTTTAACTGAGCGAGAACGAGACTTGCAGCGAGATGACAAGATGTAAATAAGTTAGTAATAAGTAGGAAATTAAGCCAGTTTAATAATTGCCGTCACCTGTCGAATGTGGGTAAATAAGCAATTTGGTGACCATGCAAACAATGTTTCACTGATACAATATAAGCTCATTTAAATAAACAATAATGCAATATTAGATAATTGGATCATCACTGCTGTTTGCTTAAATGCAGTGTAGTAGCCAGGGTTCCGGAATGAGGGGGCATATCGACCATTTTTGAGTTTATAAAGTCTGCAAGAAAAACGTCGTTTCAGATTTACTGTATTGGCACATTAACATCCGCATATATCGAATATGTTCCAATCATCATATACAGTATGTATACCATCATACTCCATCCCGTTTTGCGAAAATCCCAATACTGATCCCTGCCAGAATATGGGGCCCGGTCCCCCGTGGCTACACCAACGCTAAGATGATGTTCTAGACATTAAACATAGACGATCGTATAGCTAATAAATCAGGCATTGTAATGTCGTGATGGAGAATAGTCATAGTTATTCCTGGTACTGTTATTCGTAGTATGAAATACAGTAGCATTGCGTACTAGCACTGCTTGTACGCAGCGCATACCTGCTAGATTATACAATAGATCGATATTAAGAGAGTACAGACATTGGTATACAGCGCATTTTTGGAGGGGGTATTCCCGGTACGCAATACGTTTATATAAAATTCCATGCGGGGAAACTCAGGGATATTTTTACAACACCCTAACACCTCCAACACCTCTTTTGAGGTCGACACCCCAAAAATTTCCTAATCTAAGAATGGTATGTACCCTAAATAGCCCCCGAACACCCCCCTAAATTCACAATCCTAGAAATAACCCTGGCGGGGATCATAATAGAAGCCGATACGGCCACGCTTGGTCCATATGTAAAATAAACTGTATCAAAATCAAATGGAGAGACAACAACGAGTACAGTCAAAAACGTAAAAATAATAGAATCTTGAACGTAATGATGAGAAAATATATCAACTAGCTTTAAGATTTTCCAATACGCCGTACCGTTGTAAAAAGCACTGCCAAAAGGCCTATGTCACCTTCAACATCCAAATAGCGGTTGATTTTTTTGCGCATCAACTCGGAGTACAAAATGCGCGAATAGGCCTACATGAAAGCCTAATTCTAAATCGAAACACTTTTAAGTGAAAACTATTCTCGAACATCTAGTCGAAATTCACGTGTATGGCCAAGGTTGTTCGGTATTTTTTTGGGTGTTTCATATTGTTCTTGGATACAAATACAATTATTTTTTTCTAATAAAGAACAATATTATCGTTTATTGCCCAGTCCGCAACAGCAACCGTGTGTGCCTATAGACGGAAACGATAATTGACGGTCTAGAAGTTATCGTCAAAGTCATCGCTGACTACGATAGTAGATTGGATGCATACAAAATCCTCTTCGTTTTCGTTTTTTAGTTCACCTCTGAGCTTAAAGATTCCCTGTAAATGAAGAAATTGAGTCAGCAATGTATAATTAATTAATTAATTAATTAATTAATGCAACGTTGACCATAGGCGTAGACTTTTACAATAAATAATAATAATAATAATAATAATAATAATAATAATAATAATAATAATGATATTTTTATTATTATTATAAGTGGTTTAGGAGGCTAAGTAAGCCTTTGTGAACCACTTAAAATCACATTATATTATTTTTTCTCAACGGTTTTACGCAATCCCACATCCAAGCCCCAATACGCAGTGTTGCGCGGTAACGAAGTAAAAGTAACGCGTTACATTACTTAAGTACAATTCTGAGTACTTCGTACTGTAACGAAGTACACAACTTACCCAGTACTTTTTACTTGTAACGAAGTGAGTTTTTATTCAAATATTAGTACTTTTACTTCGTTACATTATGTCTTCCACGTTTCGTTACAAGTAAAATTTCTCATCGCCAAATTTCGATACATTTACTTAAGTATCTGTTTAATTCTTCACAACTTCCCGTGTTTAGTCGTACAGGGTTGACAATGACCAACAAACGTAGACGCATGACTGACAGATTGTTTGAAACTTGATCTTTCTTAGACCTACATGCAATCACAGAGCCGCAGTTAGAGCAGTCGGCGCCCGGGGCAAGGTATAAATTGTGCGCCCCGAAGTTCCGGTGATGGCCTTTTTTTGCTTACCCGAGTTTTCACAGCAACGTACAACATACAAATTTTTAACCTGTGACAGTCTGAAAACCGGCGATGACCTTTTTTTACTTATCAACATTATTTTCACGCCGGAGGAAAGTGGTATGAAAAATTAAGGACTTAGTGTGCAAATTGCGCCCTCGAGGACGGCGCCCGGGACAGCTTGCCTCTGCCCCCTAGCTACGGCTTTGTGAAACCAGCATTTGTGCTAATGCAGTTAATGGTGTAAATGTGTACGTGTTGACTGCTGAGGCTTCTGCATGTTGCTTAAAAGTAGTAATAAAAATGTGATTTAGCATGATAATGTGGAGTTGTTGATGATTCCGTCTGTCACGGTACTTTTACTTTTACTAAAAAGTAACTTTTTGAGGAGTACTTTTTTTTTACTTGAGTAACTATTTTATAGGTACTTTTTACTTTTACTTAAGTAAAAAAAATGGCATAATACTTGTACTTTTACTTGAGTACTCAAACTCAGTACTTCATACAACACTGCCAATACGAATAGGGGACCCAACCCCCACCCTACCCTCGTGGCTACGCCAATGGTCTGGAGTAGTCGAACTTCGCAATATTTTGTAATATATCTGAAATAGCAAAAGTGGGGGAACCAATTTGCTTGAGGTCTGGGAGGAAAGCTTTGCAACAGTAGCGTAACCAGGTTTTAGCATCAGGGGAGCTGCGAGCATATTAAAAATGCGCCACGTCAAATTCTTTCCGAGATAGGTCAAACAAGCACTAACGAGAAAAATCCCTGTGGCAATAGAGACGTTTCATTAATTTTGTCGCCGAAAGTTTGTTGTTGCTTCTTTAATTTTTAAATTTTTTATTTTAAATTTTTTAAATTTGCTATTTATTTATTTATTATTACATTTTCAAAAAACGAAAAAGACGCCACTTTCCCCCAAAATTTCAAATTTCATCGGGGGAGCGTCCGCTTCCCTGCACTCTCCCTGACTGCTAAGCAAAACCCTCAAATTCAATAGTGTAATTGAGTGTAGATCTTACTCCGGGCAGAGGAGTGAGTGGATCGATGTAGAATTCATAGTTGGGTATGTGCACAAGAACTGAAAACAAGAACATTTAGCACGTTTTAATCGGAACCTTTCGTTACTGACGTTAATCCGCATTGAATTATTTGATATGACAATAGGAATATTGCGATTCAACTCAAGGAACGACCATCTACTGCTGGCAAGAGCATTATTAACATGTCGCTATAGCAGTGGCGGCTCTAGGATTTGGCAAGTGGGGAGCCGTTGAGGTGGCAACTTCTAATCATGGGGAGGAACCATTTGTTGTTTAATGTATGTAGCATTAAGCATAGGGTCCCAACTGGGGGGTCACTAGAGGGGGCAGGCACTCAATAGGGGGCACGGGCCCCCTGGCCTCCCCGGTGGAGCCGCCACTGCGCTATAGAAGTCTATTGACGATGCCATGAGTTGCAGCGAGATTTAAAAGGCCAACGTCAAAGTGGTTCCAAAATTTATTGGAATTAAGAGCATTGACAAATTGGCGCTATAGAAGTTCACTGATGATAACGACACTGATGTTTATGCTGCTGCTGATGATCATGATCAGATTATTATTATTATTATTATTATTATTATTATTATTATTATTATTATTATGGTGACGACGACGACGACGATGATGATGATGATCATGACCTATATTCAGTCGAGGATGATACCACTGTATTTTCCAAATTGACCTAATTTTGCGTTCGATTCGTTTACCTCCTTTTTGAATAGGACACGACAGTTGCAGGTGAGGAATATGCTTCTTTGCAAACGTTAGGACGTCATCACAGGTTATATCTTCACAATCGTCGTAGATGGGATCTGGAACGTCCTGCACCCAGGCTTTGCCGCATATGACGCCGTTGGTGAAAGAAGTGGCTGCCACAGAACAGCAACAGAAATGCCACAACGTAAACCAGGGGTGGCCAACCTTTTGTGACCCGGGGGCCACTTTGAACTTTGAGCACCATGCGGAGGGCCGCATGCTTTTGGCTTATTTTACATTGTTTTCAGAAATAGTGACAATCATTGCATTCAAGTATCAATATAGTATTTGGTGGCAGTTGTATTTTAACAGCAATTTAAAAGTTACTATTAAAAGATTAAGAACAGTTACCAAAAGTCTTACCCATGACTTAATTATGATTTATAATTTATATGAAGCTAGATATTTAGGGCTGTCAAGCTGCGGCTGAGTAGTAAAATCGAAGTTTGAGTTTGATATCTCACAATATGGCCAACTTACAAGCAAATGAGATGAAAAAATATATGGAAAGATGGGGAAATATGTGCTGTACACGTGTTGTAAATTTGAGAGAAATATATTTAGCAATTTTTAAGAAATCATAGTTGTTGTGCTGGTTTTTTTTCTGAGACACCCTGTACATTAGGTTCAAATTCAGTTGCTGAAATGCACAGGATGTCATGCAGATGAGTGTCAGTAAGTCCTGAAGTATTGTTCTGTGCACAAGTTTGCCCCCTTTCACGCATGATAACATCTGCTCCCATATGTATGTGCTGCCAAACTCGTAAGTTCATCACATTTGCTCTAAATGCTGAATACGTGTCTGTATTCAACAGAGAGTAGAACTTGATAATTTGGTTGTGTTGTGAATGCCGGAGAGACCGGCGAGATCTTCTATAATTTCAAAGTTTTCATTCACCCTCATAAATGTCAGCAATTGTGCCTTGTCTGAGACGTCACTGCTTTCATCAACAGCAATAGGATGGCAGATAAAGCTTTTTGAAGCTGTTATAAGCTGCTGACGGAGATTGATTGCTATTTCTTCAGCATGACGTGTTACTGTTTCGATAAACTAACTGTGCTAAATAGCCCCTTCTTCTCCGGGCAGAACTGTTCAACCACTTTTTATCATGCAGGTATTAACAAATTCACCATCTGTAAATGCTTTTCTTGCTTAGCAATAGCTAGAGCTACTTCATAGATTGCCTTCACAGCTGCTTCCGATTGCCGTTAAACTTTTAAAGATATGTTATTGAGGTGCAAGTTTCTTTTTGAGAGATGCTAGTTTGCCTGTCCTCATTTTCCCTCAAACCTGACAAAATCATCTTTATTATGAAAATTTATTTAGAAAGACCCCCGGGGGCCGCCAACTGGCAGCCCGGGGGCCGCATGCGGCCCGCGGGCCGCGGGTTGGCCACCCCTGACGTAAACAATTTCGAAGATGATTACTTCTTCGACAAAGTCTTCTATTTGCTTGATTAACACAGCTATGTCAAAGAGGAGCTTGATCTGGTTTTGCGGGTTCTAAGCTGCAGTTAACTGATATAGCACTGGTCCATACTACTTCGGACGACTTATATGTTACTATTATATTCAAGAACTTAATTCAATCGAAAGCGAGTTAGCGAAAGAGATAAAGTATCAGTTTTGCAATGAGCTATGTCTTTTTTTTCAAAGCGGCCGTCTCGTTAGACAATACAGTACAATACAATGGAATGTAAAATCGCTTTATTTCAAATTTGACAAAACGCAAGGTTAAAAGTAACCTAAAACAAGATTTTACTTAATGTGAATCATACCTGCCTAAGTTAAAACAGATATGTCCTTAGGCGTAGGCCTAAATTTCTATTAGGCCTCTAGGCTCGAGCTCCGTCCCACACTTGTTGAAAGGCTAGGCTAGGAAATAGGAAAGGAATAGAGGTTGGGTCCCTACTTTTGCATCTAAGTTCAGTGTTTATTCTAGGCCTGTTTTGGGGGAATTGCCCCAAAGTTTTAAAATTCCTCCCAAAAATTTGTATATGTTGGCTTGGAGGATGAAAATTCTCCCCAAAGCGTGGAGAGACAAAACTTGTCCCCCAAACATTTGAAACTCGCCCCCAATGTCAAAGTGACTAGAATAAACACTGATCTAAGCTTACGCCAATGGATATATCTAATACCAATATTGTGCCTGTATTCAGTGATTTTTTCCCAGTAATCATCATTATGTCCGATTTGTTTTATATACAGAGGCGTAGCAGCTATATGGACAACCTGGCCAAATGCCAAGGGCCCCCGACCTGGAAAGGGCCCCCGACCCTAGCCACGAATGTAAATTGGCTAAATGATAGGTAAAATGACTGAAAAGCAAAAAAGGTCATCAACCCCTAAAGGAGGAAGGAAGGGGAGTTGATTCGCAAAAATGATCGACAAGCAAAAAAGGTAGTCAACGTTTTCGCAAACTTGTCAGATCGAAAGTGTCTGGCCCCCCTGAAAAACAGTGGAATGACGTCTCTGGAAAGGGCCCCTGCCCGTTTTTCGCCAAGAGCCCCCGAGCGTATTGCTACGCCACTGTTTGTATATTTTTATTTATAGACCAGTGTTATTACTGACTTTGGATTAAACTTTAATTAAAAAGTGAATTGTTGAATATTGATATTGTCTGTCAAAACTTGGAAAACATACAGGTTATAAAATGGATTCAAGTGAAACAACAATGAAATTTCTAAGAAAAATGTTTTGCAGAAAATAAGCATTGCCTGTATTAAGTTATAGCTTTTTTAGTTCATGCATTAGTCTATTGCATGAAATCTTAGTCTCATTGACAAGGCTTCGATTCTTACCTGTAACTGCGATCAAACTAGCGCGGTACGTGGTAGCAATATTGACGAATTTCGGTGTCCATTTCGCAGTAAAGTTGAACTTTTTCGAATCTATCAACGAAAAGTCGAATATATGATGGAATTATTTTATATTTCTTCCGTGCGTTTCCATTTATTTCGAATTTAGACATATGCTCTGCTCCACAGAATGGAGAAAATGTCACAATGTGCAAAATATTTAGCTGAAAAATCGACAAATATGAGCTCAACTCGACCAAAATTTTCACTGCGGTGACGTAACTGTATTAACTTGGTCACGAAGAGATACCGATTGGTAGGGTACCCTCTATTCGAGCCTTGGCTGGTCGTGGTTTTCCAGGAGGCTGAGGTAGGGTTGATTAGAGGTACCTATAAGTAGTCATACAAAATGCAATATTGCTCAAGAGTTCCTGATTTGAATCTTATATCAGCCGACATTGTTTAACATAGTAGCCTGACCGCAGTCAGAGAGAAAGAGAGAGAGAGAGAGAGAGAGAGAGAGAGAGAGAGAGAGACAGAGACAGAGACAGACAGACAGACAGACAGAGACAGAGGTACTGTAAGGACAGACAGTCAGTGAGAAAGACAGACAGAGAGTTCACGTTTCTCAGGTTCCCTTGTAGAAGTTGTCGTAGGCCTATACAGTATAAGTGATGGCGTCCTTCTTAGTTATGGAATCCTGGTTACGTTGATAATCCGCATGCAACGTTTTCTACTAGCAGAAAGAAACCTACAGAATAAGTTCGAATTGTAGAATCTAATCTCTTTAAAATTCAAACGTACCGCAGCTTTCAATGCGACCCTCGTCGGCTTCAGGAACGCTCGCCGAAAAGCATCCAAGGATTTCGTTCTTAATAAGCAATTTATTCCGTTTTAGGCGTTTGATAATTATGCGTTACTCAACACACTCTACCCTCAACCCTCAGAATTTCTCAGAAAAATTCCTCAGAAAAATTTCTCAACGGTTCTGCGCACATCTCACGACTGCTCCTATAGCCAGATGCGGTCTAAATATTTAGTCTCATAGTCTTCCCTCCCAAAGTTAAAAAATCCCACCCCCCAAATTTATATCTGTTGCATTGGGGGATGGAAATTCCCCCCTCAAAGTTTGACATGGGGGGATTTTTTCAGGAGAGGGGAAAATATAAGGATGACCATTATATCGCTTGTCAGAGCGTATATGAGAAGGATAAGAAATACAACTAAGGCTGCGACGACCTTTTTTGCTCGTCACCACATTTTGGAAGGTAAAGAGAAAAAATATTACGGATGACCTTTTCCTTTTTTGCTCGTCAGCACATTTGGGAAGGGAAAGAGGAGAAAAATGAAAAAATATTACGGATGACCTTTTTTTGCTCGTCAAGAATTTTGGGCAGACAAACCTTCTCCCCCTCCAAACATTTCAAACTGCCCCCCAAAAGTCGAGGGGGCTAGAATAAACACTGAATACATCGACACAAAATAATGGTATAACGTTGAACCGTTTATTATAATCTTATATAATTCTCGATGTCCGGCGAATCGGTCTGTCGGTCACGATACACGGCAGATTTTGCAAGACGCTGTTGTCATTGACAACCAAATATTGTTTAATCAAAACTGTATTTTCAATGGAGCGTTTAACGACGCGTCTTAATTGCAGCTTAAACCCCCGTTCCCCTTCTCTCTCCCCATCCCTCTCCCAATCGCCCCCGCACCAACCCATTCCCGCCCCGGCCCCAACCCATCCCAGCCCCGCCTTACCTCACAGGCCTCAAAACCCCATTCCCCTTCCCTCTCCCATCCTTCTCCCAATCCTCTTCCCTCTCCCCATCCCTCTCCCAATCGTCCAGGCCCCAACCCATACCCGCCCCACCCCACAGGCCCCAAACCCCTGTTCCCCTTCTTTCCCATCCCTCTCCCAGCCCTCTTCCCACTCCCCATCTCTTTCCCAATCGCCCCGGCCCCAACCCATCACCGCTCCGCCCTACCCCACCGGCCCCAAACTCCGTTCCCAAACCTACACAACGCTGCTCCTAAAACCCGTACAACCCACTTTCCTCTTCCCAAACCTCCCTCTCCTCTACCTATGCCCTGCCCCCGTTATTATATGTATTTACCCCTTCCTAACCTCAATACCTATTTTTTAAATTTAACCCTTCAAGTGAGGATTAAATTTTCAGACGCCGTCACCGTACTGGGGATTTAATTTGTGGAAAAGCGTTCTTTCGAAATTATTGCTGTAACGTTTTAAAATTTGCTATATCTCAAGCTATATAGGAGCTAAAAAGATGAGGTTTGCACCATTGTTTAGATTGTTTATTCCTCTTTCTAAACGTCCGTGCAAAATAAAAAATATGGGGGTAGAGTCCACTTTACGGCCTAAAATATCACCCTCTCCACCAAAAAAATTTCAAAGCCTCTAGCAAACAATTTTCAGCGGTAACCCCACTTTGGTCAGCGGCAAAGTTGTAAAGAGGGATGTCAGAGGAACAAAATAAACCCAAAAGTTTGAAGATCGGTTGACATTTGGTAAAGATCTATCAATTCTAACCCGATGACCCCAATGTTTGAACATAAGTATTATCGGTGAATTTCGCGAAAGTTTTGAATTCTGAGAAATTTTCCTAATTGTTTTGAATTTGCTATATCTCAGGCTATATAAGAGTTAAGAAGATGAGGTTTGCACCATTGTTTAGCTTTTTTATTCTTCTTTCTAACCGTCTGTGCAAAACAAAAAAGTCCAGCGTTCACGAGAATTGCGACAATCAAGTGAGAATTAGGAGCAGGCTGTTTGCTCGGCGTGAAAAAGCAGCACAGCAAACAAGAGAATCAAGCACTGCACGTCGTTCGACACTGCCAAATCATTACACTTACCTTGACTATCAAGTTTCAGAAAATTCATGCGAATGGGCGTTAACTCGGTTGAAGGAAAAGGCGGCGAGTTAGGGACAATTAATTGCGCAAATTGCTATTGCATTTGCGCAAAATCGGTGGTAAAAATAACCAATCTCCCCGTCATTTTTGACGGGTAAATACCTAGTTATTTATAATTATATATTAATTATAATATATAATATAATAATAATATAATTATTATTAATAACTGCTTATTATACAGTTTATTACTGAATAAATAAATATACTTTAATACTTTTACAACAACAGAAATGCCACAACGTAAACAATCGCGAAGATGATTACTTCTTCGACAAAGTCTTCTATTTGCTTGATTAACACAGCTATGTCAAAGAGGAGCTTGATCTGGTTTTGCGGGTTCTAAGCTGCAGTTAACTGATATAGCACTGGGCCCTACTACTTCGGACGATTTATATGTTACTATTATATTCAAGAACTTAATTCAATCGAAAGCGAGTTAGCGAAAGGGATAAAGTATCAGTTTTGCAATGAGCTATGTCTTGTTATTCAAAGCGGCCGTCTCGTTAGACAATACAGTACAATACAATGGAATGTAAAATCGATTTATTTCAAACTTGACAAAACGCAAGGTCAAAAAGCGATTATAATTCTTGATCAGCAGCGATTATTGATGAGCAGCGATTATAATTCTTGATCCACTTTAGCTTTGCTCCAGTTATAACACAAACGTCAACGCCGTCAAGAGTCACTTTTTGGGCGCAATTTGACTGACTGACACAAAAAAATCACGCTTTAACGGCGGTTGATTTTTCGAGAGATTTACTTGTTAGCTAAAAGGAGCTTTATAGAAGATAGACATCGGGTAGTCAAGCTAACTGCAGTAGTTTCTCATCCCCATAAGCGGAACCATGTTTTACTCAGAATGTCGTAGAGGAATATCACTCCCTGCGCAACCTTTATTATTTCCGACACCAGACTCGCTGTGTTGCCAAGGGATGTTACCAGGAGTGCCAGACGCGGGCCCTGTGCAGTTGTGGACCCCTGTACCAATGAAATCGTTGGCAGTTTCTGTCCATTTATATGAATTTCTTGTCCCGACATTTGATCGTACAGCAACGGTACGGCCGTAGGTTGTATGTCTGTCTGTCCCACAAATTCAATGGGAATTTTGACATAAACGTGGGCGATCGTGGGGTGCTTTAAAGCGGCAAAGTTCTCCTGCCCAAAGACTGTCGCTCCTATGCATCCAGATTTGCAGATGATGGGCGATGTAGCTGCAGCAAAGAGGTCTGCGTTGCTTGGCTGTTGAACTGTTGACTGAACTGACTGTTGCTGAAAAGTATCAAGAGAATGCCTTTGCCCCGTAACGGAGGAATCCTGGAGGCTTGACGATAGATGAGACGTATTGGAGGAGGCAGCGCCACCGTCTTGTGGGTTTGCCTTGTTTTGTTGCACTGGCAAATTCGGTGGATTAAATGTGAAAAATTGCTTGACATATTCAACGAGTGACCTTGGCAATATCGAATAGCCGTTGGAGGCCATTGTGTCAATTCTCTTGCGCAATCCATCTTCCAATGAAAGGAATACGTCAAGTAACTTCTCCATTGTAGCCTCACTCTGCAAGCCGTTTTCTGACAGAACGACAACCATTGCATCATGAAAGAGATCAAATCCTGTTATTGGCTGATGAACCTGTTTGTCCCCCATCTACCAAAAATGAAAAAAGCAACACAAATTTACTCAACCACACGAGACGCGGAAGCAACATGAGTTACATGACGCATAACTTAGAATACACATAAGAGGTCACAAGAGGAGCAGCGATTGTTTCAGATCAACTGACGACAATGGAAGAGATCTGGAAAGGCAGAGCATTAAATACCGTAAAAAGGAAAATACTTGAAAACTGTACCTTCAGCAGCTTTCTCTATGGATGCAAAACATGGACCATCATCAAAGACTTGGAAAGAAAAATACTCGCCTTTGAATGAATGCTATGGAAATCTACTATGGGTGGGTCAAAAAGATCACGAATTAAGCGTTTTTCCCCAAAGAATTCAGCCAAAGAAAACCATGCTGCGACGAGTAAAACAAAGGAACCTCCATCTTTTTGGACACATATTCATAATGAAAGACGACAGAAAGATCTAATGTTTGGGGAAATGGAGATGCCAGTTAGAAAGGAAGGCCGCACAAGGAATTGTGTGATTATGTTGATGAATGGTGTGGAAGGAAGCAGTTTACAGAACCTGAGTCAGGAAAGAATGGCAGACAACTAAGTTTATATACAACGGTGCTTCATCTAATGGGAACCCAATCATACTACCTACCTCCCTCCTGCGCAAATCCCACGGCCTATCTAGCATTAGGCCTCCCGCCCCCGAGTTCCTCTCCCTGGCAACGCCAATGACAGTATTACAGGGTTGTTTTCTGGATTGCAACGAAACCACCCAGATAGATTCTGCTAAAAAACAAACCCCCAAAAGGGGACCCCCATGTTAGAGAACCCCCATGCGAATTGATTGAGCAAGCAATACGTACTAATTACTTGAATGTATTACTCTGGTGGGGGGGGTGATTCCATACATGCCAACAGTATGAAAACATGCTTTTAATCTCCAGACTTAAAATTAATATTTCCCAAATTGTACGGCTGGAGCTTTGCCCAGGAAACGTTGTGGGAGCTCATGACGCTTCCCCAAGTCTACCCCCCGTCCCCAGTCGGATCTGGAAACTTCCGTCTGTATGCAGGCAATTTGGTACCTAGGCCTATATTCTGCAATCTTGACTACTCCAGTGACTTCCATTAAAAATCACATTCGGTAAACTGTTCGGATTGCATAATATAAAGAGCTATCGATTTTTAAAAGGTGGGCGAGGCTCCAATATTGGCAGTAATGGTCACTGGAGTAGTCAGGATTGCAGAATAGAGGCAATTTGGTATAATGGAAGTCGCTGGATAATAATAATAATAATAATAATAATAATAATAATAATAATAATAATAATATAATAATAATAATAATAATAGTTGAATTTTAAGTGGTTTAGTATGATCTCTCCCGTGTTGAAAACCACTGTCGCTCATACATCCCTCTATTCCAACTTCTTTTTGTCCGCAGTATACTGCTGTTATCTTTGACTCTACAAAAAGCAGACACAATTCGCAGTATAAAATGCAAAAGACGGCACATATATTAAAACATAAAATTTTAAATTAAAAGTCAGACTCCTGTTACACAACCATGCAGATACAAGTAATTGATAATTGCCGTGGGCGCCCACACATTGGGACCAGAAAGGACACTTATCCCTGAGGAAATGCAAATCCATTTTATGTAACTAACTATATTTTGGTTCTTAGCGAGCATTTTCACACTAAAACACTATTGATACACAAAGTGAAATTGGGAAAATTAACTTTAACTAAGAACTGTGGAATTGAATATCTTGAATACTATATTAACCGTGACCGTTGCATCTTGCCCCCTGGAAAAATTGATGTGGGGCGCCACTGATAAGTCACAATTGCGTAATTCTGTTTTCCGAACCTTTTTATCTCATTCGACGTAGCCGGGGACAAATTTTGACGTCGGAATTCCACTGGCGATATTTATGTTGTGTGAACCCACGCCAATCATCCTTAGAATAAATATTGCATTTCTACACCCGTTACCTTCTTTAAACCCGTATTGTTCTTCTGATACTCTCTCCCTCATTTTAATTTTTGCCCTGTTCAAAAGTACTTTTAATATAAGCTTCATTACATGACATAAGCTTCATTACATGACTTATGAGGCTTATTGTTCTGTGTTCTTCACATTCTATTGTTCCTGTTCAAATGCCTAGAAAACATAGCACTAGATGGAAAGGACATGAGGATATTTCAAAACCTGTACTGCCTAGAAAACATAGCACTAGATGGAAAGGACATGAGGATATGAGGATATTTCAAAACCTGTACTGGAATCAAGAAGCAGCGATAAGAATTGAAGGAAAAATAGGTAAGTGGATACAAATTTTAAAAGGGACAAGGCAGGGTTGTGGTTTATCACCAGATTTCTACAATGAATATGGGGAAGAGATTATGAAGGAAACAGAAGAATTGGAAGGAATAAAGATAGGAGGAAAAAATTTAAACAACCTACGATACGCAGATGACACAACACTAATGGCAGATACCGAAAGAAAACTACAAAGGTTATTAGACAAGGTGGCAGAAGAGAGTGAAAAGAAAGGACTAAGAATAAACAAAAAGAAGACGTACTGTATGGTAATTACAAAAAAGAAAGAAATTCCTAAATGCAGGCTACAATACAGAGGAATGGAAATAAAACAGGTAACACAGTTCAAATATCTAGGAAGCATATTCACAAGCGATGGAAGAAGTGAAAAGGACATTGAAACGAGAATAGGTATGGCGAAGTCAGCCTTCATACAACTCAAAAGATTCTCACAAATAAACATATTTCAACAACAACACGGCTCAGAATTCTTCACAGCTACGTTTGGGCGGTTCTGATGTACGGCTCGAAACATGGACGTTGACAAAACATCAGAAAGGAAACTGGAAGCTGCAGAGATGTGGTTTCTCAGAAGGATGCAAAAAATTTCATGGACAGAAAGAATAACCAATGAGGAAGTACTAAAAACTTTTGGTACAAAAAGAAAATTGCTAAAAACCATAAGAAAGCAGCAGCTTGAATTCTTTGGACATCTAATAAGAAAAGACGGATTGGAAAATCTAGCCATAACAGGAAAAATAGAGGAGAAAAGAGCAAGAGGAAGACAAAGAAAAAAGTTTACGGACAGCCTAAGAGAAGCGACAAGAACTACAGACAACATCGAACTGATAAGGAAAGCCAGAAACAGAGAAGAGTGGAAATCCATGGTCGCCGACGTAGCAATGCATGGCACATGAAGAAGAAGAAGAGTGAACCCACGATTTCCTCTCAGCTTCTGCTCGGAAAGGCCGTTCGTGATTAGTTTTGTCGTCTCCGGATTGCGTATCTGTTGAAGTATCCGAACGCTTGACTATTGAAGAATTTCTCGCGCTGTATGTGAACAGAGACATGAAGACATCAGGCAACAGCCCAACAGACAGGAGCTACAGAAACAGTCGTCGATAAAGTACGCAAAAGGAGATTAGCTTGGTTTGGACATGTTAAACGATATGGATAACAATAGATGGGCTTACATACACACATACATAAGCACTGCATACACACGAAGTAGAATGGGACAGAGGGCGAGGAAGGCCAAGGAAAAGATGGATGGGTAACATCTTGGAGGATCTGGAAACTAAGAACATGAAAATCGTAAAAGGATGCAGATTAGCACAAGATAGAGCACAGTGGAAATGTTTCGTATCTAACTATTGCAGCCATGCAGGCAGAATGTGATGACGATGATGATGATGATGATGATGATGATGATGATGATGATGATGATGATGATGATGATGCAGAGAGAGAGAGCGCGCGCGAGAGAGAGATAGGGATAGATAGAGATAGAGAGAGAGAGAGAGAGAGAGAGAGAGAGAGAGAGAGAGATTCTTGATGCATATAAGTTTTACGTAGCAGTTTGCAGTAGACTCGGCTATAGCGCATACTCGGTTATTAAGTACCGCAATGTACGGTCCCGTATGATGTGTGACCCAATTGGATGGTATTGGATATAGCGTACCTCGTCCTCGTATATTACCTACTCAATTTCACAGACCAACTAAGTACGTTATAACGACGTTCTATGTCATTTGAATCTTCGCTGGTTTAGTACAGTATTAGGTGTTATGGTAATTTGGATAGAAAAGCGTGGAATCGTTAGTTTGTTGTTTGTAGACGCACGGATAAGAAGACAAAAGCAATGTACAGGAAAGAACGGCAGACAACTAAGTTTATATGTTACAGTAAAAGTGTGAAATCAGGCAATGTTGACATTGCCTGAAATTTTTAGGCATTGTCGACATAAGCCGTTTCACTCGGGCAATGTCGACATTGCCTGAAATTGTTAGACAATGTTTAACAATGCCTGAAATTTGGTCAGACTGTAGCATAATATACAACGGTGCTTCATCAAATGGGAACCCCTTTGTATTCTGGTTATAACTTTTCTAGATGTAGGCCGATTTTAATGAAAATCATATCACTGTATTCGCCAAATATCCAACTATAAGCATAGGCTACTCGTTTAACCTATATTTTACAAAATCTGTGAAAAACTCTATTTAATAGACTGTTTTGTTACGTTTTTGCTGGCTTTACAAACATATTTAGGGAATAAATCGGGTCTGTGTGATTGCCAAATTTTGTGTTCAAAGCACTAAATCTCACGTACGAGCAGACTTGTCGCTGAAGTGGGTTAACCCATAGGTTGGGTTGGGTTTAGATTATGAAAAAATTAATAGGCTTGGTTGGGTTTTGTTTCTTGTTAACCACATGTATTAAATATTCGTTTTCTGCGTACTGCATTGAACATAGCTCCAGTGGCATAGCGTGAACTTTTGCCACCTCTGGCTCATGGCTAATCCGCGCCCCAAATCCATTCATGCCTAGGGTGTCTTGATATTTTTAGAATTTTTAATTTGCCGCTTCTTCTAAAAATTCTTCACCACTGAAAGCTGAAAATCCTCTGACAAGAAAAAAGGTCTTCGCTTCTATAATTTGAAATTTTCTGCCTTCACTGAGAATCCGTGACAAGCAATAGAAAGTCGTCGCACAGCAAGCAGAGGAACAGGTACTTATTTCTGAAAGAATTCTTTAAGAAAATCCTGGATGTGAAGATGAAAGAACAGGGAGGGCTTTGGATTACCTGGTTTCTGAGGGACTGGCTTGGATAGATGACCATTCACCAGAGAGACAATGCTGGTTTTTGGACTGTTTGTTGAAAATATAAGTTAATTTATTATCTTTGTTCTAAAGCTTTTATTCTATTCTATTCTACTTGATAATTTATGTAGCGCTATAGCATGGTCAAGGCCAAAGGCAAGAGCGTTTTACAAAAGGCACTCGTACGATATACGAAATAAATGCGTTTTAAGGTTCGATAAGAACGACTCGAACAGTGTTAGCCACCTTGACTTGGTGTGTGTGTGTGTGTGTGTTTGAATTGTTTGGAGGAGAAGGTTTGTCTCCCCAAAAACCTTGACAAGCAAAAAAAAGGTCATCCGTATATTTTTATGTTTTCTATGTTTTCTCTTCCCAGATGTGGTGACAAGCAAAAAAACAAAGGTCGTCACAGCCTTCCTTCTATTTCTTAACCTTCTCAGATACTCTGACAAGCAGAAAAATGGTCATCCTTATATTTTTCCCCTCTCCATAAAAAATCCCCTCTCGTCAAACTTGGGGGGGGGTAAATTTCCATCCCCCAATGCAACATATAGAAATGTTGGGGGAAATTTTTAAACTTTGGGTGGGGGAAATTCCCCCCAGAGAAGGCCTAGAATAAGCACTTGACTCGAAGTTGGTTGTCACGGTCACTGAACCTGGAAGTGCGTTCCAGAGGAAAGGATTGCCCCGGGTCACAGGTCTTTCTCCAAGCTTCACGGTCTTGGACGGAGGGGGAACGTAGAGGTGAAGTCGTTTACTGGAACGAAACTGTTTGCGACAGTCTGTCATCACCGGCCTGCGTATCAACAATTGCGTATCTGCAACCTATGCTGTAACAGTCTCTCCTTCCCTCCTCTCTCTCTCTCTCTCTCTCTCTCTCTCTCTCTCTCTCTCGCTCGCTCGCTCGCTCTCTATCATTCACTGAGGAATCTAGGCTAAAAACGCAACTTCTAGGATTAATCGAATGCATGAGTAAAAATTGCAAAAGACGTGAATAAGTATATTAGAAATAGTCAATAGATAACCATTACTTCATGGTTGAAAATACGGCGTCTGCGAAGCATTTAGAATAATCCTAAAAACAATATCTTCACAAACTGCTAAATTCCATGGACAGCGAGAGGTAAAAAGTAAATCAGCAGAAAACCGCAGAAATACGAGTGGGCCTATAATATTTAAAATGCACAAAAACATGAATGTTTGTTTGCATTAAGTCTAATTTGAACTCGCACAGAGACAATTTTGTTAATTTTCATTGCTGTGGAAAACGAATTTGGTTAATCCTGCAGGATTCTTGAAGCATTTGGATTCACTAGATAGTCGGCAGGACTTTCATTTGTTGTTCCTTATTCTCGTACAGTCACTGGCACTAGTTGCTTCTCAGTGTGTGGCCTAGGCTCTGGAATTCATTACCAATATCACTTCAAATGAAATGTAAAGCGCTCTTGACTTTAGTTTTTCGCTTTGATTACTGCGCTGTATAAATTGTCTATCTAACTAACTAACTAACTAACTTCGTCTAACGGTCTAACTAACACTTTATCATCTTTCAAATTCGGTCTTAAAACATACCTGTTTGATTTGGCTTATTCCCCTTAGATTGCTCCCCGCTGGGTACTTTTCCGTTATCCGGACCCCACTGAAGAAATGCTTAGCGGGACGGAAAATTTTGAAATTTTTAATTGGCGTTGACCCTTTCGTCAAAAAGCGGTATCGTGGCATTAGTGTATGATGAACATCTTCGATTTTCGATGAGATTTTCGGATGATTTTCGAAGATTTTCGGATGAGAATGATTAAACAGCTGTGAACCTAATTTGCATATGTTATGACGACAGAAGCAGTCGACAGCGTTCGGATTGGTCTTTTCTAGGTCACCTATAAATTGTCACCTATCAGCAGCCAATCGATGCCGAGGATCTGTACCGCGTGACGAGGAGTTATGAAAACCGTCGCTAAACCGATTAACTAGAGAAGAAGGAAGAAAATGTCGATCGGCAGAATTTGTGTGCATTAGATTTAATCAATTGTCTTTTAAGAAGTGTTATTTCCAATAGTTTTGCTTAGTGAACTTTTAATTAGAGTTTCGTGACGATGTTGATGTTGATGCTGTGTTACAGGACATTTTAATTTTCTCTTATTTAATTGATGTTTTATTAGCGTTGTGACTTTTGTAGTAGATTAGCGTCTGTAGTAACTGTCGCTAGCCTAGACATTAGTAGTGAACTTAGAAGAGAAAGACTGTCAGACTTTTGATTCGATGACAGCTATTGTGATGTTGAATATATTGTTCAGAGTATTAAAAGATATATTTTGGGTAAAGTTGGTTGTATTATAATAATGTGGGACTATTCCGGTGACGATGATCCCTGGCGCCACAAGAAAAAATGGCGTCAGTACGTTAAATTTAATGCGATGAATCCCGATGATCGCTTCCACTGGAAGCGGTGCGGTGAAGGATTTTTGGCCACCAATATCTCAAATGTAACTTTAGTATACACATAACTGTTTTCTAAGCATTTCTCAGCGCATTTCTTAATATCTCCTGTTTTCTAAGCATTTCTAAGCATTTCTTCAGTGGGGTCCGGATAACGGGAAAGTACCCCCCGCTGTTCTAATGATCTTCCGGATTGGTCTGGATCTATTATTTAATCTGGATTTAGTGCGCCATCGGCTGATGCCTTGGACATTATGATAGTGGCGCCATAGAAGTTTATTGATTGAGTGCTAGATCAGACGCTCTTTTGCGACCTAGAAATAGTCATTAGATAAGCATTACTTCATGGCTGAAAAGCATGACGTCAATAATTGTCTCTATAGTAATCCAAACGGGTTTGACAGTCAACTGACGTCCGTTTGTGTTACTGTGGTAACACGGTCTTTAACATCTTTTCGAGGACTTCTTTTTGATATTTCTAAACATCTGATTATCTGAATACCTTTATATTTGTACAAGAGCGATAAGATGTATTCCGCAACACAATGTTAAACGTTTAAAAAATAGTGCTTTCTCTTCGCCTGTTTCCACTCTTTCTACTGTTTCTACTGAAACTACGATGCGACCGGAGTCTCTTCTGTGAAGGTGAACGCCTAATGCCTTAATAACATGTTAAAATTTGAATTTTTAATCAGATTAAGCCTTTTCTTATCATTTAGATATCATTATACGAGAAAGCAACTGATTAATCAGAAGTATGAATCCATATCCACAATGTTCGGGGGCAGCTAAAAAGCGCAACCGGATGTTGGGAATGATGATGTGAACAACAGTGAGTCAAGATAAAGAGATAATTGTAAAACCAAATAAGACATTAGTACGGCCTTATCTAAATTGCCGAGTATGCGCTATAACCGAGTCTACTGCAAACTGCTACGTAAAACTTATATGCATCAAGAATATATATATATATATATATATATATATATATATATCTCGCGCTCTCTCTCTTTCTCCGGTACGCGACAACTGGGTACCATGGACCCCAAGATGTTACCCATCCATCTTTTCCTTGGCCTTCCTCGCCCTCTGTCCCATTCTACTTCGTGTGTATGCAGTGCTTATGTATGTGTGTATGTAAGCCCATCTATTGTTATCCATATCGTTTAACATGTCCAAACCAAGCTAATCTCCTTTTGCGTACTTTATCGACGACTGTTTCTGTAGCTCCTGTCTGTTGGGCTGTTGCCTGATGTCTTCATGTCTCTGTTCACATACAGCGCGAGAAATTCTTCAATAGTCAAGCCTTCGGATATTTCAACAGATACGCAATCCGGAGACGACAAAACTAATCACGAACGGCCTTTCCGAGCAGGAGCTGAGAGGAAATCGTGGGTACACTCAACATAAATATCGCCAGTGGAATTCCGACGTCAAAATTTGTGCCCGGCTACGTCGAATGAGATAAAAAGGTTCGAAAAACAGAATTACGCAATTGTGACTTATCAGTGGCGCCCCACATAAATTTTTCCAGGGGACAAGATGCAACGGTCACGGTTAATACACACAAATGGGCAGAAGATACCAACGTCAACCAGTTCTTCGTTGAATCCAGTTCTGCAGGGACCAAGGATGGGCCTACTAGTAACAACTCTTGGAAATGCGGCCAGCATCATCTCTGAACTTATTAAAGTAGTAAAAGGAGTCCTCTGCATGTATAATCTCATGTCACAAACTTAGGAGCATCTTTGGGGATAAGAGTGGTCCATGAACATTAGATGCACAAGTTATGCGTCATTTTGCTTCAACGTCTCGTGTGTTTGAATAGATTCGTGTTGCTTTCTTCATTTTTGCCACCAGGCACAATCCAAAATGCAACAGCGACCAGAAGCTCAGATGATGCAACGGCTCGCGATCA
Source organism: Metaphire vulgaris (assembly GCA_018105865.1). Lineage (NCBI taxonomy): Eukaryota > Metazoa > Annelida > Clitellata > Crassiclitellata > Megascolecidae > Metaphire > Metaphire vulgaris. The sequence goes on along the minus strand of CM030832.1, from coordinate 32,650,442 downwards.
TTCAGCTGTTATGGATGACTTGTTAGCGGCAGCGACCTCCCCCGTCGTATGCTCATCGGGTTGCTTAAATAACTCTGTATTTGTTCAAGAGCAATTTGCAGCTATAAAGCACCTCTCCATTCAGTACGTGTATTTGAAGATCCCTCTGGATGTGCTGAATCAGATGGAAGCACAGCCAACTGCAGTCCCATTAATCTACGACCAATTGTCTGGAACCGAAAAACGAGTGAATGGACAAGTACTTACAAATTCGTTGACTCCGGTTACGCAAGGACCACGAATGGCGCTACTGATAACCTCGCTCGGCAGCGCAGAGACAGTTATGTCTGAGCTTATCAAAGCGGTGAAAGGAGTCATGTTTATATACGACATACTCACGAAAACGTGGAAAAGACTTTGGGGCTAAGCAGTGGCGGCTCCACCGGGGAGGGCCAGGGGGCCCGTGCCCCCTATTGAGTGCCTGGCCCCCCATTTGGGACCCTATACTTAATGCTACATACATTAAACAACAAAGGGTTGGCCCCCAATGATTAGAAGTTGCCACCCCAACGGCCCCCCACTTGCCAAATCCTAGAGTCGCCACTGGGGCTAAGCCAGTTTCTGATGTCGTCTTATCTAATTTTCTAAGTCTAACCATACAGTACTTATGATGATGCCCATTGCAAATTACAATAGCTGCATCATACAATTCATATATAAAGTAAAATTTGTACTGTCACTCATATTATTAACCATAAGTGACATTGGCAAGAGCATAATTACTGCAAATAAAATATCAGACTATGCTCTAATAAAGATATGATAGTTTGCTAAATAATTATAGGCTTATTGTATACTAGCAAAACGCCTGTTTAGTTTATTGTTTCTAAGTAATAAACGGTGGCAGTGCTAATTTGAGTCAATAATTTATTTAAAATGTCTGTAGAAAACATGATGGTGGTGGTGGTGATGATGATGTAGAAAACAAAGATGGTAATTATAGAATATTCATATTTTTTAAAATAATCGAATAACTAAGTAACAGATGTCTATGACATTGAGCAGTGAGCAATAAAACGTTGCACCACAAGCAAGTTTGATGCGCTTATATAATTATAAGTGGTAACAAGTCGAGGCGGTACCATATTAACATTTCTCAACGTTTCGATTTCCTAGGATTTGAGTCTATCGCCCTCCGCTAATCATAAATGACCCTTGGCAAGGGCGGAAAAATTATTTTCAGCCGTCCAGCCTCCCTCAAGTTTTGGGAGAGAATAGTTCGACGTTCCTCTCCGCATAAAGTGCCTAAATCAATGCCTAATAAGACCGTAATCGTGTAAATACTTCTGTACTCGTATTGTTTACGCAGTATGTAAACTTATGGCAAATTACTCTTGCCAAATATCTCAAGAAAGCTTCAATATAGAAAAATGACGAAATTTAATAAAGAATTTAATCAATTGAACAATGGATGTTGTATTGTGATTTTACTCAGCAAGTTCATTAATTCTGTGAATTAAAAAAAAATCATTTGATAAGCTGCGTTAGAAGGTCATTGAAGAATATGACAAAATTGGCGTTTGTCCTTTTTGCACTGCCATTAGCCTGTTGCATTTAAATTTTGACTGTGCGTTTCAAAATAGCGATTTAGGATTATAGTAGCTTCAAGGGGGTGGAATGAAGTTAGACATGGCTGAATATTAGTACTATTCTTTTTATTTAATATTTTTCATTGAACGTCTATAACAAATTGGTTCTTTTGTATTATTAATTATTATTATTAATTCTGACAATTTCATATAGCGCAATACGCATAGCGAAGGCTAAAGTCAAGAGCGCTTTACAAATGTCCCTAATAGGAGATATTAAATAAATATGTTTTAAGGTTCCTAGTGAACAGTTCAGGAGATGTCACCCTAGTCACGTCCGCCGGCAGGGAGTTCCAAAGCAAAGGGTTGCCCCTCGAAACAGACCGATCCCCAAATTTTGCTGTCGTAGACGGGGGTGGAACCACCAATTGAGAACGGCTGCTTGATCGAAGCTGCGAGCGCCGATCAGACGACTTGGGCTTACAGACCAGAGCCGTTAAGTACTCGGGGCAGAAAGGGTCATTTAACGTCCTAAATGTAAACCAGCAACGTTTAAAGGCTATACGCTCCGGAATCCGGAGCCAGTGAAGTTTGTCTCGTAATAGCGGTGTCACATGCTCATTCCACCTAGCGCCGAAGATCAGACGTGCTGAAACCACCATCTGAAGACGGTTTAGCTGGCTGACAGGAAGTCCGAGTAAGATATGTATGTAAGTATGGTAAGTAAAATCTCGTGAATTTTTATAGCGCTTTCGAAGCAGGTACTGCAGTATCTGCTTATTCCTATGCGCTTAATCTACCGTTTAAATAGCTATAGCCGAAGTTTAGTGGTCAGCCGGGCAAAGTCAGTTCCAGCGATCAGTCAGGCTGGAAGTAGGGAAACAGCAAGGCCGACTTTAAAAAGATGTAGAGATTAATGAAAGTCCAGTTGAACTTCGGCTCATGCAGCAACTCATGAGCTCAGCACAAGACGAATAGTGCCAGCCGATGTTAATAGGGGATAAATTAAATAATTTCGAAAGAACAGCGGCCAATTAAAGTACTGTTTGAAACGGTGATGGAGTGAGAGATAACAGATCAAATTTTAAAATGTAATTATAAAGCCAAAACATTTTCCAACCAAATGATATGACATCGATATAATCTGGAATATAAAAATTTAATAGGCCTATTAATGATTTTAATTACAAATTCTCCAGAGCAGTAGCGAAAATTTTAAGTAAAATCCAACGATTCAAAATTTGAAAAGTTCTAGTTTACGTCACTGCATCGTCACACCAGCGAGATCTATGGACTGCGCTTGCCAGAGGCCGGCAGCGGGCGACTGTGAGGTCAGAAGTCCGCCATATTGCTATTCTTATTTTGAGCATAAACAAGCTTAAAGATCAGTGCTGTTCAGAAAATAACTTCGTTAAACAGTGTTTTATCCCGACACCAGGCCTTTGGCAGGAGAGATTGATTTGACTGGAGAGGAATGATTTTTTAGCTGAGAGTTAAATGCAAAAATTTAAAATGAAGAAAATTCATCAGATACTGCCTCAGCCTCAGAGCCTCCAGTTACATGAACTACAAGACTACTTGACAGATAAACACCATACTAGGCAAATCATGAGGGGGCGCAGTCCTCCGTGGAAAACCAAGCCCCTTTGAGGCCATAAGCATCTCTGGCGCCGTAGCCCCCATTCGGGCTCAGCACCCCCGTGGGAGACCAAGCCCCTTTTGGGCCGAGTGGAGTTGAAGAATACTCTTAGAGAGCACTCGAGCCTTGAGTAGGCCTAAATAGAAGACTAATTAGACTAAATACTTAGATCGTTGGGTACCAACAGTGTGTTGAGTAACGCATAATTATCAAACGCCTAAAACGGAATAAATTGCTTAATAGGAATGAAATTATTAAACATCCTCTTTGCTTAATTCTTGCCTAAGACTATTCACAAAGTCACCATACACTAACTACACTAAATGTTTATACATGACAAACAGGCACTCAGCGTGACACGCGGCCTGCTCCAGGATTTACTGACAGAACTAAACATCCTACGCGGGGTGTGTATTCGAGTGTATAATGCACACTGCCTACGTGACATACTTCATACAGCAGAAGTCAGGAACGTGTAAATTTTGAGAGAAATTTGCCTGACTAATTTGAAACTTACGCTTAAAAGGCGGCTGATTTATCGATATATAGGACATTAGGCTAGACAACAATAAACCGAACATTACAGAAGATAGAAATTAAACAGTTATATAATTGCGTTCAACAGCAGTCGTTAACAGAAATTCACAAATCCTTCCATATTTTTCAATTAAATTGACGAATAGGCGACTGATCTGAGCTGAAATAATAAGATGACTGGATTATTGAAACTCACTGTCGTGTTCGCCGTCCTCGGAGTCCTTGGATGCTTTTCGGCGAGCGTTCCTGAAGCCGACGAGGGTCGCATTGAAAGCTGCGGTACGTTTGAATTTTAAAGAGATTAGATTCTGCAATTCTAACTTATTCTGTAGGTTTCTTTCTGCTAGTAGAAAACGTTGCATGCGGATTAGCAACGTAAACAGGATTCCATTACTAAGAGGGACGCCATTACTTATATACGACAACTTCTATAAGGGAACCTGAGAAGGGACGTACGTGAACTCTCCAACTTGCCAGACGCGTAGCGAAGGGGGGCAGGGATGGGCATATGTCCCCGGGCGCCGAGATGAGGGGAGGCAAAATTGGGTTTTTGGTAAGTTAAATGCATAATAGATAAGAAGAAACAAGTGAACAAGTGCGGCGACCTTTTTTTCGTCAGGAGTATAGGGAGAGGGGCGCCGCAGAGAGTTGAGGGGCGCCGACTCCCCGCCGAGACCGAGAGAACGATGTGACGACCTTCTGTTGCTCGTCAGCAGTGTTGGGGGGGGCGCCAACAGTACACTTTGCCCCCGGGCGCCGGATACTCTCGCTACGCCTCTGCCACCTGCCCTCTTGTCTGTCTTTCTGACTGACCGTCTGTCTGTCTGTCTGTCTGTCTGTCTGTCTCTCTCTCTCTCTCTCTCTCTCTCTCTCTCTCTCTCTCTCTCTCTCTATATATATATATATATATATATATATATATATATGTGTGTCTGCCTCTCTCTCTCACCCTCTCTCTCTCTCTCTCTCTCTCTCTCTCTCTCTCTCTCTCTCTCTCTCTCTCTCTCTCTCTCTGACTGCGGTCAGGCTACTATGTTAAACAATGTCGGCTGATATAAGATATAAGATTCAAACCAGGAACTCTTGAGCAATATTGCATACTGTATGACTATACTTATAGGTACCTCTAATCAATCCTACCTCAGCCTCCTGAAAAACCACGACCAGCCAAGGCTCGAATAGAGGGTACCCTACCAATCGGTATCTCTTCGTGACCAAGTTAATACAGTTACGTCACCGCAGTGAAAATTGTGGTCGAGTTGATCACATATTTGTCGATTTTTCAGAATATATTTTGCACATTTTCTCCATTCTGTGGAACAGAGCATATGTCTAAATTCGCAATAGATGGAAACGTACGGAAGAAATATAAAATAATTCCATGCATTACAGTATATATTCGACTTTTCGTTGATAGATTCGAAAAAATTCAACTTTACTGCGAAATGGACTCCGAAAGTCGTCAGCATTGCTACCACATACAGCGCTAGTTTGATCGCAGTTACAGGTAAGAATCGAAGCCTTGTCGATGAGACTAAGATTTCATGCAATAGACCAATTCATGAACTAAAAAAAGTTATATCTTAATACAGGCGATGCTTATTTTCTGCAAAACATTTATCTTAGGAATTGTATTGTTGTTTCATTTGAATCTATTTTATAATCTGTATACATGTCTTCCAAGTTTTGACAGACAATATCAATATTCAACAATTCACTTTTTAATTAAAGTTTAATCCAAAGTCAGTAATAACACTGGTCTATAAATAAAAATATACAAACAGTGGCGTAGCAATACGCTCGGGGGCCCTTGGCGAAAAACGGGCAGTGGCCCTTTCCAGAGACGTCATTTCACTGTTTTTCAGAGGGGCAAGACACTTTCGATCTGACGAGTTTGCGAAAAAGTTGACGACCTTTTTTGCTTGTCGGTCATTTTTTGCGAATCAACTCCCCTTCCTTCCTCCTTTAGGGGTTGATGACCTTATTTGCTTTTCAGTCATTTTACCTATTATTTAGCCAATTTACAATTGTGGCTCTGGTCGGGGGCCCTTTGCAGGTCGCTGGCTCTTGACATTTGGCCAGGTTGTCCATATAGCTGCTACGCCTCTGTATATAAAACAAATCGGACATAATGATGATTACTGGAAAAAATCACTGAATACAGGCACAATATTGGTATTAGATATATCCATTGGCGTAAGCTTAGATCAGTGTTTATTCTAGCCACCTTGACATTGGGTGGGGGGATATTGAAATGTTTGAGGGGATAACAGAGGCGGATTTACATTTTGGAGGCCCGGTGCAAATATGTCCACGGAGGCCCCCCCGGCGCCATCGTGGTCACTTAAAGAAGTAAAAATAAAACAAACGTCATTGAAAAATGAAACAATTAAATGCCATTAACTTCAACTCAAATAAACTTGCACTGAATTTGCAGCCGTGCAAGTCAGTGTACAAGAACTGGAGCACGTTCGACCTGACGTCTGTTTATAATATTAGTAGTGTACTGGTAACTACTCTTCGCAACGTAGGATACATCAGAATCAGATAGCCTACATCCGCACGCTTCTGTATTATGAAGCTGTCCAACGCCCCCCTGCTGAGCACCTGCTTCTTTTAAAAGGCGCTTGACAGCCCGCTTCTCAGCACCCGATGTAAACCGGCGAAACCGCTTATTAATTGTTGAATTTCTGTTACAGTATAACCAGTGCTTGTTTTCTGTCGGAACCTTTCCTCCTGAATTTTTTAAATTTTGGATTTTAATTAATTTAATTATATTATTTTTTTAGCTTTTCAAGTTGTAACTGACTATAGCCTATGATCTGTTAGATATCAATGCGCTACAATCCACGTGTTATGACGTATAAATTAATTTAATCTATTTAAGTGTTATTTGAACTTATTTCTTATGAATTTAATTTAAGATAAGTTCCGGCACCTTTTTTCTAGAAAAAAAGCACTAAGTATAACTAAGATTTGTAATCGTTTGCCAAAAATGTCACCGTCACGGCGTTACGCATTTTACGGTAAGACAAATGAGTGATGGCGTTAGTCTGTATGCAACTATGCATTGCCATTCCAAAGGTACGGAAGCATACGAATACACATACTCCTCCCATTTCCCGCGCTTCTTGACCGGTGGTAAGAATAATTGACCGTCAAGGCACACTATACAGGCACTCAGGTTGAGTCATGCAATACCCCTAATCTGCAAAACGATGCAAGAGGCCGGGCGTCTACGACCGCCGGTGGCCCAGTGCAACCGCCGGTCAGAGTTCAGCCATTATGAGCCATACCATTAATTGAGGTCAGCTAAACCGGGGTATATGAGATGTAGGCTTTCTTAACATATATAGACTCATGGAGCATGCATTTCAATACTAAATTATTACTAATCCATGTCCAAACACTACTAACGTCTAACGATACAACATTCGTGTAGATCTCTGAAAATAAATTACTTTAAAGAAACTAATAATTAAAAGTCTTTAAAAAATTATTATCAGAAAAGGGAGGCCCCTAAATTTGTGTTTTGAAGGGAGGCCCGGTACCGATGCACCACCTGGTACCGTGGTAAATCCGCCTCTGGGGGATAAGTTTTGTCTCTCCACGCTTTGGGGGGAATTTCCATTCTCCAAGCCAACATATACAAATTTTGGGGGGAATTTTAAAACTTTGGGGGAATTCCCCCCAAACAGGCCTAGAATAAACACTGAACTTAGATGCAAAAGTAGGGACCCAACCTCTATTCCTTTCCTATTTCCTAGCCTAGCCTTTCAACAAGTGTGGGACGGATCTCGAGCCTAGAGGCCTAATAGAAGTTTAGGCCTACGCCTAAGGACATATATGTTTTAACTTAGGCAGGTATGATTCACACTAAGTAAAATCTTGTTTTAGGTTACTTTTAATTTTGCGTTTTGTCAAATTTGAAATAAAGCGATTTTACATTCCATTGTATTGTACTGTATTGTCTAACGAGACGGCCGCTTTGAAAAAAAAGACATAGCTCATTGCAAAACTGATACTTTATCCCTTTCGCTAACTCGCTTTCGATTGAATTAAGTTCTTGAATATAATAGTAACATATAAATCGTCCGAAGTAGTACGGCCCAGTGCTATATCAGTTAACTGCAGCTTAGAACCCGCAAAACCAGATCAAGCTCCTCTTTGACATAGCTGTGTTAATCAAGCAAATAGAAGACTTTGTCGAAGTAATCATCTTCGAAATTGTTTACGTTGTGGCATTTCTGTCGCTGTTCTGTGGCAGCCACTTCTTTCACCAACGGCGTCATATGCGGCAAAGCCTGGGTGCAGGACGTTCCAGATCCCATCTACGACGATTGTGAAGATATAACCTGTGATGACGTCCTAACGTTTGCAAAGAAGCATATTCCTCACCTGCAACTGTCGTGTCCTATTCAAAAAGGAGGTAAACGAATCGAACGCAAAATTAGGTCAATTTGGAAAATACAGTGGTATCATCCTCGACTGAATATAGGTCATGATCATCATCATCATCGTCGTCGTCGTCGTCACCATAAAAATAATAATAATAATAATAATAATAATAATAATAATAATAATCTGATCATGATCATCAGCAGCAGCATAAACATCAGTGTCGTTATCATCAGTAAACTTCTATAGCGCCAATTTGTCAATGCTCTTAATTCCAATAAATTTTGGAACCACTTTGACGTTGGCCTTTTAAATCTCGCTGCAACTCATGGCATCGTCAATAGACTTCCATAGCGCAGTGGCGGCTCCACCGGGGAGGCCAGGGGGCCCGTGCCCCCTATTGAGTGCCTGCCCCCCTTTGTTACCCCCCAGTTGGGACCCTATACTTAATGCTACATACATTAAACAACAAATGGTTCCTCCCCCATGATTAGAAGTTGCCACCCCAACGGCCCCCCACTTGCCAAATCCTAGAGCCGCCATTGCTATAGCGACATGTTAATAATGTTCTTGCCAGCAGTAGATGGTCGTTTTTTGAGTTGAATCGCAATATTCCTATTGTCATATCAAATAATTCAATGCGGATTAACGTCAGTATCGACAGGTTCCGATTAAAACGTGCTAAATGTTCTTGTTTTCAGTTCTTGTGCACATACCCAACTATGAATTCTACATCGATCCACTCACTCCTCTGCCCGGAGTAAGATCTACACTCAATTACACTATTGAATTTGAGGGTTTTGCTTAGCAGTCAGGGAGAGTGCAGGGAAGCGGACGCTCCCCCGATGAAATTTGAATTTTTGGGGGAAAGTGGCGTCTTTTTCGTTTTTTTGAAAATGTAATAATAAATAAGTAAATAAATAGCAAATTTAAAAAATTTAAAATTTAAAGAAGCAACAACAAACTTTCGGCGACAAAATTAATGAAACGTCTCCATTGCCACAGGGATTTTTCTCGTTAGTACTTGTTTGACTTATCTCGGAAAGAATTTGACGTGGCGAATTTTTAATATGCTCGCAGCTCCCCTGATGCTAAAACCTGGTTACGCTACTGTTGCAAAGCTTTCCTCCCAGACCTCAAGCAAATTGGTTCCCCCACTTTTGTTCTTTCAGATATATTACAAAATATTGCGAAGTTCGACTACTCCAGACCATTGGCGTAGCCACGAGGGTAGGGTGAGGGTTGGGTCCCCTATTCGTATTGGGGCTTGGATGTGGGAATGCGTAAAACCGTTGAGAAAAAAAAATATAATGTGATTTTAAGTGGTTCACAAAGGCTTACTTAGCCTCCTAAACCACTTATAATAATAATAATAATAATAATAATAATAATAATAATATTATTATTATTATTATTATTATTATTATTATTATTATTATTTATTGTAAAAGTCTACGCCTATGGTCAACGTTGCAATAATTAATTAATTAATTAATTAATTAATTATACATTGCTGACTCAATTTCTTCATTTACAGGGAATCTTTAAGCTCAGAGTTGAACTAAAAAACGAAAACGAAGAGGATTTTGTATGCATCCAATCTACTATCGTAGTCAACGATGACTTTGACGATAACTTCTAGACCGTCAATTATCGTTTCCGTCTATAGGCCCACACGGTTGCTGTTGCGGACTGAGCAATGAATGATAATATTATTCTTTATTAGAAAAAAATCATTGTCCTTGTAACCAAGAACAATATGAAACACCCAAAAAATACCGAACAACCTTGGCCATACACGTGAATTTCGACTATATGTTCGAGAATAGTTTTCACTTAAAAGTGTTTCGATTTATAATTAGGCTTTCATGTAGGCCTATTCGCGCATTTTGTACTCCGAGTTGATGCGCAAAAAAATCAACCGCTATTTAGATGTTGAAGATGACATAGGCCTTTTGGCAGTGCTTTTACAACGGTATTTATGTACTGGAAAATCTTAAAGCTAGTTGATATATTTTCTCATCATTACTTTCAAGATTCTATTATTTTTGCGTTTTTGACTGTACCTGTTGCTGTCTCTCCATTTGATTTTGATACAGTTTATTTTACATATGGACCAAGCGTGGCCGTATCGGCTTCTATTATGATCCCCGCCAGGGTTATTTCTGGGAATGTGAATTTAGGGGGTGTTCGGGGCTATTTAGGTACATACCATTCTTAGATTAGGAAAATTTTGGGGTGTCGACCTCAAAAGGGGTGTTGAGGTTTATGGTGTTGTAAAAATATCCTGAGTTTCCCCATGGAATTTTATATAAACGTTTGCATAATATTGTGTACCGAAATCCCCTCCAAAAAATGCGCTGTATACCAATGTCTGTACTCTCTTAATAGCGATCTATTGTATAATCTAGCAGGTATGCGCTGCGTACAAGCAGTGCTAGTACGCAATGCTACTGTATTTCATACTACGAATAACAGTACCAGGAATAACTATGACTATTCTCCCTCACGACATTACAATGCCTGATTTATTAGCTATACGATCGACTATGTTTAATGTCTAGGTGAAATTCGGCAAAACGAATTACTTTATATGGAAATGGGAGCAAAATATTATATTGCCATTCGTGCAATTAATTTACGTAACTCTCTGCTACAGCTTTCTCTTTCGTTCGGATTGTTTGCTTTGAATTTGTCGCAGCGTAATCTGCGTTGACACCACGGCAACCCTTTTAAAAGTTTGTTTGCTTCCAAGAAAAATTACGCCAAAAACGTTTCAACATCCGGTGAGGTTTTGCTTGCTTTGAGTTTGTCACAACGTAAAAATAAACCAAGAAGTTTGAAAATCGGTTGACAACATCCAGTGATGTATCAATCTAAGATCTATCAAAGATCTATCACAGATCAAATCAAAGATCTATCAATTCTAATCCGCTGACCCCAATGTTTGAACATATGTATTATCGGTGAATTTCGCGAAAGTTTTGAATTCTGAGAAAGTTTCCACATTTTTTGAATTTGCTATATCGCAGGCTATATAACAGCTAAGAAGATGAGGTTTGCACCATTATTTATCTTTTTATTCCTCTTTCTAACCGTCCGTGCAAAACAAAAAAAGTTCAGCGTTCACGGGCTTTCCGACAATCAAGTGAGAATGAGTAGCAGGCTGTTGCTCGGCGTGAAAAAGCAGCACAGCAAACAAGAGAATCAAGCACTGCATGTCATTCGACACTGCCAAATCATTACACTTACCTTGACTATCAAGTTTCAGAAAATTCACGCGAATGGGCGTTAACTCGGTTGAAGGACAAGGCGGCGAGTTAGGGAAATTAATTGCTCAAAATCCTATTGCATTTGCAGAAAATTGGGTGGTAAAACAGCCAATCTCCCCGTCATTTTTGACGGGTAAACACCTAGTACTTTATATTGCTCTTGACACGATAATCTAGCTTTCACGTATAAAGCCAGTGTTTCGCCATTCGGTCACTTAATGAGATGGTATTTTGAAATTATATGACTGTCTTAGACTTATGGACTGTTTATTTTAGCCAAGTGCCACCGGTCGTCAAATGCTGTTGTGAGACTTGCATGCTGATATACCAGAAGTACCGTATGGGTCAGTTTGACCCATAAATTCACTGGTCAACAAATTTTATGCGAGATTTTGTTTCCTCTACAAATTCTGGCGAAACTAATAAAGTTTTACTTGTTGAACACAAATATGCAATTAGAATCCCTGTATCACGTAAGATTTTTAATAAATCGACAATTTAGCATTTAATATTGTAACTTTTTCTGCGACATAATCCTACAGAAGAATAGTCACAATAATTACAACACGCGAGAAAATTAGAAATGTTTTGATGTAGATTTTCGTTTGTAGGCCCTAGTCACTGTCCTGTGCTTCAGGTATAAGTGACCAACAATAGTTTCCCAACATCCGGACTCCATTTTCCCTGATAACGTTTCTCCATGCTGGAACTATCTTTGTGAGATCTTTCACCATATTCATCACAGTGGCGGCTCCACAGGGGGCTCGGGGAGACCCGGAGGGACCTTGCCCCCTATTGAGTGCCTGGCCCCAGGGGTCCCTATACTTAATAATACATACCTAACAACAAATGGTTGGCCCCATGATTATAAGTTGCCACCCCAACGGAACCTCCCCACTTGCCAAATCCTAGATCCGCCACTGATTCATCAGTGGCGGCGCCGAGATTGGCCGGGAAGAAGTACAAGTGAGAATGAAGAAAATGCATCTTCAGTGACATGTGCATTTCATTGACTTTTAAGTTTGTGGCATATTTTCAAAGCGTTCAACATAGTTTAGCGCCTTGTAGTCGCCCAGAAAGTGAGCAACGACATTCCTGAAGGCTGCCCATGCAACACGCCCTGCACCCTATAGATCAGGATTGTCCAACTGTCGGCACGCGGGGTGGATCCGACCCGCGGGCCAGTTTCATCCAGCCAGCCACCGAGTTTGGAAAATGACAATTTTATCTATAGGACCGGTTATTACCGTTATTTTATAGGATTATACTTGGACTAGGAGGTTACCAAATTGCTGACTTATCCACACTCCACAGGCTACGGCGGTTATTAAACTTACTTATTTGCTACTTATTACTAACTTACTTACATTTGTCATCTCGCTGCAAATCTCGTTCTCGCTCAGTTAAAATTTGACGCCGTTTTCATCAGTTTGCTAATGTAATAACACTCTCGATTCTTGTATCCGACTTGGCGCCACAAGCATCGATATTGACATTGCTGGCAATGGCAGCTCCACAGGAGGCCCGGGGGGCCCGTGCCCCCTATTGAGTGTCTGCCCCCCCCCCCAGTGGCCCTCTGTTCAGTAGCGTAGCGTGCCAATGGCTACTATGGCTCGAGCCATGGGCGGAACACATGCATGAAGGGGGCGGCAAATTGAACGGCGATTACCTTTTTTTGCTTGTCAGGTTGTCGGAGAGTTTTAGCGTAGGGGCGGCAAACTTTGAAAGGGATGGAAATTGAGCGGCGATGAACTTTTTTGGCAAATTGAGCGGCGATGAATTTTTTTGCTTGTCAGGTTGTCGAAGTGTTTTAGCGAAGGGGCGGCAAAATTTAGAAGGGGCGGCAAATTCGGACGCGACGATCTTTTTTTGGCTTGTCAGTTATAATAGGAGCAGGTTGGGGCGGCATTTTTTCCAGGAGCCATGGGCGGCACGAGACCACGCTACGCCACTGCCTCTGTTGGAAGTCTTGGGACCCTATATTTATTGCTACATACCTAACAACAAATGGTTGGCCTCCCCATGATTAGAAGTTGCCACCCCAACGGCCCCCGCATGCCAAATCCTGGAGCCGTCACTGATTGCTGGTAATGTTAGAAAAAACCCTTTTCCGCAGTGCTCGCACTACATTAGAAAGTTTTCATTCAATAGAATAGAATAGATAATTAGGTTGAAATTGAACCCATTTCTCAATTTTTTTGAGTTTCTGTATTCGGTACGCGACAACTGGGTACCGCCGATTGGGCCCCGGACAACTGGGCCCGGCATTTGGGTAACGGGACAATTGGGTAACGGGACATCTGGGCCCTGGACATCTCGGCCCCTACAATAGGGAGAGAATGGTGCTTTTGGTTGTGCTATGATTTGCTATCAAAATCAGAATAGGTAACGACTATTCTTGTATACTGATTTTATGCTTTAACATCATAAATGCCTGAGAGTTCAAAGAATTGTACTCAATTTGTAGCCGATGACATGGCTTCAAGAAGACTTCCCTCAGTTATGAAGGGTATATAGTTCGCTGGTGTATATACCCTACAACGACATTCTTGATGTTACAATGTCGGGAGAGCACAACTCGCTTTCGGCTCACATTTTCCGGGCTAAAGGCGAGGTGTACAGTCCGCACATCCTTTTATTACAAAGACCCAAAATGGCGTCACATCTTCAGACAAGAATGTACATGATAGCGAATAGTCAGAACGCAAGCAATATTCTAGATTAAAACCAAACATGGATAATAGCGACGATAGCGGTCCAATACTCGAGTTTCGACAACAGTTCATCCAATTCAGTTTTAACTACATTATTCATAACTTGCTAGTGACGTCCGTAGTCAGGGCAGATACGCCCACGTTAACTACCACCCCGTAGCTGCATGACGTCAGAGCCAAAGTTTGACGTCAGTGCCAATGTTTTCCGTGTAAGCAATTTCGCTTTTCACTACAGCAGCACAACCTACGCTGTGGGTGTTTCGATTGAATTCTTCTTTGGCGGTCCCCGCCCCAAAACCCAATATCAAATTAATCTAGACCATAAACACAGTATGCTATAGTTATTCACTAATACTGGGATACAGCGAAGTCTCAGTTCTTTGTAAGTCCATATAAGCCAGTAGTAACTATACTTCGCATTTACGATCAAAGAAATAGCACTTCACATTAAGAATTTGTACTCAATTTGTAGCCGATAACACGGCTTAAAGAAGACCGCCCGAAGTTATACAACGAACCCTCAGTTATTATTAAGTCCAGTTCGATGGTGCGGGGCCGAAATGTCCAGTACCCAGATGTCCCGTTACCCAAATGTCCCGTTACCCAAATGCCGGGCTCAGTTGTCCGGGGCCCAATCGGCGGTACCCAGTTGTCGCGTACCGGAGAAAGAGAGAGAGAGCGATATATATATATATATATATATATATATATATATATTCTTGATGCATATAAGTTTTACGTAGCAGTTTGCAGTAGACTCGGTTATAGCGCATACTCGGTTATTAAGTACCGCAATGTACGGTCCCGTATGATGTGTGACCCAATTGGATGGTATTGGATATAACGTACCTCGTCCTCGTATATTACCTACTCAATTTCACAGACCAACTAAGTACGTTATAACGACGTTCTATGTCATTTGAATCTTCGCTGGTTTAGTACAGTATTAGGTGTTATGGTAATTTGGATAGAAAAGCGTGGAATCGTTAGTTTGTTGTTTGTAGACGCACAGATAAGAAGACAAAAGCAATGTACAGGAGAGAACGGCAGACAACTAAGTTTATATGTTACAGTCAAAGTGTGAAATCAGGCAATCTGAAATTTTTAGGCATTGTCGACATAAGCCGTTTCACTCGGGCAATGTCGACATTGCCTGAAATTGTTAGACATTGTTTAACAATGCCTGAAATTTGCTCAGACTGTAGCATATATACAACGGTGCTTCATCAAATGGGAACCCCTTTGTATTCTGGCTATAACTTTTCTAGATGTAGGCCGATTATAATGAAAATCATATCACTGTATTCGCCAAATATCCAACTATAAGCATAGGCTATTCGTTTAACCTATATTTTACAAAATCTGTGAAAAACTCTATTTAATAAACTGTTTTGTTATGTTTTTTTCTGGCTTTACAAACATATTTAGGGAAGAAATCGGGTCTGTGTGATTGCCAAATTTTGTGTTCTAAGCACTAAATCTCACGTACGAGCAGACTTGTCGCTGAAGTGGGTTAACCCATAGGTTGGGTTGGGTCTAGATTATGAAAAAATTAATAGGCTTTGTTTCTTGTTAACCACATGTATTAAATATTCGTTTTCTGCGTACTGCATTGAACATAGCTCCAGTGGCATAGCGTGCACTTTTGCCACCTCTGGCTCATGGCTAATCCGCCGCCCCAAATCCATTCATGCCTAGGGTGTCTTGATATTTTTAGAATTTTTAATTTGCCGCTTCTTCTAAAAATTCTTCACCACTGAAAGCTGAAAATCCTCTGACAAGAAAAAAAGGTCTTCGCTTCTATAATTTGAAATTTTCTGCCTTCACTGAGAATCCGTGACAAGCAATAGAAAGTCGTCGCTTCCAAAATGTGCCAAAATTCCAAAATGTGCCGCCCCGTCATGTTTGCGCCCATGGCTAAAGCCACAATAGCCAATGGCACGTTACGCCTTTAGATAGCTCTATCGGAGGTGGTGCGCGTTCCTCTAGGCCTTTACATTATTTGAGTCACTGACGCAATGTTACAGCAGTAGAAATTATATAGGCCTCAACAAGCGAAACATATTCTAGCAGTGCATATGCTTCATACACAAATCTGTTAGATCTCGAATAGAAAATTTACTAGTTCAACAATCAAATCAAGAATTTGCAACTGCAGCACTCAGACAGTAGTATCAGAAATGTATTGCTTAGTTGCGCAAAACGTGTCCGAGAACCTAGACAGTTCCCATTTCGTCAACCATGGAGGGATAGCGTCTATCTCTAGACCAAGGACTGTCGTCGCCAAAGTCGACTCGAAATTGAAGCCTAAATTTTTCGAACATTTATGCTGCCGTGTGGGCAGGGGAAGTGCGTCGCTGATCATCGCAGCCATATATCGACCCGGGTCTCAAAGCGTCCGTCAACTGTTTTCGCCGAGCTGTCAACCCTACTAGAACCGATGTCGACGTACAACTGCGGGATTCTTATTGTCGGCGACCTTGACGTTCATATCGAGCGCCCGTCAGACGTCGACGGTCAGAAGCTTGAACTTCTCATTTCCTCGTTCGACCTCAAGCAGTTCGTTCACGATTCAACCCACGAGCACGGCGGCCTCCTGGACGTGGTAATATCGTCGGGGAAGAGTGAACCGCGCGATGAGGTTGGATTATCTGACCACAAATTAGTCCATTGGACGCAACCCATCGCACCGCAGAATGAACAGTATGTTACGACTCCTAGGAGAAATTAAAGACACTTTGAGCTTGAGCGGTTCATTGAGCGGCTAGAGCAATCTCCGTTTTGTGCACCTGTTGACCCAGCTCGGCCGGATCGGGCCTTGCGCTTCTCTACCAGTCAGTTATCACCGAAATTCTGGACGACGTCGCACCAATGTCAAGGATAAACGTGCGTTCCAGGAAGCACCGACCCTTCTACGATAGAGAATGTAGACAGGCCCGACGACGAGCACGTCGGCGTGAGAGAGTTTATCGCAAGAAGAAAGAATCGACCGCTGAAGCCGACGCATTGTCGTCCTGGCGTGATGCCCTTAGGGCGAGCAGAAGCTTGGTGAGGAGGAAGGGTCGTCAGTACTGGCGTCATGCGATCGACTCCGTGCAATCCGACACCAAGCAGACGTGGAAAGTACTGGACAGTTTGCCCGGAAATAACGATACACCTTCCCGTGTGCTGTCCAGCTTTTCGACGAACGCCTATCACCCCTTCATTGATCTCAAGGTTATATAAGAAATACTTATGTAGATGATTCTTTACTGTAGAAAATTTACCAGTTTTACTATAAACTCTCTCCGTCAGTTAAACGATTTTATAGCATCATCTTTGCGAAGGTCTAGTTCCGAATTCCACCAGAATTTGCAGAGACCAATGCTCAGCTTCGTAAGGCAATGCATTTACAATATCAAAATACAGTTCATCAATGACAACAGTACATTATATACGCTCAGCAATTCTGACGAGTTCATCGTCCAGCAGGTGACAGATCTTAAACTATTTTTGGTGATTCGCTGTGAACATCAGTTCCTATATTTGTCAAATTTATGCATTTGTGCATACTCAAACAAACGATGCTGGTTGACGTATCGAATGCTCCGTGATCCCATCTGCCCGGACTATCTAACGGCGCTGATACGCATGCCTACGACGACCGATGTGCGTTCACGACTCCGATCGAGCGGCCGAGCTCGGCTGTTCATACCACATCCAGCCAAGACTGCGATATTCGGGGAGAGATCGGTGTCTCGCGGGAACCCGGCTCTATGGAACGCACTGCCGGATGACGTGACAGAAGCGACTTCTCCTGAAATGTTCGCCAGAAGACTCAAAACACACTTGTTTAATATTTCGTACAGTTGAGATATTGTATTTGCTGTAAAGTGCTCTTGTTTTTGACAGTTGTCATGCATACTGCGCTATATAAGTTGTCAGTTATGAATGAATGAATGAATACTCGACTGCTGCATAGAGAACGTTAAGAAAATCATAGAAATGAAACTTATCAAAAATTTCACAATAAATGTCTCAGTCTGAAAATCTTACTAAAAGTTTAGCCATTAAATCAGGGGTGTAAAGACTTTTAGGTCGGAGGGTCAAATGACATATCTCTCATGTCCTCGCGGACCAAAGATTAAGTTTGCGCATCAAATGTTAAAAAAGTGGTGATGACCTTTTCTTTTTTTGTTTTGCACGTCAGACTTTTGGGGGATTTTTGGAGACTGCTGGAGACGTTTTTCCTCGGCGGGCCAAATGAAATACGTCACGAATTGCACACAGTACTATACCGTTTTTCTTGTTATCTTTCTTGTAGGTCTTCATCTTTAATTCGTCGCCTTCTAGTTTTTATTCGCTGGCGAAGACTTCTTCATATTTGTTTAATCGAATGACTGCTGTTACTGGAGTTCAAACATAAGCATATAACCCCAATTTTCCACATGCTACAATTCAGCTGGTTTCATTGTCTCGCATAGTGCAAGTTCTCATTCTCTACTTGCTTCATAACATTCCAAAACTGGACAGAAATCTTTGAACATTATCATCGCCATTATCATAATCATCATCATCATAAGCATCATCATCATTTTCATCGTCATCATCATCGTTATCATTATCATCATCTTCAGCAGCCGAAGCACCGTCGTCGTCGTCGCCGTCGTCATCATCACCAGCATCATTATCATCGTCATCATCATCGTTATCATTATCATCATAAGCAGCAGAAGCAGCACCGTCGTCGTCGCAGCCGTAATCATCATCATCAGCATCATCAGCATCATTATTATAGTCATCATCATCATCGTTATCATTATCAGCAGCAGCAGTATAGGCAACGTCGTCGTCGCAGCCGTCATCATCATCATCATTATCATCGTCATCATCATCATCGTTATCATAATTATCATCATCATCACCAGCAGCAGCACCGCCGTCGTCGTCGTCGCCGCTGTCATCATCATCAGCAGAAGCAGCAACAGCAGCAGTAGCAGCAGCAGAAGCAGCAGCATAATCATCAGTATCGTCGTCGTCGTTGTTGTCGTCGTCGTCATCATCATCATTATCATCATAATCATCATCAGCACCATCATCAGCACCGTCGTCGTCGTCGTCGCCACCGTCGTCATCATCAGTTTCGTCGTCGCAACATTGAAGTATTTTTATCGCTTAATTTATGGCATCTATCGACCAGCCTTGTTACTCGTTTTTGAACTTTTCTAAAGTTTCATATTGTTTTCAAAAATGGATTTTCTGCTTGAACACAGCAATTTAGATAAGGCCGTACTAATGTCTTATTTGGTTTTGCAATTATCTCTTTATCTTGACTCACTGTTGTTCACATCATCATTCCCAACATCCGGTTGCGCTTTTTAGCTGCCCCCGAACATTGTGGATATGGATTCATACTTCTGATTAATCAGTTGCTTTCTCGTATAATGATATCTAAATGATAAGAAAAGGTTTAATCTGATTAAAAATTCAAATTATAACATGTTATTAAGGCATTAGGCGTTCACCTTCACAGAAGAGACTCCGGGCGCATCGTAGTTTCAGTAGAAACAGAAGAAACAGGCGAAGAGAAAGCACTATTTTTTAAACGATTGTTGCGGAATACATCTTATCGCTCTTGTACAAATATAAAGGTACATCTTATCGCTCTTGTACAAATATAAAGGTATTCAGATAATCAGATGTTTAAAAATATCAAAATAAGTCATCGAAAAGATGTTGAAGACCGTGTTACCACAGTAACACAAACGGACGTCAGTTGACTGTCAAACCCGTTTGGATTACTATAGAGACAATTATTGACGTCATGCTTTTCAGCCATGAAGTAATGCTTATCTATTGACTATTTCTAGGTCGCAAAAGAGCGTCTGATCTAGCACTCAATCAATAAACTTCGATGGCGCCACAATCATAATGTCCAAGGCATCAGCCGATGGCGCACTAAATCCAGATTAAATAATAGATCCAGACCAATCCGGAAGATCATTAAAACAGCGGGGAGCAATCTAAGGGGAATAAGCCAAATCAAACAGGTATGTTTTAAGACCGAATTTGAAAGATGATAAAGTGTTAGTTAAACGAAGTTAGTTAGTTAGTTAGTTAGACAGACAATTTATACAGCGCAGTAATCAAAGCGAAAAACTAAAGTCAAGAGCGCTTTACATTTCATTTGAAGTGATATTGGTAATGAATTCCAGAGCCTATAGAGCCACACACTGAGAAGCAACTAGTGCCAGTGACTGTACGAGAATAAGGAACAACAAATGAAAGTCCTGCCGAATATCTAGTGAATCCAAAATGCTTCAAGAATCCTGCAGGATTAACCAAATTCGTTTTCCACAGCAATGAAAATTAACAAAATTGTCTCTGTGCGAGTTCAAACTAGACTTAATGCAAATAAACATTCATGTTTTGTGCATTTTAAATATTATAGGCCCACTCGTATTTTTGCGGTTTTCTGCTGATTTACTTTTTACCTCTCGCTGTCCATGGAATTTAGCAGTTTGTGAAGATATTGTTTTTAGGATTATTCTAAATGCTTCGCAGACGCCGTATTTTCAACCATGAAGTAATGGTTATCTATTGACTATTTCTCATATAATTATACACGTCTTTTGCAATTTTTACTCATGCATTTGGTTAATCCTAGAAGTTGCGTTTTTAGCCTAGATTCCTCATGGGCTTATATTAGGAGTGAATGATAGAGAGCGAGCGAGCGAGCGAGCGAGCGAGCGAGAGAGAGAGAGAGAGAGAGAGAGAGAGAGAGAGAGAGAGAGGGAGGGAAAGAGAGACTGTTACAACATAGGTTGCAGATACGCAATTGTTGATACGCAGGCCGGTGATGACAGACTGTCGCAAACAGTTTCGTTCCAGTAAACGACCTCACCTCTACGTTCCCCTTCCGTCTAAGACCGTGAAGCTTGGAGAAAGATCTGTGACCCGGGGCAATCCTTTCCTCTGGAACGCACTTCCAGATTCAGTGACCGTGACAACCAACTTCGAGTCAAGTGCTTATTCTAGGCCTTCTCTGGGGGGAATTTCCCCCACTCAAAGTTTAAAAGATTCCCTCCAACATTTCTATATGCTGCATTAGGGGATGGAAATTTACCCCCCCCCCAAGTTTGACGAGAGGGGATTTTTTATGAAGAGGGAAAAAATATAAGGATTACCATTTTTCTGCTTGTCAGAGTATCTGAGAAGGTTAAGAAATAGAAGGAAGGCTGTGACGACCTTTGTTTTTTGCTTGTCACCACATCTGGGGAGACAAAACATAGAAAGCATAAAAATATACGGATGACCCTTTTTTGCTTGTCAAGGTTTTTGGGGAGACAAACCTTCTCCTCCAAACAATTCAAACACACACACACACCAAGTCAAGGTGGCTAACACTGTTCGAGTCGTTCTTATCGAACCTTAAAACGCATTTATTTCGTATATCGTACGAGTGCCTTTTGTAAAACGCTCTTGCCTTTGGCCTTGACCATGCTATAGCGCTACATAAATTATCAAGTAGAATAGAATAGAATAAAAGCTTTAGAACAAAGATAATAAATTAACTTATATTTTCAACAAACAGTCCAAAAACCAGCATTGTCTCTCTGGTGAATGGTCATCTATCCAAGCCAGTCCCTCAGAAACCAGGTAATCCAAAGCCCTCCCTGTTCTTTCATCTTCACATCCAGGATTTTCTTTAAGAATTCTTTCAGAAATAAGTACCTGTTCCTCTGCTTGCTGTGGAATAGTCGTTTGGTCCATGGTCAGCTCTCGTGGAACGCTTTGAATCAAAAACGTTTTTGTCAAGTGGAATTGCCGTGAACCCATTTCTCAATTTTTTGAGTTTCCGTATTCGGTACGCGACAACTGTGTACCGCCGATTGGGCCCCGGACAACTGAGCCCGGCATTTGGGTAACGGGACATTTGGGTAACGGGACATCTGGGTACTGGACATTTCGGCCCCGCACCATCGAACTGGACTTACTAATAACTGAGGGTTCGTTGTATAACTTCGGGCGGTCTTCTTTAAGCCCTGTCATCGGCTACAAATTGAGTACAATTCTTTGAACTCTCAGGCATTTATGATGTTAAAGCATAAAATCAGTATACAAGAATAGTCGTTACCTATTCTGATTTTGATAGCATCATAGCACAGCCAAAAGCACCATTCTCTCCCTATTGTACGGGGCCGAGATGTCCAGGGCTCAGATGTCCCGTTACCCAATTGTCCCGTTACCCAAATGCCGGGCCCAGTTGTCCGGGGCCCAATCGGCGGTACCCAGTTGTCGCGTACCGCGCCACACACTGGGAAACAACTAGTGCCAATGACTTACGAGAATGAGGAACAACAAATGAAAGGGTACTTTCCCGTTATCCGGACCCCAGTGAAGAGATACTAAGAACTGCTTAGGGTTAGGGTGGCGGTTAGGGTTAGGGTTTAGTGTTAGGCTAAAACTTTAACACTCACCCTAACCCTCACCCTAACCCTAACCCTAATATCTCTTCACTGGGGTCCGGATAACGGGAAAGTACCAATGAAAGTCCTGCCGAATACCTAGTGAATCAAAATGCTTCAAGAATCCTGCAGGATTCGCCAAATTCGTTTTACACAGCAATTAAATTTCACAAGGCCGTGGCAGGAGATGTCTCTGTTCTCGAGGGAGGGTGTGCAGAGCTAGGCCTCTCACTGAACTATCAGAAGTGCGAGGTAGTTTGCAAAGGCCCGGTATAGTGAATTAAAATGAATCCCCCTAAAGATAAATCTCCCAGTCGTTTTTATACGTGTAATAAAGACTCCCCACCTTTTTATTCTATGTAGAATATTAACTCCCTCTGAATTATAATAACTCCCCTATAGTGATTTGCAGTAAAATTTATAAATTGAAACACATGAATTATTAAACTGTGCCAAAGCACAAGAGATGAAATTACGTATGTAGTGAAAATCAGTAACTAAACATTAATAGCGGAAAAAGTCTTAATCAAAAACATATAATATAAGGTCAATCAATCAGTTCGCCTTCATTTTGAATGGTCAACAGATAGCACAATTCAATATTCAAATCGTGATTCCGCTCAACTTGACATTTTCCGTTATTGATATTTGACAGCTATTCACTTTAAATGAAATGATACTAATCTCGTACATTCTTCAAAGGCAGAGTCTGACCGATTATATATATTAGCATTACGCAGTCTTCATTTTGTCCAGATACGTATTCTAGTGATTAGCGTTGGGGCTTGCGTAGTGCCAGGATCGCTTGAATGTTTTGTTTGAAATACTTTGATCTTCCCTTCGCCTTCTCTTCTTCACTATACGGGGAAGTCAATAGACAGACAGACAGACGGACGGACAGACATACATTCTAGAACAGTCAGCTATCTTACAGATGCTATTTGTATGATTTGTGCAAAAAAGTGTGAAATCTAAAATTATTCCTACACAGTGGCGGCTCCACCGGGGGGGGGGGTAGGGGGCCCGTGCCCCCTATTGAGTGCCTGGCCCCCTCAGTGGCCCCCCCAGTTGGGACCCTATACTTAATGCTACATACATTAAACAACAAATGGTTGGCCCCCCACGATTAGAAGTTGCCACCCCAACGGCCCCCCACTTGCCAAATCCTGGAACCGCCACTGTTCCTACATCGCGTGTAGAAGTGGCTACAGGAATAGTCGAGTCCCCAAGTTTATTAAAGTTGATAGAGTCAAATTTCTACAGTTGGAGCAAATAATATAGGGGAGTAGAAATTCTACAAAGGGATTCTTTATTATACGTATAATAATGAGGTGGAATTCATTATTATTTGTGTACAATGTGTAATAATGAGGGAGATTCGTTTTTTCAAGGGATTCATTTTAATTCACTACACCGGAACACCAGTGACGCCTGCTTGTATGTGATACGTTCTGGCACTGAAAGCCAGTGTAGATCTACCAGTAGAGGTGCTATGTGGTCGCTCCGTCCAGATCGGTGAATCAAACGCGCGGCAATAGGCCTAGTGAGCCGAGGCATAGAGATAATTGTTTACCTCCACAGGATATTGGTACGGTCTCATTTCGAAATAGTGTTCAGGCATGAAATCCATTTGATAAAAAAATATATGGAGCTTTTATAAAAGGTTCGAGGATGAGCAAAAATATAGTAAATGGATACCATAAGCGACAATAAGTCTGATTCAACACTCAACTGTAAATAAGATTCTAATGATTTAGGAAGTGTTTGTGACACTGGAGGTTTATTCAAAAAACTTCAGCAAATATACGATCATGATGATTGTTGACCTACGTAGTCTACAAGAGAACGTAGGACACATTTGAACATCAAAAATGCTTGCAGGCTTTGCGCTGAATTGTCTTAGAGACTGCCGTGCTTCAGTTTCTTTACGTATTCTATAGATAGATACCTCACTGGATGTTGAAACGTTTCTGGCGTAATTTGTCTTGGAAGCAAGCAATCTTTTAAAAGGGTTGCCTTGGTGACGGCGCAAATTACGCTGCGGCAAACTCAAAGCAAGCCATACGAACGAAAGAGAAAGCTGTAGCAAAGAGTTTCGTAATTTAATTGCACGAATGGCAATATGATATTTTGCTCCCATTTACATATAATGTAATTCGTTTTGCCGAATTTCACCTGGAGCCGGGCGACTTTCGTCCTGGTGAGGTTTCGACCCCTTTAATTTGTAGTTTCATCGGCGCCGGCGGTTTCCTTTTCAGGGTCCGACGATGGACGACATTTTGAGATTAGGAATCTCATCAGGCGAATTTCGCCTTCTGGGTCCCAGATGAGGTCCAGCCCCCTCAAATGCTTCCCTTACGGTGGCCTGGAAACCGGCATCCAGGCACCCGATCATCGTCAGATATTTCGAGAGAAACGATCTCATTTGGTTTCGTAGGTTTGTTTACAGAGAAGGCAAGACACCGGTTGCCGTCAAGTTCGGCGATGGATTACTCACTCGCAGACGACCGCCTTCAAGGATTCGCCGTCTGATTTTCGCACGCGGATAATTTATCCCAGCATCCATGCGGTCCTTCAGCATCCTTTCTGCGTTTTCGCTGACTCTTCGGCAGAACGTCTTCTTGAGGAAGACCGTCTTCTGAAGGGCTCACTGCACTATTTCGACACGGCAGCGACCTCTTTTGTGCCATCTGAGCGGATTTTCTCAAAAGACCAACATCTTCCGTTTCATGTTGATTTGTGAGCGTTGTTTACAGCGCCTTTGATTTTAGCCTTCGCCATGCTACGGCGCTATAGAAGCTGTCCGGTACAATAACCATAACTAATCTTTGGGCAAGCAAGATTAAGTGACACCCCGGAATATTACGCACATGACATAGGAGTAAGCAGCTACTCCGATTCCTTACGGTATAGCAATCTGATACGCTGCTGCCACTACCAACTGCGGAGAGTGAGGTCAATTCGACGGTACTTGCCAGTGAGCGCAGCTATCAAGCTAGTGCGGGCCCCGGTACTGACACGAATTGATTACTGTAACGGTGTGCTTCTTGGACTTCCGGATACTAGACTGAACCGCCTACAATCAGTGCTGAACCAGGCTGCACGAGTAATTTTCGGTTGTCGCTGGGGTGACCACGTCACTCGTCTCCTTAGAGATCGACTCCACTGGCTCCGTGTTCCACAGCGTATTATCTACAAGCGCTGTTGGCTTACGTATCGGGCTTTGCACGATCCACTCTGTCCCGATTAATTATCTAACTGTGCTTGTACGAAGATCGAATGTGATTGAGAGGAGATCGGTTCTCAGGTCCAGTCGGAGAGTGCAGTTGTTGGTCCCTCCCCCGTCCAAGACCCCTAAGTTTGGGGAAAGATCATTCGTGCGGGGAATCCCGCCCTGTGGAACTCTCTTCCAGACAATGTGACTGGAGCAAACTCGGCTGGACTTTTCATTAGAAATTTGAAGACACATTTATTTAATATTGGATACGAACTGTGTTAAGCGCTCTTGTTGTAGGCCTTAGCCTTGCCTACTGCGCTATATAAATTGTCAATAAATAAATAAATACTATATAAGTGCGGATAGCGACAAGCCGACAACTTATACAACTATATTGATATTTTTGTTTTTTTTTCTTCTTTTTGCTTCCCTAAACCCGTTTTAATATAATACGCATTAAAAAATTCTTGGTCGGCCAACCAAGAGGGTTTAACTTCCAAAACCCCCCTTGGCTACGCCACTGGCAGCATTGCCTTCTAAGGTAGTACAGTCGAACTTCATTATAGTGTATACTCAGTATATATCCAGGTCAAATAATTAATCTGTTCCACACTAACTTCGGCTGGCACTATTCGCTTTTAGTGCTGAGCTCGTGAGTTGCTGCACGAGTCAAAGACTCAAAGTACAGCTAGTCTTTCTTTAGTTTCTACATCTTTTCAAATGCAATGATCTGCTTCATTTGGGATAGGGTCTACTGTTTGAAATTAAGACAATTTTGTCCAGCAATAAAATCCTCAGTACTGTCATCTAGAGTTAAATCATGTCTACGTAATAAAAGCAAACAATACAATCTGAATTCTCATTCCCTATAATTCCTATAATAAGAATTGAGTGAATCGTGTATGATTGGCAGAGGAGTAAGGCAGGGATGTCCACTGTCACCGCTGCTGTTTAACATATACATCGAAGAATTAGTACAAGAGGCGATGGAGAATACAGATAAAGGAGTTAAAGTTGGAGGAGTACTACTAAAGGCGCTGCGCTTCGCAGACGATCAGGCCATGCTAGCAAGCAATCAAAAAGGGCTTCAGGAAGTAATGGATAAACTGATACAAGTGTCAGAAAATTATGGAATGAGAATCAATACAAAAAAGACTAAAGTTATGGTAATAAGTAAAAAAGAAGGAATGAGAGTGGAAATAAAGGTTTATGGACAGATCATAGAGCAAGTGAAGGAATTTAGCTATCTAGGAAGTCTGATAACAACCGATGCCAGATGCAATAAAGAGATAAGAAGACGTATAGCAATAGCAAAAGAAGCTTTTTACAAGAGAAAGGAGCTGATGCAAAGTAAACTAAAACTAAACCTAAAAAGAGATTGGTAAAACATTGATATGGAGTGTGGCGTTGTATGGGGCGGAGACGTGGACAATGAGAAAGGAAGATATAAAACGATTAGAGGCTTTTGAAATGTGGATTTGGAGGAAAATGCTAAAAGTAAAATACACAGAGCATAAAACAAACGAGGAAGTCATGAAGGAGATAGAGGAAGAAAGAAGCCTGATAGATACAATCCGGAAAAGGCAGAGAAATTGGATGGGACATGTCCTCCGGCATGACTCTCTACTAAGAACAATAATCGAAGGAAAAATGGAGGGAAAGAGAGTGAGAGGTAGACCGAGAAAGATGATGTTGGAGTGGATGATGAATAAAGGATATCAGGAACTCAAAGAAGAAGCAAGCAATCGATCGGAGTGGAATAACTGGATACCTGGACCTGTCGAGAGACAGAAACACTGATGATGATGATAATTCCTGCATTATCTCCTCAAGTCTTGGCGGAGTCGTACAACCTGCATGGGACCGTCGTATAGAACCTACCCGGGCAGACATCAAATGAAAGCGGAGATCAGAGTTGGAGACTCGAGTCAGCCGACTCGAGAATCGAGTCGACTCGAGTCGCAAATTTTCAGACTTGAGACTTGCTTGCGACTCGAGGCCCGTGACTTGCGACTTGACTTGAGACTTGGGGGTAAAGACTTGAGACTTACTTGAGACTCGAGGCCTGTGACTTGCGACTTTTAAGCTTTTTGCGATGCAATCTCCCTAATAACTCCTCCGCTCACGATAATGAATTCACGATAAGCCGATCACGGCTTATAAATTGCGCTATTTGTCTGTCATGCCACGTATTTTTTATAAAAATTCTGCTGCAAGTGGCAACACTATATTATAGCGTCAAATGCTTTGTTCTAGAGTCTAGACTAGTAAATTATATGCATATTTATGCGGCTTAATATTCTCGCATTAATTTAATAGTAAAAAGTGTTTTCAGTCTGAAAGTAAAATGGAGAGATCTACGACTACAAGTAGTCAATCTAGTCATGGACATCCTGAAGTTGCGGCTCCGAAAGTTGTTAAATTCGGATTCAAGGATTTTAATTAATGAGAATGTAAAAAACGTAGAGCCACGTGTTGTTCAGTTACTTTTCTAATCTACCGGTAGTTAATTGATGATTAGCTACTGATCACATGGCATCAAATGTATTAATTTAAAGTAAATAATTACTCACATAACAGATGTACTCTATTATATTGATTACTATTAATTCTTAATAATAGTAATTAACTACCATTGTTTATTGCTTAAAATATACACGTTGGGTGAGACTGACTACCGACTTGAGACTTGCTTGCGACTCGAGGCATGTGATTTGCGACTTGACTTGAGTTTTGGGGTAAAGACTTGAGACTTGCTTGCGACTCGAGGCCTGTGACTTGCGACTTGACTTGAGACTTGGGGTAAAGACTCGAGACTTGCTTGAGACTCGAGGTTAGAGACTTGCGTACATCTCTGGCGGAGATGCTATGACAACCACCTGTTGCAAAGACAGAAGACGAAGATGTTGGGACGGGAATAGTCCGGTCCCCACTGCTTTAAATTTTTTGACGAATTGTATGGTAAATGTGATTACCAATTCAACAAAGAAAAACATTTTAATTCACGCATAAGAACCTGAAATTGCCAATGCATTTGCAGATTTCTTTCGCTCTGCCTGCACACCCAATAACAGTAGTTGTCACGATAATCTCAAACTGCAGTTTGAGGACTGTCTCTCAGGCTATAGGAGTCAGAGTATAGAGTGTCCTGTGATCTCAATTGAAGAAGTGGGCATAGCAGTTAGTAAAATTAAGCTGGGCAAAGCAGCCGGGTTTGACAGGATAACTATAGAACATTTACTGTATGCACACCCAATTGTATTATCTTGTATAACTCATTTGTTTAATCTAATGTTGAAAGCAGGATATGTGCCAGAAGGTTTTGGTAATGGTATCATGATCCCTCTGCTAAAAAATTGCACAGCAGACCCTACAAGGTGTGACAATTATAGGGGCATAACCCTGAGTCCGGTAGTGTCTAAGATTTTTGAGCATGTATTACTGCATGGGGAAATTTGGGGTTTTTTGGGGAGCTCTGACCTGCAGTTTGGGTTCAAAACTGGGGTAGGATGCTCAGATGCCTTATACACATTGAGGGGGTAATAAGTTATCTCAATAGAAATTCATGCACAGCTGTCATTTCTGCTCTTGACATTTCGAAAGCTTTTGACTAAATTAGTCACTATGGGCTGTTTTTGAAGCTGATACAAAAAAAAACTCCTTGGTATTTCATTGAAGTTTTACTCAACTGGTATTCCAAATGTAATGTTATGGTTAGATGGGGTAATGCATTATCAGAATCTTTTACTGTAGTGGCTGGGGTACGACAAGGAGGGGTTCTTTCGCCTTTGCTATTTGCTGTTTATATTGATGATGTAATTTTAAAGTTGCAAAATTCTGGATATGGTTGCTATATCAATGATTTGTTTGTTGGATGTTTATTGTATGCTGATGATATCTTATTGGTGTCACACTCTATTTCCGGCATGCAGCACATGCTGGATATTTGCACCAATGACTTTGTGGATTTGGATTTGAAATTTAATGTGAAGAAATCTATGGTCATGAGGATTGGGACACGTTGCAATATCGCATGTGCTGTATTGGTCCTGGATGGTGTTGCCTTGCCATTTGTGGAG
The DNA here is from genome assembly GCA_018105865.1 of Metaphire vulgaris. Taxonomy (NCBI): domain Eukaryota; kingdom Metazoa; phylum Annelida; class Clitellata; order Crassiclitellata; family Megascolecidae; genus Metaphire; species Metaphire vulgaris. Next base: position 32,620,571 of record CM030832.1, on the reverse strand, counting down.
GAAATTAGGTATCTCGGAGTGACACTGAAAAAGGGCAGGCACTTCGGGTTATCTATTTCGGAAGCTAAATTAAATTTTTTCGTACGTTTAATTACTTGTATAGTCGCAGCAGAGCTGCCGCTTCTGAAAAGATATGCGTTAACCTGGTAAAGAGCTATTGTCTACCTATTGTATTGTATGGCATGGAAGCCACATGTCCAAATAAAAGTAATCTTAATGCTCTTGACAGACTGATTCAAGTAGTTGTGTGCAAAATTTTAAAACATGTGAGGCAGATAATGTTGAGTATATCAGAATCCTGACGGGTTTGGATAGTATGCATGCTATTGTAGAAAAGCGACAAGCATCCTTTGTTAATAGATATGAGAAGAAACCACTGTACTTTGCTCAGTGCATTACTAGGATTTGTCTGAGGGCAGAGGCTGTACTGTGTAAAGTTTGTGCTTAGTTTATTTGTTTATTATTAGGTTTGTGTTTTTATTATTATTATTATTATTATTATTATTATTATTATTATTATTATTATTATTATTATTATTATTATTATTTAGTTTTGTTCAGCTGATTTGTGTTTTCCTTGGTTGTGTACTACTGGTTGTGTACTACTTTTGTTATGCTGTGCTTGTCACGAATAAAGATGATTATAAGAAATTAAATTGTTTAAATTAAGGAGCGTTGTCCATTTGTCCAACCGTCATGCTATTGCGGGCCGCACAAAAAATGTTTAGACCCTTGGCGGGCCAAGCAAGTTGTAGCACTTAATAAGGCATAATTATGATAATTATGATAGCCTATATGTATGGCATGCCATATAAAACTTTTTTAGATAAGACTATATATGACTAGTATAAGACTAAGTGTTAATTTTGCTTTTAAATCATTGCACACATCTGTACGAATTTGAAGCTTCGCCAGTATATTTATCGTATTTGTTCTTATGTAGAGTTTCGTAATGTCGTTTTACATTAACCTCTTTCTACACAGAGTCACAGACACCACTTGCAGACGAATTAAACACTGCGGTAAACCAGAATTGTCCGTACAAAATAACTATTTTTCCCATTTACAGTTAATTTTAAAACACCGATTTTTGCCATCAACTTTCCTCCATTTCGAACTCATTATTAGCAAGTAGGTTACGAACTTACGATCCACAGTTCCAGGCAACTTCTAATACTTATAAACGAATTTATTTTATTTACATTACCAAACTGCTCAAAACAGCGTCAAATTTTAACTGAGCGAGAACGAGACTTGCAGCGAGATGACAAGATGTAAATAAGTTAGTAATAAGTAGGAAATTAAGCCAGTTTAATAATTGCCGTCACCTGTCGAATGTGGGTAAATAAGCAATTTGGTGACCATGCAAACAATGTTTTACTGATACAATATAAGCTAATTTAAATAAACAATAATGCAATATTAGATAATTGGATCATCACTGCTGTTTGCTTAAAATTCCTTAAATGCAGTGTAGTAGCCAGGGTTCCGGAATGAGGGGGGCATATCGACCATTTTTGAGTTTATAAAGTCTGCAAGAAAAAACGTCGTTTCAGATTTACTGTATTGGCACATTAACATCCGCATAGATCGAATATGTTCCAATCATCCTATCTGCATACCATGATACCACACCCCGTTTTGCGAAAATCCCAATACTGATCCCTGCCAGAATATGGGGCCCGATCCCCCGTGACTACACCAACGCTAAGATGATGTTCTAGACATTAAACATAGACGATCGTATAGCTAATAAATCAGGCATTGTAATGTCGTGATGGAGAATAGTCATAGTTATTCCTGGTACTGTTATTCGTAGTATGAAATACAGTAGCATTGCGTACTAGCACTGCTTGTACGCAGCGCATACCTGCTAGATTATACAATATATCGATATTAAGAGAGTACAGACATTGGTATGCAGCGCATTTTCTTTTTTTTTTTTGGGGGGGGGGTGGAATTCCCGGTACGCAATATTATGCAAACGTTTATATAAAATTCCATGCGGGGAAACTCAGGGATATTTTCACAACACCCTAACACCTCCAACACCCCTTTTGAGGTCGACACCCCAAAAATTTCCTAATCTAAGAATGGTATGTACCCTAAATAGCCCCCGAACACACCCCTAAATTCACAATCCCAGAAATAACCCTGGCGGGGATCATAATAGAAGCCGATACGGCCACGCTTGGTCCATATGTAAAGTAAACTGTATCAAAATCAAATGGAGAGACAGCAACAGGTACAGTCAAAAACGTAAAAATAATAGAATCTTGAACGTAATGATGAGAAAATAATTATATCAACTAGCTTTAAGATTTTCCAGTACGCCGTACCGTTGTAAAAAGCACTGCCAAAAGGCCTATGTCACCTTCAACATCCAAATAGCGGTTGATTTTTTTGCGCATCAACTCGGAGTACAAAATCCGCGAATTGGCCTACATGAAAGCCTAATTATAAATCGAAACACTTTTAAGTGAAAACTATTCTCGAACATCTAGTCGAAATTCACGTGTATGGCCAAGGTTGTTCGGTATTTTTTTGGGTGTTTCATATTGTTCTTGGTTACAAGTACAATGATTTTTTTCTAATAAAGAATAATATTATCGTTTATTGCCCAGTCCGCAACAGCAACCGTGTGGGCCTATAGACGGAAACGATAATTGACGGTCTAGAAGTTATCGTCAAAGTCATCGCTGACTACGATAGTAGATTGGATGCATACAAAGTCCTCTTCGTTTTCGTTTTTTAGTTCAACTCTGAGCTTAAAGATTCCCTGTAAATGAAAAAATTGAGTCAGCAATGTATAATTAATTAAATAATTAATTATTACAACGTTGACCATAGGCGTAGACTTTTACAATAAATAATAATAATAATAATAATAATAATATTATTATTATTATTATTATTATTATTATTATTATTATTATTATTATTATTATTATTATTATTATTATTAGGCCCTATTATTATTATTGTAAGTGGTTTAGGAGGCTAAGTAAGCCTGTGTGAACCACTTAAAATCACATTATATTATTTTTTCTCAACGGTTTTGCGCAATCCCACATCCAAGCCCCAATACGAATAGGAGACCCAACCCCCACCCTACCCTCGTGGCTACGCCAATGGTCTGGAGTAGTCGAACTTCGCAATATTTTGTAATATATCTGAAATAGCAAAAGTGGGGGAACCAATTTGCTTGAGGTCTGGGAGGAAAGCTTTGCAACAGTAGCGTAACCAGGTTTTAGCATCAGAGGAGCTGCGAACATATTAAAAATGCGCCACGTCAAATTCTTCCCGAGATAGGTCAAACAAGCACTAACGAGAAAAATCCCTGCGGCAATGAAGACGTTTCATTAATTTTGTCGCCGAAAGTTTGTTGTTGCTTCTTTAATTTTTTAATTTTTTAAATTTGCTATTTATTTATTTATTATTACATTTTCCAAAAAACGAAAAAGACGCCACTTTCCCCAAAATTTCAAATTTCATCGGGGGAGCGTCCGCTTCCCTGCACTCTCCCTGACTGCTAAGCAAAACCCTCAAATTCAATAGTGTAATTGAGTGTAGATCTTACTCCGGGCAGAGGAGTGAGTGGATCGATGTAGAATTCATAGTTGGGTATGTGCACAAGAACTGAAAACAAGAACATTTAGCACGTTTTAATCGGAACCTGTCGATACTGACGTTAATCCGCATTGAATTATTTGATATGACAATAGGAATATTGCGATTCAACTCAAGGAACGACCATCTACTGCTGGCAAGAGCATTATTAACATGTCGCTATAGCAGTGGCGGCTCTAGGATTTGGCAAGTGGGGGGCCGTTGGGGTGGCAACTTCTAATCATGGAGGGGAACCATTTGTTGTTTAATGTATGTAGCATTAAGTAGGCCTATAGGGTCCCAACTGGGGGGGGGGGTCACTGAGGGCAAGCACTCAATAGGGGGCACGGGCCCCTCTGGCCTTCCCGGTGGAGCCGCCACTGCGCTATAGAAGTCTATTGACGATGCCATGAGTTGCAGCGAGATTTAAAAGGCCAACGTCAAAGTGGTTCCAAAATTTATTGGAATTAAGAGCATTGACAAATTGACGCTATAGAAGTTCACTGATGATAACGACACTGATGTTTATGCTGCTGCTGATGATCATGATCAGATTATTATTATTATTATTATTATTATTATTATTATTATTATGGTGACGACGACGACGACGACGATGATAATGATGATGATGATGATGATGATGACCTATATTCAGTCGAGGATGATATCACTGTATTTTCCAAATTGACCTAATTTTGCGTTCGATTCGTTTACCTCCTTTTTGAATAGGACACGACAGTTGCAGGTGAGGAATATGTTTCTTTGCAAACGTTAGGACGTCATCACAGGTTATATCTTCACAATCGTCGTAGATGGGATCTGGAACGTCTTGCACCCAGGCTTTGCCGCATATGACGCCGTAGGTGAAAGAAGTGGCTGCCACAGAACAGCAGCAGAAATGCCACAACGTAAACAATTTCGAAGATGATTACTTCTTCGACAAAGTCTTCTATTTGCTTGATTAACACAGCTATGTCAAAGAGGAGCTTGATCTGGTTTTGCGGGTTCTAAGCTGCAGTTAACTGATATAGCACTGGGCCCTACTACTTCGGACGATTTATATGTTACTATTATATTCAAGAACTTAATTCAGTGGTTCTTAACCGGGGGTACTAGTACCCCCAAGGGGTACTTGAAGGACCTTGTGGAGGTACTTCAAAGTCTCCAAAAATTTAAAATAAAATATCGACTTTAACTTAGGTATGGTCCAAAACTCAAAATTATAAAATTACTAATAATGTTGATGTCAAATGATGGGTATTGACAAATGGCCGTTGTTTTATAATCGAGACCAGAGAGGTAAGGTTAGGTGCCCTAGTGAATTGGAGTTCATAGTGTCAAAGGTGTATTTGATGCTGCACTTGTGGCATTGACTAATGACTAAATGACCTTTAGTCATTAGATAAGTCATTAGGATCATGGTAAGCATGGTACACTGGCAGATTCGCTGTGGTCATTAGAGGGGTTTATGTGAGAGTACATCATTACTCGACTGACCTAGCATTGTGTTTTTCTATGCTGCGGGTCATCTGTTAATTACTGATCATCTGGACATAATGTAGGAATGCCTGAAACCGTGACGGTTGAGGTGAAAAGGCTGAGGCTAAGAACAACGGTTCTTAGCCATTTAAAAAACGTTGAAATGCTATTAAAGGTAATGAGGGTATGCAGTGTGTTTTGAGCATAAGAAACAGACATGTCTCTGGTGGGACTGGAGTCAGACGGAGTCGAATCGAGGAGGACGTCAGATGAAATCAGACTGTGCAATTAAATCCGAAGGCATGAAATTTGACTCCTGGATTGGAAATCCTTTTACTGTGGATCTTTATAGCATAGATGGCAGCGACTTAGCTAAAGATAACCTGACTGACATGAGAACGAAGCAAATGATGCGTGAAGATTTTTATACCAAAAGTCTTGAGGAATTTTGGTGTTCATCTGCTGCAGCGTATCCTCTGCTGACGCGCAGAGACACGGCAATACTTGTTCCGTTCCCGCCGACTTACCTCTGTGAGTCTGGATTTTCAGCATTACTCAATTTGAAGACTGCCAGTAGAAACAGACTTAAATGCCAGTGACGATATGCGCGTGGCACTATCCAAAACGCAACCACAGTTTTCAGTACTTGTAGACAGCAAACAACAGCGCTCTCATTAAGACGGGCATAACAATTTGTATAGAAATGCATATTAAGATGCGACTTGCTCCGTACGCCGTACAGGTAATGTAGCAGCTTTTATACTAAATTAAAATTTTAAAATATAAATTTTACTTTCTGGCATGTGCATAAACATGTGATAGATGTATGTTGCAACTTATTATTTTTTCTGTATATTTTTTAGAATAAACTTTTGTCGCTATATATATAGCATATAGGGTACTTTGGCAGGGGTACTTCGCTCTCTTACACTTGTTTTAGAGGTACTTAGTCATAAAAAGGTTAAGAACCACTGACTTAATTCAATCGAAAGCGAGTTAGCGAAAGGGATAAAGTATCAGTTTTGCAATGAGCTATGTCATGTTATTCAAAGCGGCCGTCTCGTTAGACAATACAATACAATACAATGGAATGTAAAATCGCTTTATTTCAAACTTGACAAAACGCAAGGTTAAAAGTAACCTAAAACAAGATTTTACTTAATGTAAATCATACCTGCCTAAGTTAAAACATATATGTCCTTAGGCGTAGGCCTAAACTTCTATTAGGCCTCTAGGCTCGAGCTCCGTCCCACACTTGTTGAAAGACTAGGCTAGGAAATAGGAAAGGAATAGAGGCTGGGTCCCTACTTTTGCATCTAAGTTCAGTGTTTATTCTAGGCCTGTTTTGGGGGAATTCCCCCCAAAGTTTTAAAATTCCCCCAAAATTTGTATATGTTGGCTTGGAGGGTGGAAATTCCCCCCCCCCAAAGCGTGGAGAGACAAAACTTGTTCCCCCAAACAATTCAAACTCCCCCCAATATCAAGGTGGCTAGAATAAACACTGATCTAAGCTTACGCCAATGGATATATCTAATACCAATATTGTGCCTGTATTCAGTGATTTTTTTCCGGTAATCATCATTATGTCCGATTTGTTTTATATACAGAGGCGTAGCAGCTATATGGACAACCTGGCCAAATGTCAAGAGCCCGCGACCTGCAAAGGGCCCCCGACCAGAGCCACAATTGTAAATTGGCTAAATAATAGGTAAAATGACTGAAAAGCAAATAAGGTCATCAACCCCTAAAGGAGGAAGGAAGGGGAGTTGATTCGCAAAAAATGACCGACAAGCAAAAAAGGTCGTCAACTTTTTCGCAAACTCGTCAGATCGAAAGTGTCTTGCCCCTCTGAAAAACAGTGAAATGACGTCTCTGGAATGGGCCACTGCCCGTTTTTCGCCAAGGGCCCTCTAGCGTATTGCTACGCCACTGTTTGTATATTTTTATTTATAGACCAGTGTTATTACTGACTTTGGATTAAACTTTAATTAATAAGTGAATTGTTGAATATTGATATAAAGTCTGTCAAAACTTGGAAGACATATATACAGATTATAAAATGGATTCAAATGAAACAACAATACAATTCCTAAGATAAATGTTTTGCAGAAAATAAGCATCGCCTGTATTAAGATATAACTTTTTTTAGTTCATGAATTGGTCTATTGCATGAAATCTTAGTCTCATCGACAAGGCTTCGATTCTTACCTGTAACTGCGATCAAACTAGCGCTGTATGTGGTAGCAATGCTGACGACTTTCGGTGTCCATTTCGCAGTAAAGTTGAATTTTTTCGAATCTATCAACGAAAAGTCGAATATATACTGTAATGCATGGAATTATTTTATATTTCTTCCGTGCGTTTCCATCTATTGCGAATTTAGACATATGCTCTGTTCCACAGAATGGAGAAAATGTGCAAAATATATTCTGAAAAAATCGACAAATATGTGATCAACTCGACCACAATTTTCACTGCGGTGACGTAACTGTATTAACTTGGTCACAAAGAGATACCGACTGGTAGGGTACCCTCTATTCGAGCCTTGGCTGGTCGTGGTTTTTCAGGAGGCTGAGGTAGGATTGATTAGAGGTACCTATAAGTAGTCATACAGTATGCAATATTGCTCAAGAGTTCCTGATTTGAATCTTATATCAGCCGACATTGTTAACATAGTAGCCTGACCGCAGACAGGGAGAAAGAGAGAGAGAGAGAGAGAGAGAGAGAGAGAGAGAGAGAGAGAGAGAGGTGAGAGAGAGAGGCAGACACACACACACACATATATATATATATATATATATATATATATATAGAGAGAGAGAGAGAGAGAGAGAGAGAGAGAGAGAGAGACAGACAGACAGACAGACAGACAGACAGACAGACGGTCAGTCAGAAAGACAGACAAGAGGGCAGGTGGCAGAGGCGTAGCGAGGGTATCCGGCGCCCGAGGGCAAAGTGTAACGTTGGCGCCCCAACACTGCTGACGAGCAACAGAAGGTCGTCACATCGTTCTCTCGGTCTCGGCGGGGAGTCGGCGCCCCTCAACTCTCTGCGGCGCCCATCAACTCTCTGCGGCGCCCATCAACTCGCTGCGGCGCCCATCAACTCTCTGCGGCGCCACTCTCCCTATACTCCTGCGAGAAAAAAGGTCGCCGCACTTGTTTCTTCTTATCTATTATGCATTTAACTTACTAAAAACCCGATTTTGGCTCCCCTCATCTCGGCGCCCGGGGACATATGCCCCGCCCTGCCCCCTTCGCTACGCCGCTGGCAAGTTGGAGAGTTCATGTACGTCCCTTCTCAGGTTCCCTTATAGAAGTTGTCGTATATAAGTAATGGCATCCCTCTTAGTAATGGAATCCTGTTTACGTTGCTAATCCGCATGCAACGTTTTCTACTAGCAGAAAGAAACCTACAGAATAAGTTAGAATTGCAGAATCTAATCTCTTTAAAATTCAAACGTACCGCAGCTTTCAATGCGACCCTCGTCGGCTTCAGGAACGCTCGCCGAAAAGCATCCAAGGACTCCGAGGACGGCGAACACGACAGTGAGTTTCAATAATCCAGTCATCTTATTATTTCAGGTCAGATTGGTCGCCTATTCGTCAATTTAGTTGAAAAATATGGAAGGATTTGTGAATTTCTGTTAACGACTGCTGTTGAACGCAATTATATAACTGTTTAATTTCTATCTTCTGTGATGTTCGTTTTATTGTTGTCTAGCCTAATGTCCTATATATCGATAAATCAGCCGCCTTTTAAGCGTAAGTTTCAAATTAGTCAGCCAAATTGCTCTCAAAATTTACACGTTTCTGACTTCTGCTGTATGAAGTATGTCACGTAGGCAGTGTGCATTATACACTCGAATACACACCCCGCGTAGGATGTTTAGTTCTGTCAGTAAATCCTGGAGCAGGCCGCGTGTCACGCTGAGTGCCTGTTTGTCATGTATAAACAGTTAGTGTAGTTAGTGTATGGTGACTTTGTGAATAGTCTTAGGCAACAATTAAGCAAAGAGGATGTTTAATAATTTCATTATTATTAAGCAATTTATTCCGTTTTAGGCGTTTGATAATTATGCGTTACTCAACACACTATTGGTACCCAACGGTCTAAGTATTTAGTCTAATTAGTCTTCTATTTAGGCCTACTCAAGGCTCGAGTGCTCTCTAAGAGTATTCTTCAACTCCACTCGGCTCAAAAGAGGCTTGGTCTCCCACGGGGTGCTGAGCCCGAATGGGGGCTACCGCGCCAGAGGTGCCTATGGCTCCAAAGGGGCTTGGTTTCCCACGGGGGAGTGCGCCCCTCATGATTTGCCTATTGTGGTGTTTATCTGTCAAGTAGTCTTGTAGTTCATGTAACTGGAGGCTTTGAGGCTGAGGCAGTATCTGATGAATTTTCATCATTTAAAATTTTTGTATTTAACTCTGAGCTAAAAAAAATCATTCCCCTCCAGTCAAATCAATCTCTCCTGCCAAAGGATTGGTGTCGCGATAAAACACTGTTTAATTAAGTTATTTTCTGAACAGCACTGATCTTTAAATTTGTTTATGCTCAAAATAAGAATAGCAATATTGCGGACTCCTGACCTCACAGTCAAATTCAGTGTGTGTGTGTGTGTGTTTGTGTGTGTGTGTCTGAGCGTGTGAGTGTGATCTGAGATCTAAGACCACGCATTGCCTTTTTGCATACCGAGCACTGCCAAACTGGCTATCGATGTCAAATACGGTAGTAATATCATGCAATTGTAGCCTGTCTGAGCAGCAGTATTTATTCATTACGTGACAGCTTAATACTAGAAATTATGTCTAAAATATTCAGACGGATTATTGTTTGGTTATGATAGACAGACCCGCCGAGAGAAATTCCGGACCCCTGTGCACAATATCCGGCGGGCCCCAAATTTTTTAAAAATTGCTGACGACCCTTTTTTTGCTTGTCATTGGTTTAACCCAAATTAACCGACATGATGTCATGTTGCAACTCTCGAAAACTAGTGATGACCTTTTTTTCTTGTCGCTCTTTTTCACATTCAGTAGCGTCACTTCACACACTTTTTGGGGCGAGATAATTTTTTGGGCCAAATTTGGCCAAATTATGGTCAACTTTTGGGCAATTACTGTATAGGCAAATTTTGGGCAAATTGTTTGACCAATTTTGGCAAATTTGAAAAATTTTGGACAATTTTGGCGATTTTTGCACATTTCACATTTATTTATTTACTTAATACATTATTTCTTTATTTTCCCTGGGGGAGGCCCGCCTGCCCCTCCCCCAAATGACGCCCCTGTTCACACTGTTCCTTTTTATGCTTTTGATGTCCTCAGGTCCGGGCCCCCCTTTTACTCGCCGGGCCCCCTTTCTTTAGTGTTATTATTGGTATTATTGTTAATTATGCATATTCATCATCGACCCGGGCCTCCTCCAGACCGGCGGGCCGCTGTGCATTTGCCCCCCTGTCCCCTCTCGGCGGCCCTGATGATAGACACAAAATAATGGTACAGTATAGCGTTGAACTGCTTTATCGAAATATTTTTACTAGCTGTTTACCCGTCTATATTTGCATTATTTTGCGCAGCCTATGCTGATGTCATGCACAGCAAATGAATTCACGAAGTCAGGCCCCTTCAGAGGCTGAAGAGGCCTGGGCCATATAAAAATTTTGAGGCCACGAACTCCAATAGTTGCGGACTATTGGAGTATTATAACTATGGACTATTAATCCATATTATCCATAGTTATAACATTTAAATTTAAGAGCGAATGAAATAACACAGATGTACAGGGTGTAAAAGTGAAAAGGGCACCCCTATATGATATTTAATATCTCGGCTGCGTGTATAGCGATTTCAATGAAATTTATAAGCCATATACCTGGGAATGTTTTTGATGCAATTGCCAAATTTCATGCTGATATCTTTAGTTTTTGCTGAAATATTGCCAAAAAAACTAAAGAGACCCACATTTTGAAATTGACATTGGAATATAACGTCATAATAAAGTGATAAAAAATTAACAATTAATTTATTTATTTATTTGGCTCTGAAAAGGGCCGTTTTAAAGGGGGTTTCAGATGATTTGCTAATGGAGCAGGTGCTGAAAATGCCCCCCTCAGCCTTCACACATGCCGACAAGCGCTTCTTCACTGACAGTATCGACTTCTTGATCTGGTTCTCAGGCAAACTCTCCCAGATATTCTTCAGCGCCGTCTTCAACTCCGTGATGTTTTGTGGCTTTGGCTGATACTTTTGATATCTGTCGAGCATGATTCCCCAGACGTGGAAGTCAAGTGGATTGATATCTGGGGAGTTGGGTGGCCAGTCATCTTTCTTGATGAAATCTGGACAATGTTGCTACAGAAAATTCTGGGTCCTGAGAGCAGAGTGGGCAGGTGTTCCGTCTTGCTGGAATATGACATTTTCTCCAAGCATATCCTGACAGTCCTGCAGCCAATCATAATGCTGCTGTGTTTATCTGTTGGCCGTAAGTAACCCTTGACCTTGTCTGGCGCAATGACAACGACGCAATTTTAGACTTTAAAAATGATACAAATTACTATGACGTTATCTTCTGTTTGTCAATTTTAAAATTTGGGTCTCTTTAGGTTTTTGGCCATATTTTAGCAAACTCTAAAGCTATCAGCATAAAATTTGGCAATTATATCAGAAACATTCTCAGGTATATGGCCTATAAATTTCATTAAAATTTCTATACACGCAGCCGAGATATTAAATATCATAAAGGGGTGCCCTTTTCACTTTTACACCCTGTATACTATTTTTAGATATTGTAACGTGAGTAGGTTATCTAACAGGTCTTAGTTACGCATTAACGTAAAAACAGAGGCCCCCAGAATTGGAGGCCCGGGCCAAATGGCCCTGCTGGCCCCCTCTGATAGGGTCTGCGAAAAGTAGGTCATAAACGTGCTTAACATAGAAAATTTGGATTTAGAATAGATTTAATAGATTAGGCCTACACACCACGCAATTTGAGCTGAATATAAAAAATAGTTATTGTCTGAGACATAGGAAATTGACAACAGACATGCTGAGTTGTGTTGTAGGCCTAATGTCATCTTTCACTCACATTGTTGTACACAGGAGCGGCGCTGGGGGTTGGTTCGCGGGTCCGGACCCACTCAGCCTCGGGCAGGAGCACCCGAGCAAATCGTGCAAATCTGTAGAGAATTTTTGGGCGGGGTGGGGTGGTAGGGGCTTGGGTAGTCTGAGCCGGGTCCTGGTTGTGTTCAGTGGGATCATATTACGAGATTGCAGGCAGAGCTACGCTCAAATCATTAGCGCGCAAGGCGTGTTTGCCGTAGGCTACCATACGCATCCTTATTAGTCGTAGTTCCAATGGGGACTCGTCACTCTTGGAACTGGTCATGGACTACTAAATGATTTCTTTAGTAGTCTATGGACTTGAGCCCTCCTCCAGGCCCATGCCTAGCTACGTCCCTGAGGTTCTCCAAGACTGCAACTGGTTGGTTATAACGACTACGATTATTTACTGAAGCGACCATCGACTGGTGCTGATGTACTACAATGGCGCTAAGGAAGTCTACTATTACTACTACTACTACTACTACTACTACTACTACTACTACTACTACTACTACTACTACTACTACTACTACTACTACTACTACTACTACTACTAGGCCTACTACTTTTCGTTCAATTTGTGCGCATCCGCTGCATTAGCAGACAAGTTTGCCAGAAACTGCATGGACAAAGTACAGTACGTGAATTGGTGACATTTTAATAGCTTTGCAAAGCGGCATCAGTTGTTACACTCAATAATTGCACAAAATGAAAATATATACAGTCGACTCCACTTAAGTGGATACCTGATAAGTGGATAAATCGGTTAAGTGGATAAGATTTTGAAGTCCCGTTTTGAGCTCCATGTATTTCAATGGGACATAGGTTCGTTTAAGTGGATACGCTGTAAGTGGATAATTCGCCTAACTGGATAACATTTTTTAGTCCCGTGGCCGTTCATTCTGTGTAAATGGTGACGGATAAGTGGATAACCAGCCATCAACGTGGCCAAACTCACTGCCAACTTGCCAACTGTTGCCGTGATTGGCTGAACCATTGCCCACAGCCTTGAAAGGGCGGAGCAAAACAAGTCGACGCGCCATTTTCAAAGCTTCCTGTTTTCAAAGCTTACTGCGCGTGATTGGCTGAAATGAACAGCTGCATAGAGTATATACATGGTTGGAGTTGCCGGGAGGGGGGTTGAACCCCCTCCCAGCTAACTTTGTAACCCTCCCAAAAATCGCACGTCGGGTACATGCAGCCTCTGTCATTCATTGAATTTCAGTCCTCAGCCCCCCTCCCCTAGCTCAAATTTCACAACTCCAACACCGAGTATAGAAAAGGCAGATAAGCAGCTGGTTGAGCGCCAATTTAGGTTGTTATTACCCAACAGTAGGGGTACGGAGGACTTTGAACGGTACCGTCAATTGACGATGGGCTGCAACCAAATGTGCCGCGTTCAATACGACTGGGGCAACTTCAAAGACGGTCAGCAGCAATGAAGACACAGGGGAAGAGGTGTCGAAGTAGAACAACCTCCCACGGACGTTGGCGACCACTCTCTAAGCAAAGGACGTCCTTTGATGATTTATGGAGGCTAATGGCAGAACCTACGGAATCACTTGAAAGCCAGATTGCGGACTTCGGTCGTAAAACTGTCACTCAGTGATCAACTACAAATTATTTTGATCGGAAATAGGACTAAATAGCAATGTGTATACTGTATACAGTAGTACATGAATGTTTTTGTCATTTAAGTTTTAATAATGTTATTACACATAAGCCTACGGCCAACTTCGGGTAAGTGGATACGCCGCCTAACTGGATAATGTCGTGACGGTCCCAGGGCTATCCAGTTAAGCGGAGGAAGTCAAATGTGAAGAAGTTGGCAAGAAATTCTGGTAAAGAATACATTGACTACAAAGGCAGAGTTGTTCATGAAAAACAATTACCTAAATTAAGTTCGCATGCCTGTAAACGTAAGTGCCAGTCAAAGATTAGTGAAGACGACGTGAAGAAAGCGCATGAATCATTCTGGAAATTAGCAGATCACACAGCCCAGAATGCATTTGTATTTGCCTCAGTTCAGCAGCAAATTAAAGCACGCAACTGCGCAAACGCTACAACACCACAAGATAGAAAGAAACCTAAATCGATGTCACGGCACTTTACATTGAATTCAGCTGCTTATGGCGATGTGTATGTATGCAAACAGTTTTTTTGGCTGTCCTTGGAATTTCGAATGGCACGCTAAGTCGTTTACTGTCCAGTGGACAATCGTTTGCTCCAAAACGCGACCTACGCGGTAAGCATTCGGAGAATAGACATCGTATTGATGTATCGATAATCTGTCACTGACCACATTGACTCTTTTCCAAAGTACATCAGTCATTATTCCAGGCACCAGAACACAGGAGAAGATCAACGTATGTATTTAAGTCCATCTCTTAATCTTGCTCGTATGTACGAACTGTATATTGAAAAATGTGCAAGTGAAAATATATCTCCAGTCAAAGAATGGGCATATCGTAGGTGTTTTAAAGAAGATTATAACCTCAGCTTTCATCAGCCAATTAAAGACTCATGTAAATCTTGTGATATAGCAAAGATCTCGATAGCGGCTGAAACCAACTCTTCTGTGAAAGTTCGTTTACAGAAAGATCACGAGTTGCATCTGCGGAAAGCTGAATTGGCTAGAGACAAATTAAAAAATGCAAAGCTCGAGTCAAATGAGTCAACAGAAGTATTTACATTTGATTTGCAGAAGACACTCCCAACTCCAGATATAACCAGCAATGAAGCATATTACTGTAGACAGCTTTGGACTTACAACTTGGGTATTCATTCCATTATTATTATTATTAATTATTAATTCTGACAATTTCATATAGCGCAATACGCATAGCGAAGGCTAAAGTCAAGAGCGCTTTACAAATGTCCCTAATAGGAGATATTAAATAAATATGTTTTAAGGTTCCTAGTGAACAGTTCAGGAGATGTCACCCTAGTCACGTCCGCCGGCAGGGAGTTCCAAAGCAAAGGGTTGCCCTCGAAACAGACCGATCCCCAAATTTTGCTGTCGTAGACGGGGTGGAACCACCAATTGAGAACGGCTGCTTGATCGAAGCTGCGAGCGCCGATCAGACGACTTGGGCTTACAGACCAGAGCCGTTAAGTACTCGGGGCAGAAAGGGTCATTTAACGTCCTAAATGTAAACCAGCAACGTTTAAAGGCTATACGCTCCGAAATCCGGAGCCAGTGAAGTTTGTCTCGTAA
Source organism: Metaphire vulgaris (assembly GCA_018105865.1). Lineage (NCBI taxonomy): Eukaryota > Metazoa > Annelida > Clitellata > Crassiclitellata > Megascolecidae > Metaphire > Metaphire vulgaris. The sequence goes on along the minus strand of CM030832.1, from coordinate 32,605,160 downwards.
TAGCGGTGTCACATGCTCATTCCACCTAGCGCCGAAGATCAGACGTGCTGAAACATTTAGCACCATCTGAAGACGGTTTAGCTGGCTGACAGGAAGTCCGAGTAAGATACTGTTACAATAATCCACTCGTGATAGAATGAGGATCGAACCAGTTTAATCACGTCCGGTAATGGCAGGTAGCGGCGAATCTCCCGGATCCTGCGTAGCTGATAGTAACAGGTGTGAATCACATTGTTTAAGTGACTGACAAACGAAAGTGACTCATCCAAAAGAACGCCTAGAAGACGTAGTTCGGTACAAGGAACAATGTCTACATCTTCAATTGAAAACGGATTTCGTGGTATGAGATGTTTCCTTCTAGGTGTACTTAACCAGAGGAACTCAGTCTTAGCTGGATTCAGGGATAACCGATTTTCATCCGTCCACTGTTCGATCGAGGAAATACAGTCCGTGATAGAGGACCGTAGTCGTTCGACGTCAGATGGGTTACACGAGGAGTAGACCTGAACGTCATCGGCATAAGCGTGTGAAGTAAGCCCACACGATTTGATGATTTGCCCTATATCCATTGGCTCAGGTAAAGCATTTATGCACATGTGGCATGAAGGAATGGCATCAAGAGGGCCAGATGAAATTGGCTCTTGTGTTCTGAAATTAGTTCGCATGAAGCTAAGTCAAGGTATTGAGCACTTTATTGCATTTTCTGACAGTTGTGGAGGTCAGAATAGAAATTTCAAAATGGCAATGTTTGGCAGCTACATTGTTTCTTCTGGAGCGCTAAGTTTTGAGCAGCGCTTCATGAAATCTGGTCATAGTTTCCTTCCCAATGATGCTGACTTTGGCATAATTGAACGATACAAAGGAAGACAAAAAGTGTTTGTTCCTACACAGTGGATGGACCTCGTTAGAAAATCTGCAAAGAAAAATCCATTCACTGTCATCAGTATGTGTACAGAGGACTTTGTCAGTCTCAAATCTTATACACAAAGCAAAGCAGTAAACAGAAAGCAAGCAACTGATGGGCATAAAATTAAATGGCTGCAGATACAGTGCCTTCGATTTGAAGCTTCACGAGCACTTGTAATGAAATTCAAGTACACATTGGGTGACCAGGACTGGTACGAAGTTGACTTTTCACGGAAAGTTCGAGGTAGACCACACTGCAAAGATGGAGTGCAGGTGTTGTACCCTGATGGGAGGGCCATTGCATCTGCCAAATTGAATGACCTCAAGAAGCTAATGAAGTATGTACCACCTGTTCATCATTCTTTTTATGGCCGTCTTATTTGCTCACTCAACGATCAAGAAAGCGTCCTGGATAGCGAAAGTGATGGGGACAGTAATATTATTGTCTAGAACAGTGGTTCTTAACCTTTTTATGACTAAGTACCTCTAAAACAAGTGTAAGAGAGCGAAGTACCCCTGCCAAAGTACCCTATATGCTATATATATAGCGACAAAAGTTTATTCTAAAAAAATACTGAAAAAATAATAAGTTGCAACATACATCTATCACATGTTTATGCACATGCCAGAAAGTAAAATTTATATTTTAAAATTTTAATTTAGTACAAAAGCTGCTACATTACCTGTACAGCGTACGGAGCAAGTCGCATCTTAATATGCATTTCTATACAAATTGTTATGCCCGTCTTAATGAGAGCGCTGTTGTTTGCTGTCTACAAGTACTGAAAACTGTGGTTGCGTTTTGGATAGTGCCACGCGCATATCGTCACTGGCATTTAAGTCTGTTTCTACTGGCAGTCTTCAAATTGAGTAATGCTGAAAATCCAGACTCACAGAGGTAAGTCGGCGGGAACGGAACAAGTATTGCCGTGTCTCTGCGCGTCAGCAGAGGATACGCTGCAGCAGATGAACACCAAAATTCCTCAAGACTTTTGGTATAAAAATCTTCACGCATCATTTGCTTCGTTCTCATGTCAGTCAGGTTATCTTTAGCTAAGTCGCTGCCATCTATGCTACAAAGATCCACAGTAAAAGGATTTCCAATCCAGGAGTCAAATTTCATGCCTTCGGATTTAATTTCACAGTCTGATTTCATCTGACGTCCTCCTCGATTCGACTCCGTCTGACTCCTGTCCCACCAGAGACATGTCTGTTTCTTATGCTCAAAACACACTGCATACCCTCATTACCTTTAATAGCATTTCAACGACTTTAAATGGCTAAGAACCGTTGTTCTTAGCCTCAACCTTTTCACCTCAACCGTCACGGTTTCAGGCATTCCTACATTATGTCCAGATGATCAGTAATTAACAGATGACCCGCAGCATAGAAAAACACAATGCTAGGTCAGTCGAGTAATGATGTACTCTCACATAAACCCCTCTAATGACCACAGCGAATCTGCCAGTGTACCATGCTTACCATGATCCTAATGACTTATCTAATGACTAAAGGTCATTCTAGAGTCTAGAACTACAACTTCTAATAACAAGACTTATTAAGCTATGCTAAGTAACAGTTTTTCAAATCCGTCACAGCCAAAAATCAAGCCTCGTAGTAAAACTGCGTTTCGATGTATTTATGTGGCGAACCGGGCCTATCGAGGTTCCTACGCCTCCTAAACTCAAGATGGCTCCGCCCGGTTCGGCGCACACGGGGTTATGACTCACTCTAAGGCACGTGGTCGTTCGTCTTAGCTTTTTGGCTAAGATCTCAGGCTCTCTTACTACCACCTGTCACTACGCGCACTTTATCTGCACTCCGTTCCTATATTCCACACCTAATCCCTCTCTTAAAGCGTCCTTTCACCTCTATCTATCTGGCTCCGTGCGCCTCACCTCTCTACCTGCGCGCCTTACCTCACTCCGTGCACTTTGCCTCTCACCGTGCACCTTACCTCTCTCCGTGCACCTTACCTCTCTCCACACCTACCGCGCCTCCTTACGCTCAGTGCCTCTACCGCACCGCCTTACTCTCAGTGCCTCGCATCGCCTTACTCTCAGTGCCTTGCACCGCACCTCTCGCAATGCACCTTCGCACTGCACCTCTCTCAATGCACCTTCGCAATGCACCTCTCTCAATGCACCTTCGCAATGCACCTCTCTCAATGCACCTTTCGCTATGCGCCTCTCTCAATGCACCTTTCTCAATGCACCTCTCGCAATGCACTTAATCTCAAGGGTGCTTCCTTAACCTCAGGGTGCACTCTTCCTACGGGTGCATAGGGTGCATAGGGTGCATAGTGCACTATCCTTACATGCACTATTATGGACCTTCTTACCATCACACGCCGCCTCGGCCATCGGTCCTGATCTGTGGCAGAACCGGCTATTTATACTGTTTCTGCCGCATGCACTAACGTGTGCACTCATCTCACTAGCTCGCACTCATCGCTGCTCTTTAATTGCTGCGCGCTATACATTAATCGCCTATCTCTTAGCCTTACTGCTCTACTCGGTCAATCTATCATTATTATATTGGGCCTATCTACCTATGCGGGCGGCTATCTGTCAAAGGATTAAGCTCATGAATTATTAATGACTCACTTGCGTCTATTGCTACTAAGGGTTCTACGCTATTATCTAAATTCGCTACATTTAGATGGAAGTAATTGCTGGTTTTCGGTATGTACTGATACATATTTTATTCCATACGGTAATTCCTCATGCATTTGAATTTCATTTTAGGCGTTTCAGCATGTTAGCAGAAGTAACGTTTCTTTTTCAGTTATGTGATAATACTCATTACATCCTTAAGATATTATTCAACTGGCATTTTAATTTAATTACATCGTTCATTCACAAGAACTTATGTTAGAATTTCTTTATTGTGATCTAAGGTAGGCACAGAAAATAAATCAACTGTCTTAATTTATTTCAGTTACTTCTTATTCTGTCAAATGAAAAAGGCAAAAGCTTGAAAGCAATATATTACACACTAAAACGAGAAATTTGTGTTCAGTATAATAACGTTGAAACAATTTTGTTATTGAAGAATATAATGTAGCACTTTCATTCAATCAAACTTTGACATATAAGCTAACAATACTAAACATAAGTGTTGTTTTAATGCTATATGACACACATGACCCACTTTTATCTGGAGTGATGCTGCACTACGCTCTGCACACACAGCAACATGCTTAAAAATAAGAATGGCCCATATGATTAATTTCAATAATTTCCACTCGTTTGTGAATACTAGAAGGAATTTTCCGAAAAGTCCTAGAACACAAAGTCCGGGAGGGGAATTGTCGGGGAAAATCCGGGAGAGGGGAATTTACCCCCACAGGTGTTCCCAGGTTTGGGAAAGAAGATTGTAGATAAATAAAACATATTTAACTACCTTGATCATAGCTGACATAACACTCGCTGAATTCTCTAGCGTGGTGACAAGCAGGGCCATTTTTGGTCCATGAACGGCTGGGGTCAGTGAATTAGCAGACATTGGAACCTTTTGTCCATTTACTTGGATATCATGATTGGACCCCTCGTCAAACATCAAGGGCACGCTGATTGGCTGCATTTCAGCTTGTTTGAAAACATCCAACGGAATTTTCAGAAAGACGTGTGGCATATTCGGATGTTTAAGAGCCGCGAAAGGTTCTTGGCCTAACGCAGTCGTGCCCAAACACCCAGCAGAACAAACGATCGGCGACGACGACGCCGCCAGAAGGTCCGAGGTGCTGGGATTCAGCGATGCAATTGTAGCCACTGAACCCTGTTGAGCTAAGGTTTGGTCAGAAGTTTGCGGATTGGACGAGACGCCGGTGGCAGTGACACTATTCAGGGCCGGGCTCTGGCCCGGCTGCGCCGACTGAATCTGATCAGAAAAAAATAAGCGTTCCCTCAGATAGTCGACGACGGGTTTGGGCAGGGTTGCGCAGCCCATCGACGCAAATCTATCGATGCGTTGCCGCATACCCTCGTCCAGCGATTGGTAAGCGTCTACCATATTCTCCAGAGTTCCGTGATTTTTTTTCCCCTTTTCTTCCAGAATTTTCAACATAGCATTCTGGAACAATTCGTACCCAGACAGTGGCGGTCTTCCATTGTGCGCCATCTACCAAAAATGAAAAAATGCAACACGAATGTATTCAACCACACGAGACGTTGAAGCAACATGGAACAAGCAACACAACCGTAATTTTCCACATGCAACAATTCAGCTCGTTTCATTGTCTCGCATCGTGCAAATTCTCATTCTCTACTGCCCTAATAACATTCCAAAACTGGACAGAAATCTTTGAAATTCATCATCATCATCGTCGTCATCGTCATCGTCGTCGACGTCGTTATCGTCGTCAACATCATCATCATCATCAGAAGCAGCACCGTCGTCGTTGTTGTTGTTGTCGTCGTCATCATCATCATCATTATCATCATCATCATCATCATCATCATTATAATCATCATCATCAACACCGTCGTCGTCGTTTCGTCGTCGTCATCATTATCATCAGCAGCAGCACCGTCGTCGTTGTCGTCGCCGTCGTTACTCCGACCTCTAAGCTGCAATGATAATTTCCATAATAACATGACTTCAAGTGGTTTAGGAGGCAATTAGGGTACCTTTGTCAAAACCCCTATAATCAGTCTCTATTGAATCGATTTATTGCTTCAATTTGTATTACCTTTTCATCCAAACTGTTCCATTTGTCCACTACCCTTGCGCTACAAAAAATTTCTTCCTTACGTAAAAATTTAGCATTACAACAGATCGGGGGGAGGGTTAATTCGCTGGCATAATCCCACCTGGCAATCGATACTTCGTAGTAAGTAAGTATGTCTTCGTTGGTGTCTTCTCTTACCTGCCTATCGCACTAAGCGAGAATCTTCGACGATCTTTTCACTAAGCTTTCCCGCTCGTGGTACAGGGCTTTAAACCCGATCGAGCCACCACCCGTAGCGGCGAATCGCGGTGAGCAGCCAACGGCACGGACGGGAACGCTCCGACAGAACCCACCCGGGTTAGAATGGCGCCGACATCGTTCGACAGCGGCCACCGCAAAGAACTGGATAGCAGCAAAAGACATCGTAATCATCAGGCAATCGGCATCTAGCTTACAGAACATGGGTTAATTTACAGTTAATAAGTAAGTAAGTAAGTAGAATTTCGTGGATTTATATAGCGCCTCCGAGTAGAACAGTACCGCATGAGTTTCCTATTCATAGGCGGTTAGTCTATTCTAAAATTTAGCATTACGACAGATCGGGGGCAGTGGCGTAACGTGGGGGGCGGGGGGCGGGGGGCACTTTGTTGACTGCCCCCGGGCTTCGGGCGGGGGGGCCCAAAGAGGGGTCTAAGCTAGAGTTAGGTTAGGGTTAACCCTAACTTCTTAACCCTAACAACCCTAACCCTGTAACCCTAGAAATGAACGTGCTGACGACCTTTGTTTTTTTTGCTCGTCAGGATGAAAAAGAAGGTGATGACGTTTTTTTTGCTCATCAGCTCGAAACTTTGGGGCCCCATGGCAAAGATGCCCCCGGGCCCCCAAAAGTCACGCTACGCCACTGATCGGGGGGAGGGTTAATTCGCTGGCATAATCCCACCTGGCAATCGATACTTCGTAGTAAGTAAGTATGTCTTCGTTGGTGTCTTCTCTTACCTGCCTATCGCACTAAGCGAGAATCTTCGACGATCTTTTCACTAAGCTTTCCCGCTCGTGGTACAGGGCTTTAAACCCGATCGAGCCACCACCCGTACCGGCGAATCGCGGTGAGCAGCCAACGGCACGGACGGGAACGCTCCGACAGAACCCACCCGGGTTAGAATGGCGCCGACATCGTTCGACAGCGGCCACCGCAAAGAACTGGATAGCAGCAAAAGACATCGTAATCATCAGGCAATCGGCATCTAGCTTACAGAACATGGGTTAATTTACAGTTAATAAGTAAGTAAGTAAGTAATTTTCGTGGATTTATATAGCGCCTCCGAGTAGAACAGTACCGCATGAGTTTCCTATTCATAGGCGGTTAGTCTATTCTAAAATTTAGCATTACGACAGATCGGGGGCAGTGGCGTAACGTGGGGGGCGGGGGCACTTTGTTGACTGCCCCGGGCTTCGGGCGGGGGGGCCCAAAGAGGGGTCTAAGCTAGAGTTAGGTTAGGGTTAACCCTAACTTCTTAACCCTAACAACCCTAACCCTGTAACCCTAGAAATGAACGTGCTGACGACCTTTGTTTTTTTTGCTCGTCAGGATGAAAAAGAAGGTGATGACGTTTTTTTTGCTCATCAGCTCGAAACTTTGGGGCCCCCATGGCAAAGATGCCCCCGGGCCCCCAAAAGTCACGCTACGCCACTGATCGGGGGGAGGGTTAATTCGCTGGCATAATCCCACCTGGCAATCGATACTTCGTAGTAAGTAAGTATGTCTTCGTTGGTGTCTTCTCTTACCTGCCTATCGCACTAAGCGAGAATCTTCGACGATCTTTTCACTAAGCTTTCCCGCTCGTGGTACAGGGCTTTAAACCCGATCGAGCCACCACCCGTAGCGGCGAATCGCGGTGAGCAGCCAACGGCACGGACGGGAACGCTCCGACAGAACCCACCCGGGTTAGAATGGCGCCGACATCGTTCGACAGCGGCCACCGCAAAGAACTGGATAGCAGCAAAAGACATCGTAATCATCAGGCAATCGGCATCTAGCTTACAGAACATGGGTTAATTTACAGTTAATAAGTAAGTAAGTAAGTAGAATTTCGTGGATTTATATAGCGCCTCCGAGTAGAACAGTACCGCATGAGTTTCCTATTCTTAGGCGGTTAGTCTATTCTAAAATTTAGCATTACGACAGATCGGGGCCATTCGGGGGGAGGGTTAATTCGCTGGCATAATCCCACCTGGCAATCGATACTTCGTAGTAAGTAAGTATGTCTTCGTTGGTGTCTTCTCTTACCTGCCTATCGCACTAAGCGAGAATCTTCGACGATCTTTTCACTGAGCTTTCCCGCTCGTGGTACAGGGCTTTAAACCCGATCGAGCCACCACCCGTAGCGGCGAATCGCGGTGAGCAGCCAACGGCACGGACGGGAACGCTCCGACAGAACCCACCCGGGTTAGAATGGCGCCGACATCGTTCGACAGCGGCCACCGCAAAGAACTGGATAGCAGCAAAAGACATCGTAATCATCAGGCAATCGGCGTCTAGCTTACAGAACATGGGTTAATTTACAGTTAATAAGTAAGTTTACAGTTAATAAGTAAGTAAGTAGAATTTCGTGGATTTATATAGCGCCTCCGATAGAACAGTACCGCATGAGTTTCCTATTCTTAGGTGGTTAGTCTATTCTAAAATAGCTATAGGAAGGGTGAGATGTTCAGCCGTGCAATGATCAGTATATCCATAATGCGATTTCGAGTGGTTTAGAAGGAAGGCACTAGCCTGTGTGAAAACCATTATAATTACTCTCAACCAGTGTTTATTCTAGGCCTTCTCTGAGGGGAATTTCCCTCTCAAAGTTTAAAAATATTGATATGTTGCATGAGGTTGGAAATCCCCCCCCCCCAAGAGTGACGACGGGGGGAAATTTTTTGAGGATGGGAAAAATGTAAGGATGAGAATTTTTAGGTTGGCAGGGCATTTGAGAAGGTGAGAACGGTAAAAAAACATTAGGAAGGATGGGAAGGATGGCCTCTTTTTTGCTTGTCACCACATTTCGGAACGAAGATAACTTTTTTTGCTTGTCAAGATTTTTGGAGACTCAGACCTTGTCTCTCCCCAAACATTTCCAATTCCTCCATTGTCAAGGTGGCTAGAATAAACACTGCTCTCAACCTTTTGTCACCCATGTTCTCCTGGATGATTTTTGAGTCCGTTTATTGTCTCAACTGTTACTGCATCTTCGTCCAAACTGTTCCATTTGTCCATAACCCTAGCACTAAAAAATAACATGTTTTTGGTCCCACTCTGTGCTTGAACAATTTGCATTTGAAGCCTCTTGTGCTGCTATAGCGTGCTGATGTAAAGATGGCACATCTACTTTCCCGGTCATTATTTTGTATGTTTATATTAGGTCTCATCACCGCCTTCTCCCTTCTATTTCTCGTGTTGTCAATTCAAAATATTTAAGTATTTTTATCGCTTAATTTATGGCATCTATCGACCAGCTTTGTTGTTCGTATTTGAATTTTTCTAAAAGTTCCATATCGTTTTCAAAAATGGATTACCTGCCTGAACACAGCATTTCAGATAAGGCCGTACTAATGTCTTATATGGGTTTACAATTATCTCTTTATCTTGGCTCACTATCGTTCATGATGTCATCATTCCCAGCATCTGGTTGCCATTTTTAGCTGCCTCCGTACGTTGTGGATATGGATTCATACTTCCGATTAATCAGTTGCGCTATCGTATCTAGGCTTAAACGATAAGAAAGGTTTTAATCTGTTTCAAAATTCAAATTTTTTACCTGAAGAAGAGGTTATTCGCTCATAGCCATCGGTCCTAATTATCGATCGTATTTACATTTTAGCAATGTTGATACTAATCTTGACAACAGATGTTTTAAAACATATATGGTTATACTAGGCACGAGTATTTCTGTTGGAATCGAAGGCGGCGGCGGTGGAAACTTGAAGACAAAACAGATTTTAAGAGAGAATCGACGACGTCACTATATCTCCATCGTAACACAAACGGACGTCAGTTGACTGGCATACCCATTTGGATGACTATAGAGACAATTATTGACGTGATGATGAGGAGCTGGTCGGTCGCAAAAAGCGTTTGATCAATCAATCAATCAATCAATCATCGGCATTTTAAGACCGGTAGCACTTGGCTAAAATAAACAAGTCCGTAAGTCTAAGAAAGTCATATAATTTCAAATACCATCTCATTAAGTGACCGAATGGCGAAACACTGGCTTTATATGTGAAAGCTAGATTATCGTGTCAAGAGCAATATAAAGTATATTTTCGTAATTTGTCGCAAAATAATAAGAAAATTCGGTCTCAAATGAATAGGCCTGGGTGTTGGCAAATGGCGTATTGCTGTCTAGCAGTAGCAGGAAATTCGTGGATCAAACTATGCGGAAGCTGTTCGAGATTAAAATTGTTTTACTTGTCAAAAGGATTTTGTAACTCCTAAATTCCTGGAATGTGAAAGTGGGATGTGTGCAGTCACGCGTATCTCATCTAGGCGCTGCCCATTCTTTATGTTGGCCTATATTGTTGTGAGCAGGGACATTTGTACACCCTCCTAACACCCTACCCCCCAATACCCCCAATCTGAGACCGACACCCCGTCCCAACGCGCCCCCATCTGAGTCTGGGATGCCCTTTTTTGCTTGCCAGACTTTTACGGCAGGGGAACCCCCAAAAATATACCGACACCAAAAAATTGATAATCCTAGAAATAACCTTGGTCGTGAGGGCTACCGTCGTAGGATAAGCGTATATTAGTATAATATTACTGTAATAGAACAACACGGAGGTCGTCCGATATCTTTAAAAGTAGCTAAAACAATGTTAAAATAAACATGAACTAAAACGTTTTTCAAAGCATTTTCCAAATCTTACCTAGAGATTTCCAATATAAGATGTGGGTGTGAGGCGAAGAAGAGTTTGATACAGCTCCGGTCCTGGGCGTAGGCGAAGTAGGCGGCATTTTTGGACTAAAATGTTTTTCAGTTTTTAATTTTTATGATTTCTCTGGTACCAGAGATGATCGTGGGTTGGTAAACCCATGGGTTGGGTCGGGTTGGGTTGGATTGAGTCAGACTTTTTATATTTATGCAATGGTTTATTTACTTTTTCAGAGGCGCCGGATCTCCTTATTTTTTCTCCGGCCACAAAATTTCTTCACTTTTTTATTCATTTTTATTGCAACAGTACTATAGCCTCGGAAATTAACGGTTAATTAATCGATTACTCGTTACCATTTATAATTTTAATTGATTAAAATTCGTTTGATCGATTATTTTGATTATTTGATTGATCGAAAAGAAAATGCCGTCATCATAGCCTATAGCTTAGCCTGTAGCAGTATTACTTTATTGAGTAATTTCTGTTGCCTATCAGCTGACAGCAAAAAACGTACCGGATCTTCAAAATTACGTTCCGGATCTGATGCCAGACGTTCCGGATCTCTTGCCAGGCGTCCCGGATCGGAGATCCCACAACTTCGGCAAGATCTGGCTCAGTTTAACCCCTGTATTTATTTTGAGTTGGGTCATCCCCCACCAAAGTTTTTTTTGGTTGTCAACATATTTTTCGTAAGCTTTTCAAATCTTTACACTGAACATAATACTGCGAATGAGGTTTTTGCTTGTCAGCTTTTTCCGGCAAGGTTTATTAACATTTAGTGGGCAAACACACTAAGAATTACCCCTTTTCTCTCATTACTTTGCATCACACCCACCAACTTCCTATACATTCTTTTCATACCCCTATCAACAATTTTTGGAGCCGCCACTGCTATTGCCGCCGGTATGGGTTGGGCTGGGTTGGAGATTTGATGGGTTGGGTTCGGGGTCAATTCATCGCACGCCAATTGATCGCATGCCAATTGATCGCAATATCAGCGAACGGAGCTTCGCACTAAAAATGCCTTCTGAGACTTCTATAGATCGACATCTTAAGTCCTATTAGAGGTTTAGTAGGGACTGCCCTGTGTGAGAATTGGCCGCAAAAACAGCCGAACATTATAAGATAATACTAGATAAAAATCTTTAAATTTGGTGTAAATGTTCAAAGTAAGTAGCAGCGATTTAACTCTTAATTAAAAAACTTCTATAGCACCACAGTTAAAGCGGGAATGCAGCAAGGCAGACTATGAAACCAATAAACGCATAAAGGGACTTTATTTAACTACAGCTTTGATAGTATAGTAGTATTTCATCATTGATGCGATCAATTGGCCTGCGATCAATTGGCGTGCGATGAATTGACCAGACACCGTTGGGTTGGATTCTGAAAAATGAACCCATATGACATCTCTGACGGCAGGGGCGTAGCAGCCATTTGGAGAACGTGGCCAAATGCCAAGGGCCCCCGACCTGTAAAGAGCCCCCGACCCGAGTCCAAAAAAGGTCGTCAACATTTTTGCAAACTTGCCAGATCGCCTCCTCTGGAAAGATCCCCTTCCCGTTTTTCGCCACGGGCCCCTGAGCATGTTGCTACGCCACTGTCTGACGGGTACTATCTTATTATATAATTCTCGATGTCCGTCCGTCCGTCCGCAACACGGAGGGTATTGCAAGACGCTGTTGTCATTGACAACCAAATATTGTTTAATCAAAACTGTCAACGGAGCGTTTAACGAAGCGTCTTAATTGCAGCTTAAACACCCGTCCCCTTCCCCTCACCCCATCCCTCCCCAATCCCCCAGGCCCCAACCCATTCCCTGCCCCGGCCCCAAACCCCCTTTCCCTTCCCTTTCCCCATCCCCCTTCCCTCTCCCCATCCCCTCCCAATCGCCCCGGCCCAACCCATTCCGACCCCGGCCCCAAACCCCCGTTCCCCTTCCCTCTCCCCATCCCTTTTCCCTCTTCCCATCCCTCTCCCAATCGCCCCGGCCCCAACCCATTCCCCTGCCCCGGCCCCAAACCCCCGTTCCCCTTCCTTTCCCTATCCCCCTTTCCTCTCCCCATCCCTTCCTCAATCGCCCAAGCCCCGTTTCCAAACCTACACAACGCTGCTCCGAAAACCCGTGTACAACCCACTTTCCTCCTCCCAAACCTCCCTTCCTCTTCCAATGCCCTGTCCCCGTTATTATATATATATATATCTCAATACCTATTTTTTAAATTCTACCCCTCAAGTGGGGATTAAATTTTCAGACGCCGTCACCGTACTGGGGATTTTTTAATTTTTGGAAAAGCGTTCTTCAGAAATGATTGCTGTAACGTTTTAAATTTGCTATATCTCAGGCTATATAGGAGATAAAAAGATGAGGTTTGCACCATTGTTTAGATCGTTTATTCCTCTTTCTAACCGTCCGTGCAAAACAAAAAAATTGGGGGTAGAGTCCACTTTACGGCCTAAAATATCACCCTCTCCCCCCGAAAAAGTTTTAAAGCCCCCTAGCAAAATATTTTCAGCGGTAACCCCACTTTGGTCAGCGGAAAAGTTGTAAAGGGATGTCAGGGGAACAAAATAAACCAAAAAGTTTGAAAATCGGTTGACATTTGGAAAAGATCTATCAATTCTAACTCGATGACCCCAATGTTTGAACATAAGTATTATGAGCGAATTTCGCGTAAGTTTTGAATTCTGAGAAAGTTTCCAAATTTTTTTGAATTTGCTACATCTCAGGCTATATAAGAGATAAGAAGATGAGGTTTGCACCATTGTTTAGCTTTTTTATTTTTCTTTCTAACCCTCCGTGCAAAACAAAAAAGTATAGCGTTCACGAGGTTTGCGACAATAAAGTGAGAATGAGGAGCAGGCTATTCGTCGGAGTGAAAAAGCAGCACAGCAAACAGAAGAATCAAGCACTGCATGTCGTTCGACACTGCCAAATCATTATACTAACGTTGACTATCGAGTTTCAGAAAATTCACGCGAATGGGCGTTAACTCGGTTGAAGGAAACCTGGAAAAGGCGGCCAGTTAGGGAAATTAATTGCGCAAAATCCTATTGCATTTGCAAAAAATCGGGTGGTAAAACAGCCAAACTTCCCCGTCATTTTTGACGGGTAAACACCTAGTTCTGATAATATTGCTTTGATTCTTCCGAACTTTAACAATTGAAGTTCGCTAAGGGCCAAATTGCACCTCCGGTCCTTCTAATATTAACTGTTATGTGTCCTAGTAGTAGTTGGCATTAATGTTGTTATTATCATTGCATTCAAACACAAGCTTTTAGCTCTTAAGTAGAATAGCACTCTTAGTATTAATAGTATTCTTTAAGCTCTTAAGTAGAATAGTAACTGGCGTTCTACAGTGTATGTTTTATTCTGTTCTATTTTGTGAACTCTTGTCATTTCAGCTCTCCTACCAGTTTATGCAACGCTAGAAAGCGATAATTTGGAAGAAACAGGAACGCAGATTGCTGACGAAGTGACAAACTTACTTCTACAAAGGAATGTTTCAGTGGGACAGGCCAATCGTGTGTTGGCCATTGTCTTAGCGCAGCGCAGTTGAATAGTATTGCCGTCAAGCGAGGACTAAGCATCGGTCTCTATATATGCCGCAGAAAAGAAAACGACTGTGCAAAACGAGATGAAGAATTTCCTCAAAGAACTCTTCGTTGTATTAACTTAAAAGTAAGTAAGTAAAATCTCGTGTGTTTATATAGCGCCGTGAAAAGCAGCACAGCAGTAGCTGCTTATTCTTAGGCGCTCAGCCTTTCTTAAAATAGCTATAGAAAAGGTATATGATCAGCCAGGCAATAGTCAAAATCTGAAGAGCTGTGAGGCTAGGTTGTTACAACATAAACTTAAAAGTTCTTTCGGTGTAAATCTATGAAAGCGACATCAACAAAGTAAGACAGATATTTCAAAGTTAGTTTCCTGCCGGTAATCCTTACAAATTAAGACTTTATTACTAACTAACGAAACGAAACTAAACTAAAATTATTATTCAAAACTTAGCAAGTGAAGCCTAATCTTCTTACATTCTAAAAATCTTTACAGGAAAAATGTCCAAGAAATCATCTCACCAGATTATATGACCTCATTGAGACATTAGATAACAGTGTGAATATAATTTCTAGTCTTCTTTTCCGCCTGACCTATTAAATGCTTTGTGAATAGATCTCACCTGTGATTGTCTTTCAAAAATAGTCTAACATGTTTATCATCTGTTCCCAAATTGTTCATATGTGTCGATTTGTTCCAAATGTTTACAACTCACGAGTAGTTCTTTCAATTAAGCATTTAGGTCCTTTAAGATATTTGCAACAACAAACTCCAGCTGACAAGAATCGGTTTGTTTTTTAGATATTACTGATTTTCTGGAATATGTTTTATCACTGAGTACCGATATTTTTCTAAATTGCTCAACTGATGTTGGGAATGATGAAGAGCCCAATATAAGCCTAGTGAGCGGAGACATATGGATAATTGTTTGCCTATACAGGACATTGGTACGGTCTCATTTCGAAATAGTGTTCAGGCATGAAATCCAGTTGATAAAAAATATATGGAGCTTTTATAAAAGGTTCAAGGACGAGGGGAAAAGATGGTAAATGGATACCATAAGCGACAATAAGTCTGATTCAACACTCAACTGTAAATAAAATTCTAATGATTTAGGAAGTGTTTGTGACACTGGAGGTTTATTCAAAAGACCTGAGCAAATATACGACCATGATGATTGATGACCTTCGTCAGCGGTTCCCAAACTGTGGTCCGCGGACCGGAGGGGGTTCGCGGAGGATATGGCGGGGGTCCGCGAGAGCCTCCCAAAATATTTAGGGTCAGGGTTAGGGTTAGGCCTTAAAATGACCTTTTTTGCTTGTCACTACATTTAAGAAGGATTATAACCTTTTTTGTTTGTCACTTGTTAAATAATTTGGTCCGCGAGCTAAGCTGGGAACAAAATAGGGGTCTGCGATACAAAAAGTTTGGGAACCTCTGACCTACGTAGTCTACAATAGAACGTAGGACACTTTTAAACTTCAAAAATGCTTGCAGGCTTTGTGCTGAATTATCTTACAGACTGCAGTACTTCACTTTTACGTATTACATAGATTGATACCTCACAGGATGATTAAACGTTTTGGCGTAATTTTTTCTTGAAAGCAAACAAACTTTTAAAAGGGTTGCCTTGGTGACGGCGCAAATTACGCTGCGATAAAACTCAAAGCAAGCAAAACCTCACTGGATGTTGAAACGTTTCTGGCGGAATTTTTTCTTGGAAGCAAACAAACTTTTAAAAGGGTTGCCTTGGTGATGGCGCAAATTACGCTGCGATAAACTCAAAGCAAGCAAAACCTCACTGGATGATTAAACTTTTTGGCGTATTTTTTTCTTGGAAGCAAACAAACTTTTAAAAGGGTTGCCATGGTGACAGCGCAAATTACGCTGCGGCAAACTCAAAGCAAGCAATACGAACGAAAGAGAAAGCTGTAGCAAAGAGTTTCGTAATTTAATTGCACGAATGGCAATATGATATTTTGCTCCCATTTACATATAATGTAATTCGTTTTGCCGAATTTCACCTGGAGCCGGGCGACTTTCGTCCTGGTGAGGTTTCGACCCCTTTAATTTGTAGTTTCATCGGCGCCGGCGGTTTCCTTTTCAGGGTCCGACGATGGACGACATTTTGAGATTAGGAATCTCATCAGGCGAATTTCGCCTTCTGGGTCCCAGATGAGGTCCAGCCCCCTCAAATGCTTCCCTTACGGTGGCCTGGAAACCGGCATCCAGGCACCCGATCATCGTCAGATATTTCGAGAGAAACGATCTCATTTGGTTTCGTAGGTTTGTTTACAGAGAAGGCAAGACACCGGTTGCCGTCAAGTTCGGCGATGGATTACTCACTCGCAGACGACCGCCTTCAAGGATTCGCCGTCTAATTTTCGCACGCGGATAATTTATCCCAGCATCCATGCGGTCCTTCAGCATCCTTTCTGCGTTTTCGCTGACTCTTCGGCAGAACGTCTTCTTGAGGAAGACCGTCTTCTGAAGGGCTCACTGCACTATTTCGACACGGCAGCGACCTCTTTTGTGCCATCTGAGCGGATTTTCTCAAAAGACCAACATCTTCCGTTTCATGTTGATTTGTGAGCGTTGTTGACAGCGCCTTTGATTTTAGCCTTCGCCATGCTACGGCGCTATAGAAGCTGTCCGGTACAATAACCATAACTAATCTTTGGGCAAGCAAGATTAAGTGACACCCCGGAATATTACGCACATGACCTAGGAATAAGCAGCTACTCCGATTCCTATTGGTATAGCAATCTGATACGTTCCTGCCACTACCAACTGCGGAGAGTGCGGTCAATTCGATGGTACTTGCCAGAGAGCGCAGCTATCAAGCTAGTGCGGGCCCCGGTACTGACACGAATTGATTGCTGTAACGGTGTGCTTCTTGGACTTCCGAATACTAGACTGAACCGCCTACAATCAGTGCTGAACCAGGCTGCACGAGTGATCTTCGGTTGTCGCTGGGGTGACCACGTCACTCGTCTCCTTAGAGATCGACTCCACTAGCTCCGTGTTCCACAGCGTATTATCTACAAGCGCTGTTGGCTTACGTATCGGGCTTTGCACGATCCACTCTGTCCCGATTAATTATCTAACTGTGCTTGTACGAAGATCGGCTGTGATTGAGAGGAGATCGGTTCTCAGGTCCAGTCGGAGAGTGCAGTTGTTGGTCCCTCCCCCGTCCAAGACCCCTAAGTTTGGGGAAAGATCATTCGCGCGGGGGAATCCCGCCCTGTGGAACTCTCTTCCAGACAATGTGACTGGAGCAAACTCGGCTGGACTTTTCATTAGAAATTTGAAGACGCATTTATTTAATATTGGATACGAGCTGTGTTAAGCGCTCTTGTAGGCCTTAGCCTTGCCTACTGCGCTATATAAATTGTCAATAAATAAATAAATAAAAGTGCGGATAGCGACAACTTATACAACTATCTTGATATTTTGTTCTTTTTTCTTATTTTTGCTTCCCTAAACCCGATTTAATATAATACGCATTAAAAATTCTTGGTTGGCCTGCCAAGGGGTTAACTTCCAAACCCCCTTGGCTACGCCACTGGCAGCAGTGCCTTCTAAGGTAGTACAGTCGAACTTCATTATAGTGTATACTGGTTTTAACGTACCGCAATTTGATGTTATACCAATTAATTGATTTTACCATTTGATGCGCTACCGCATTGGATGACATTGGGTATAGCGTACCTCGGATATTACGTACTAGATTTTACAGACCCATTAAATGCGATGATATCCTGACTGTAATAATGTAACACTGAAATAGGCCTCGCATATTTCCAAGTGAAAAGAATACGATAGAATTTCAAGAAGGATTTTCAACCATTTTCCAATAATGACAGAATTCCATCGCTCTAATGTAATTTATTGTTCTGATGCAAATTAATTGTAGGCCTGTAACCGTGGTGACAATGTACTGGTAAGTATTAAGCGAGAATAACGTAGAAACTGCCATGGGACAGCTTTAAGCTGAAGTGTTTTAAGATTAAGCATTTCATCTACAGTGACTAGTCGACAATTTGACCCATCACTATCAAATCAAGTGCAAATCAATTTCATATTCTCAGAATAAACTCTAAATTTGTGAAGGGTTCGTCTCAGTATAGGCTAATATTAATTATTATTGCGTGGACAAATGAAAATACGACAGCTCAGTTCCTACAACCAGAGATTAACTATATTTCTGTGCCAACCAAACTTTCCTATACGTCCGTATGCGCTTTGCACAATAATCTTTATTTCTAGTTTCTAGGCAGTGTTAGGAACGATCACATGTAAAATGATTTTGATCAAAGATCAAGATAACTAGAGAGAAATTAATCTCAGATCAGGATCAAAGATCATGAGTGTATATTTGATATAAGATCAGGATCTCTTTACAAGTGATCTAAGGTCATACAATTATATTTATTGTATCATGTATGATGTATGATGTATGATATGATACAAATGTGCACTGTACGATGGGTGTACACTTTTATAATACTAATAAACACAACTGAAACATGGAGTGCAGTTAAACAACAGTTCAAGACAATTTCAGGAACTGTATGTTCACAGTCAGAGTTGAACACGGCAGTTCATTTTCAGCACGAGCAGACGATGTTGAATGCAAGCACCTGGG
This sequence comes from Metaphire vulgaris, assembly GCA_018105865.1. Lineage (NCBI taxonomy): Eukaryota > Metazoa > Annelida > Clitellata > Crassiclitellata > Megascolecidae > Metaphire > Metaphire vulgaris. The sequence goes on along the minus strand of CM030832.1, from coordinate 32,586,461 downwards.
AATTTTCTTGCTCATACTGGTAACAGCAATCAACTACAACTTTTTCATTATCAATCTTATATATTTTGAAAAATTTTCCATCTAAAATGCAAAGAATGTTTCATTTTCCCGCCATTTTACTCAAATACACGGAAAAAGCAGCATAGAATACTTAAAATGCACGGATTGTTTTGATTTTGAGATCAAATGAAATTGATTTTCCCACCATTTTACTCAATACACGGAAACAACAATAATAACATAGAATAGGCCTACCTAATGATTGGTAATAAATTAGTGATGTTTCAAAGGTTAAGTTATCATTTTGTGGTATTTAAAATAACATTTAAGATGTTATTATGGCTCGTCCACAAATGACGTAACGCGCCTAGGGGGCCCCGGACATTTGTTACGAAGTGTGACGAGGGTAGGGGTTCCGTAAATGTGACGTAACGCAACACACAATTTTTAAGTGACGACCTTTTTCTGTTTTTACTTTTCAGGGTATTTGGAGAGGGAAAAATACAAGGATGGCCTTTTATTGCTTGTCAGTATGTTTGGAGAGGGAAAAATAGAAGGATGAATGACCTTTTTTGCTTGTCAAGACTTTTCGGAAGATGAAAAGAGAGTCGGTCCGTTACTACGTCATACTTTAGGAGGTCTGACTTTTGTTACGTCGCGTTACCAGGACCTACCAGAGCGGGGGCAAATGCACAGGGGCCCGGAGTTCTGGAGGGGGCCCGGGCCGATGATATATATGCATAATTAACAATAATAACAATAAAGAAAGAGGGCCCGGCGAGTAAAAGGGGGGCCCGGACCAGAAGACATCAAAAGCATCAAAATGAACAGTGTGAACAGGGGCGTCATTTGGGGAGTGGCAGGCGGCCCCCCAAGGGAAATGAAGAAATAATGTATTAAGTAAATAAATACTGTAAATGTGAAATGTGCAAAAAATCGCCAAAATTGTCCAAAACTTGCCAAAAAATGTCAAACATTTTCAAATTTTACTAAATTGGTCCAAAAATTGCCCAAAATTTGCTTATAATAGTTCAAAGTTTGCCCATAATATGCCATAATTTGATTTGGCCAAATTTGACCAAAAAAATTATCTCGCCCCGAAGAAAAGTGTGAAATGACGCTACTGAGTGTGAAAAAGAGCGACAAGAAAAAAGGTCATCACTAGTTTTCGAGAGTTGCAACATGACATCGTGTCGGTTAATTTGGGTTAAACCAATGACAAGCAAAAAAGGGTCGTCAGCAATTTTTTAATTTTTTCGGGGTCCGCCGGCCATTGTGCACAGGGGCCCGAAATTTCTCTCGGCGGGCCTGCGCGTTACGTATCTGAGGAGGAGTCAAAAAGTGCCAAAATCGCGTTACGTCATTTATGGACGACCCCTAACACATTACTAGTATACCATATGATCACTTATTTGCAAATAAGAGAAGAGAGAGAATGCGTATAGTTTGATCTTCGGCTACTTCTGCTGATAATAAAGATCAAAATCACCGAAAAAGTGATTAAAAGTCAGAGTCAAAGATTACTATTACAAACTGATCCAGATCAAAGTGAAAGATCATGAATTATGATCTTAGATCATATGATCTAAGATCGCTCCTAACACTGTTTCTACAGTGTAGGTCAGTCTGATCATTAACATAATCAGACTGACATAGAAATAAAGATTATGATAAGACAAGCAACATGCAAATGAAATTAAATTTTTTTGTATGTTGCTTTTCTTAGCATCGGCTTAGCTTGTGTTCTCTGTGGTACGCGAAAATTGCAACTCTACTGGATTTCAGTAGGAATCTTTAGAAAATGGTTCGAGGCCTCGGTTTATTGGTTTATCTGCAATATTTTATTTCGCATTCCCATGTTTTGCGAAGGTCAAAATCAATACATAAACAGTTCAACACCCATAGGCGTAAACTTCTACAAGGCCGCAATGCTCGAGCCCCCTCACTGTTTGAAAAGTTAGACTATGGAAGGAAAGAGGAAAGGTATCTGGTTGGGCCCCCACTTTTTACATCCAAATTTTCGTTTAAATTTTCGTCTAAATGTACGCCCATATATTAAGTAAATTTTGGTTTCACGACAGCCTGATATATTTCCGTAATATTCTACCTCTGATGATAAGAACTGTAGCACAGTTTTGCATTTCTGACTTCTACGATTTACAATTTAATGCCATTCTAATAATTAATCGCCAGTCAGCGATTTTATTAATTTGGGGGGCGTTTTTTGCTCATCAAGACATTTTGTCAACAAGTTAGAGGCGCAATCCCTCTTTTGCCCCGGACGCTGGCAACCCGCGCTTTTAAAAATACAGAACACTGCCTGTAAGATAATTAATTAACGCATTATGTCCAAATAGACTGAAATTTAAAAATCTACACATAAGCTAGCCATTCTATCTAGACTTCGGCTTCCTGCATTCAGTGGCGTAGCCAGGTTTTAACACCAGAGGGAGCGGCGAGCATGCTCACCTTTTCAATCCACATCAAAAGGCGCCGCCACATCGAATTTTTTAATTTTTTCCCAGACAAGTCAGAAAGTATTGACGAACAAAAACGGCCCCCATGACAAAAGAGACGGTTTCATTATTTATCCAATATTGTTAATTTATATTTTCAATATATTTAATTTATTAGTTCATTACACATTTCCTAAAACGAAAAAGGCGCCACCTCAGAAAATGTCCTCAGAGAGCGGTCGCTTCCTCTGTATCCCCAGCTAGACCGCTGCCTGTATTTCGTTTTAAACGAAAACTGTCGAACAGTAATAAGTAGAAATATAGAATTGATGAGTAAACACAGAAACCGTTAGACCGCGTAGTAATTTCCGTTTCGATCCAAGACACCACCATTACGGCGCTGGAGGCTCAGCATTGCCGGTCAATATTAAATGTCGTCGATCATTAGAAGACCATCTGTTGGCAGTTGACCATCGCGGTGAAAAGCTCTAATCGCGGAAATTTAAAACGCGCCGATGCTGGGTTGCGGCTAATTTGGAAGTCTGATATTGTTTGGCAGATGGAGGCCGGGCAGCAGTCTACGCCAGTGATGCCAGTGCAGGGTTCCCACAGATCTGGGGTTTCGGCCCTCATCTGAGGATCTGGGCTTTTATCGGATCTGGGCTTTTTAAAAAGTTCTTGAAAAGACATTATTTTTGCAATCTTTGGCATTTGGAGTCTTTGAATTTGCCTCTGCTCAGCACTCTTTCTATGTGCATTTTCATTTTTTAGGAACAGATGACTGTTCAAGTTATTAGGTGGCCTCCGTGAGAAATTGACATTTTTGAGCTTCGAAAGTGGTCCGCGCGAAACAAATGGGTCTGCGAACCTCTGGATTAGAAGCTTTAACTATAAGTATAAGCGATGCCTGATCACTTACAAGACCCTTCACATCACCTGTCAGGAGTACATATCTATACTTGTACGCAGGGCAACGACGAACAGTTTTAGTTAAACTATTTAGTTACTAACTAAAATTTTTCAGTTAAGCTATCATTTTAACTAAACTGTTTATATTTAATTACACTATGGAGATAACTAAAAAATTAGTTAAACTTTTAGTTAGCAACTAATTAGTCCACTAGTTGCCCATCACTGTGAGTTTGTTGCACGGGCGTAGTGATTGTGAAGCATTCTTTCATATGATCAACTATTGATCTTGGCAATGCTATAGATCAGGGGTGCACAACCCGTGGCCCGCGGGCCACTGGTGGCGATTTTTTGTGGCCCACGGACGTTTCCAGGATTTCAATGGAAAGTGGCCCCGAAGGCTTTAAAGTGGCCCCGAAGGCTTTCTTGCTTTCATACTGGCGCTACACTTTACCGGTAAATCTTGTTATTATTTATTATTATTTTGCCCTTGCTGTTAAGAAATTCGCAAATTTCTGCTATCAGTTCAACAAAGCATTTTACAATTATATTCGTCCTCTGCTGTCTCACATCTGTGTAATGTGGTATGTCATGGTAAGAAGCTCCAGTCTCTTCTATAAATAACCTGAATTGATGGCGACTTAGACCATTGGAATGAATGGCTTCTTCTGTAGCGCTAATATGAGAGCAAGAAAGCCTTCGGGCCACTTTAAAGCCTTCGCGACTATTTGGAAGCACATAATTGTGTGAACAACCATATTATGTAATGAAATTGAAGAAAAATGTTCTAAGGTTTAGGTTGAGTGCTTGGTTTTGAAAGTTGCAACAAGTGAACGGCCACAAAATATGAATAAGATTGTTAAAGACGTTCAGTCTCAACAACTCCATTGGCTATAAAAAAGGCGATTGACTTTTGCTTTTTAAATTTTATGATTTAATAATTGAACATGGTCATAGTATTTTGTATTAACAAGACCTTAACCTTTAATTCTACATTTGAATTACTAATCATTTCAATTTCATTTGTTGCTACTGGATTGATTGTATTAACCAGAAATTCTATTAATTCCATTAGTCCTGTCGAATTATATTTTATCCACAACCATATTACATATTGCTATTAACGGTTACTGTCAAGTGTCAACGTGGTACTTCTGCACTAGAACAAGTGCGGTGGCCCGCGGAATCTTGGAACCGAAAAATGTGGCCCTTCGTCCTTAAAAGGTTGTGCATCCCTGCTATAGAGCCTATCAATGCCATTTGGTCGATTTGCTCGCGAAAACCGTCGCCGAGTGATTCATAGGCGTCTAACAATTGTTCCAGAGCTCCTTCACTTTTGAGGTTTTTCTCCTCGAGAATGTCCATCATGGCGTCATGGAAAAGATAAAAGCCAGTGACCAGTCATCTACCAAAAATTCAAAAAGCAACTTGTGGAGCGCATCTTCAACGAAATAATTCAACCGTTGAACGAAGTTCAGCTTGACAATTCCGAGTTTGCGTGCATCGAATCGATCGTGTTCTTCGAGCCAGGTCAGTTGGAAACGTGTTTTATCTGAATCAGGGGGCGGAAGATGGCAGAGTGGGTTACGTGCTGGAGCGTCAGGCTGACGGAGCGGGTTCGAGCCCCGTTAGTGCCCCTAGTGGCTTTCACACAGGCAGTAATGCCTTCTAAGCCACTTATCATGTTAAGAACCAATCATGCTAAGAACATTAAAAAATCTAATATGGCGAGCACATTTTTAAGTTCAATGCGCACTTCATATGACACACAGGGTCATCTTTTGACTTTTGGACGCCCACTCACAGAAATCCATTACGATAACACACGACACCATGAAGATCAAGGAAAATTGAAAACATGACGACATGTTCAATACTCAGTGTTTATATTTCATTTGAGCACATCAGAAATTTTGGGCATTTTTATCAATAACTTCTTCTCGGACATCTCCTTTTTCTGTTCTTCAGCACGCCTTTTAGCTCCATTAACCTTCTTATAATATGGAATACCCGACATTTTTATCCTATTTTTCTGCAAATATTGCAATGCACTATTATAAACAAATTGTGATAAAATGCAAATAATTTGAAAGAAATAGAGAGGATTGCAAAAGGGCAAAATCTAAACAACAGTATGATCTTGAAAAAGTTGACTGAATTTAAATTTAACTAAGAAACATAATAACCTGAATTTAAGTTCAAATTCTGCACTGCATAAACCCGAGTTCGTGTGACCGACCGCAGATATCTTTTCGGGAATTGCAAGAAGGGAAATTGCGACTTCGATTATGTTCGCAGTCCACAATCTATTGACATTTTGTCTGTGGGTCTGACACACACACACAGCCGGTGGCTATAGCTCAGTGTTTCTCAAACTGTGGGTCGCAGGGATCAGTCGCGGGGTAGAGCGAAATTACACTTAGATTGAAAAGTGTCACTTTCTAACCAATACCACAATATCACAAACCTTGACAGTTGTAAGTAGACTTAAGTTTAAAGAAATATAGATGCCTGCAACGCTCCATATGCGGCTTGTATTAAAATGATTAGTGCTCTATCTAATTTAGTTGACAATATTTTTGCAGGGTCGCGGCATGTTACATAGCCGCTAAAGGGAGTCGCAAAGTTCCAAAATGTTTCTCTTTTCCTGCTTCTCCCTTTAGTATCCTAATTAGGACTGCGAGTTCGAAAATTTCCGGAAATTTCCTGCGGAATTTTTTCGGAATTTTTCGGGAAAATAGCGAAACTTTTTTCCGAAAAATTCCAGAAATGTTTATTACTATTTATTATCATTATTACTATTTATTATTATTATTGTTATTATTATTATTATTATTATTATTATTATTAATATTATTATTATTATTATTATTATTAATTACTATTACTATTATTATTATTGTTGTTATTAGGCCTACTATTTATTATTTATTACTATTCATTTGTTAGGCATTTGTTAACAACAAAGCTAAAATTGTAGAGTCAGTATTGTCAGTAGCTGCAAAAATAATGCTTTTATTCATTTTTTGTCCTAACGTCACCTATACAGTATAATTAGGTTGCGAAATATGTTAGTATGATTAGGGTTAATATTGTTTTGTTTTAGCGATATGTGCCATAACATATAATAAAACTTCGTCCTAACGTCACCTAATTTTACTGATATGAGCGCTAATTAACAGCATACATGAACTTACAGTAGCAGTCAAAAGTAATTGCCACAGTAAGAAATTCATTAAATTTCATACCATGGTCAATTTATAAAAGGCTTCTAATTTTTTATCAGGAATCGTTATAGATTAGTTGCTAAGGCACCTTGGTAACAGATTTTGGCAGTTTATTTATTAACCCTAATCATACTGAGTGGGGTCATTTTGGACCCCAGACGCATAATCAGTTCAATATTTTTTTAATGGTTCAGAATTTTTTCACCAAACTTTAGGAGTTTGTCACATATATGTCTACCTTTCTAGAAAACATATTGAAGTAGTTAAGAGTCGTAGTAAAACTGGAGAGGTATCGTCTAAAAATTGTTGGGGTCCGAAAAGACCCCAGAGCTTTTTATTGTAAATTTTTAAATTCTGTTTATATTTTATGTTTTCTTTTATTTATAACATGTATTTCGATGATATTCAGAGTAAGACATGTCTAGTAGACCTACCTGAGACAATTCATTATCTAAAACCAGCCGAAATTCTGACTTTATTAGAGAAAGATTCTAGTACAGATGAAAGTGACTTTAGCGATCCAGAAACGAACTCAGGTGAAGCTCAAGATCATGTATCTGAAGTTTCTGATATACCGGACACTGAAACTGCAAGTGATTCTGAAGTGGAGAATGTTTGAATTCCTAATAGACAAGAATCTGACAGAAGAGGAGCATTATGAGGTCGTTGAAACAATAAAGAGACAGAGCGAGGCAGAGGTTGTGGAAGAGGCAGAGGCCGTGGAAGAGGTAGAGGTCGAATAGAGAGAGACAGTGGCATAGCCCTAGGAGTGCTCTAGGAGTGATGATCATGATACTTGGTAAAGATGGCACTGTGCGGATAAAGACACAGCCAGCTCCGGGAAGAAGAGGTGGACAGAATATTGTAAGGCAGGCTGCCGTGATTACAGCAGAAGCTCGATGTTCCAGTATTACTGAAGCCTTTCGACTTTTTCTTACTCAGTCAATTGTTATTCAAGTTGTCCAAGAAACCAATCGAGAAGGTGACAAGAGCATTTATGAGTGGAATCTTCATCCTGAAAGTCCTAAAGAGTGGAAAGATGTTGATGAAACCGAGATTTATGCTTGGATCGGTCTGTGCATCTTAGCAGGTATCCAGAAATTAAACTTCGAGCCTGTATTATCTCTGTGGTCAAATGCTGTCGAAGGAAGGCCAATATTCAGAGCAGTGATGTTGCGTGATAGATTTCAGGCCACAATGGAGTGTACGAGGTTTGATAATAGGAACACTAGAGATCATGTATCTGATGAACACTATGAAATGAACACTATCTGATTACAGATAAATTAGCTGCGTTTTCTGATATTTGGAATATGTTTCAAGCACAACTTCCTAAAATGTACATTCCAGGACCTGATCTGTGCGTTGATGAACAGTTGGTTGTTTATAGAGGTTGTTGCCGGAAACCAGCCAAATATGGAGTAAAAATCTGGTGGCCATGTGATTCGGAGTCAAGGACAAAGGACAAGTTTATACTGGGCGCAGAGCTAAAGAGCAACAAGAAGTTGTGAGCAGCAGTTTGTCTGTGACAGCTGCATATAAGCTATTATGCAGATTATATATCAATAAAGAATTTGTGTGTGACAGTTGCATTGAATGATCTATGCAAACATTTACAATTTTTAGAAAGTTAATTTTCATGACGACTAAAAACTATATCTTTTAGTTTTATGGTATAAACAGGTGAGATAGGTCTACAAAAGACATTGATTTATGTCTTTTATAATTAATTTTACTCATTTAACAACTGTTTTTATACTGAAGAGACTTGTTGTAAGCCAAATCATAGAAAGGTTTGTATTAATAACATGGGAATTCATTGGGGTCGTTTTGGACCCCACTCAGTATAATTAGGTTGCGAAATATGTTAGAATTGATTAGGGTTAATATTGTTTTGTTTTAGCGATATGTGCCATAACATATAATAAAACTTCGTATTTTAGGTGTAGTAATCACTGTTGTGGGGCGGGAAGATAGATGAGTGGTAATATCACTGGGCAGGCACGCCGACGACACGGGTTCAATCCCGTAGGAGCCCCTAAGGTCGACTCAGCCTTAATCGCTAGAGGGCGGTAGTAACATCAAATGAGTAGCAATGGCAACATTGCGAAAGTAACTATAGGTTCGGCGGAAGAGACTGGCCACCGTCCGCCGATGTATGGCTTAGCCACCTATGGGCTGTTGGCTACAAAATACGGGGATCAGCACCGGACCCTACGGGCATTGAGCCTACGGGTGAAACCTTTACTTTTTACTTTTAATCACTGTTGTCCATCCCATCATGTTAGATGCACCATCACACCCAAACCCCACACAATTCTTTAATGACAATCCTTACTGTGTTCACCGCAGCCCTGAGCAATTGTTCATGTGAATTGTGAACATAGAATTCAGCAAATACCTATTTCTGTAACAATTTACTTAAAATTTGATCAGAATCCACCTTGAAACCCATAAATAATGGCAAAGATGCCAAAAAATTTCTGGGAGCCAGACCGTTGTTAGGATGCCAAAATAATGCCAAATAATACCAAGGATGCCATACTCAATGTCGGAGGCCAAACCATCTTTAAAGATGCCAGAATCGAGCTTTTTGGCCTCCAAGGATGCCAGTTGGCAACCCTGACACACACACACACACATACACACACGCCCAAACAAACACACGGGTACGCCAAATGCAGTACCTAGTACGGCACTCTCCTCGGAATCGCACAGGTAGCATGCTTTGACTTTTCGTGGACGTGATAAACTTCTCGCTAAACAATAACAGACATGAAATTGTATTCAACGCAACAAAAATTTTGCGATGAATCAATAATGATGAAAGCGGTTTCTGAACAGCCTTGATGTCAGAATAATTAGAAATGTAAAAATTCAACTTCGTTGATTAGTCTTTGATCACGATAGTTAGATAGCTAGTAGTTCACGTAGAAGACAAAAATTTACTCAGTTAAAAATTCAATTATTGATTCAAGTACATAGAGTGTTTGCTTGTACAGCTTCTTATTTTTCAGCGCTACACTCAGCGTTCAGTTTGAAGCAAGACTGTTCTTGTTTGATCAGTCTATAAAATGCTCGCTAACTCGCAATCCCTGACAGATTCAATTATAGCTAAATACGATACACACTTCATTGCTAAAATATTTCTTACTGCTAAAATTTGTATCCTGGACAAGACTTTTTAAAGAATTGAATCGGATATTTGCTTTCAGAATTGTCCAGTTTACGCTCTCTGAAACCTTGCCTTCAATTAGCGGTTGTAGCAACAGTGCCTTCTAAGGCAGTAATGCAGTACAGACGAACTTCATTATAGCGTATTTTGGGTTATAACGTACCGCAATGTACTGTTTTATTTGATGCAATACCGTATTGCAGCGGTTCTCAAACCGTGGTCCGCGGACCAAAAGTGGTCCGCGAGATGGGGTCTTGTGGTTCGCGGCAGATTCTGAAAAAAACGTTAATACAAATAAGACGTATTTCAGTATGTTGCGATAGTGGTCTTTTTGCTTGTCAGTTGCCATGATTTTTCTCAGGTGGTCCGCGAGAAATTTCTGATCTTCAAAAGTGGTCCGCGAGACAAAGGGGTCTGAGAACCACTGCCGTATTGGATGGCTTGGATATAACGTACCTCGTATATTACGTACTAAAGTTCACAGACCCACTAAATGCGTTATAAAGACGTTATACTGTAGTTGAGAACTAGTGAGGCGTGAATTACATTACTAGAAACTCTGAAATAGGTCCCGAATATTTCCAAGTGAAAAGAATACGATAGAATTTCAAGAAGGGTTTTTTAACATTTTCAGATAATGACATAATTCCATCGCTTTAATAATTTATTATTCTTATGCAAATTAATTGTAGGCCTATAACTGTAGATACTGTACTGGCCAGTATTAAGCGATAATAACGTAGAAACTGCCATGGCAAAGTTTTAAGATGAAGTGCAACACAAGACATTCTTTCATCTCCAGTGACTAGTCGACAATTTGGCCCAAGAACTTAGTTAACATCACTATCAAAAAATGCAAATCAATTTCATATTCTCAGAATAAACTCTAAATTTGTGAAGGGTTCGTCTCAATATAATATTAATTATAAATATTGCGTGGACAAATGAAAATACGACAGTTCAGTTTCTACAACTACAGACTATGGTTCTGTGATGGCCAAACTTTCCCCTGCGCCTGTATGCACGATAACCTTAACGTCTAGTTATGTTGATAACGTCTGATTATTTTGATTTTATTCGTATGTTGCTTTGCTTAGCATTAGCTTAACTGATGTTTTGTGTGGCACGCAAAAGTTGCAACTCTATTGGATTTCAGTCAGAATCTTTAGAAAATGTTTTGATGGCGCGGTTTCTTGGTTTATCTGCTATATTTCCATGTTTTGTAGCGGTCAATATCAAGACACATAGGCCCAACCCATAAGCGTAAACTTACAAGGCCGCTACGCTCGATCCCTCTCACTTTGAGAGTCCAGGTCAGTGAAGGAAAGGAAAAGGTAAAGGGTTGGCATCCACTTTTTCCGTCTAATATATTTTGTGATATAATGAATGCTTAATATGAGAATTTGATGTACTCAAGTATTTAAGTTAACTGATATGATGTTCTGTTGTTGGAAATAAACCAAGTTTCATATTTCATAAATTATCGTCCAAATTTACGCCCTTGTAATGAGTGAATTTGGGTTTCAATGCATCCTGGCATATTTTCGTAACGTTTCTCTCAAATAATAAGAACAGTTTTGCATTTCTGGCCTCTCAGATTTACAATTTCAATCCCATTCTAATAATCGCCAGTCATCGATTTTATCAACTTGGTGGGGGCGTTTTTGCCTATCAAGACATTATGGCGACACGTTAGAGGCGCAATCTCTCTTGCCCCGGACACTGGCAACCCACGCTACGCCACTGTAAGAGCCCGGATCATCTATAATAAAGCTTAAATTTTAGAAATGTTAACGATACAGGCTCGCTAAAATACCGAAAAATAATGGATATGGCCTTCTTTTGAAAAAGCTTTGGAACCACTGTTCTGCGCTTACAAGATCCGAATGCACCACATAACATAGGAACTTCTGTAGCGCCATCTTAGTAACACGCTTGGCATCAGTCAAGAGTCTAGACATTCGTTTCGTGGTCTTGAGCTGTCGTCTTCTTGGTTTTATCGCCCGCAAGAGCCACGAATCGCTGCAAGTACGTGGACGATTGTGTCTGTTCCGTTATCGACTGGACGTCGCCTCTTCCGGCGAATAGCTCCTTAAACGTGTCCCGGAACTGTCGACTCATGCCGCAGTAGATGAAGAAGTTCAGCGGGTAACTGAGTAGGATGAATAGGTTGATGACTAGAGAGATGTCGGTGATAGTTTCGCTCGAAAATATCCGAACGTCCCAGGCGTTGTTGCAGATCAGAGCGATCAGAAAGACCGCCAACGGAAACTCGACAAGGAGGAAAAGTCCCACGACAGAAACCAGCATCATCGTCGTCGAGTTGCTCTCCTGGAGTCGCTTGCTCTCCGCCCGCCGGTTCTGACGCAGCAGCTGGCTGCGTCGGCGCTGGGCGACCTTGAGAGCGTGGACGAGGATGGCGTTCAGGACCACCAGGGAAGTACACGGCACCAGGTGGATGAAAACGACGCGAAGCCAATAGTAGACGTTGTAGAAGACGCCCGGGTTGAGACCGACGAAGAACGAGTACTGTTCGTAGCAGCCCGTGACGAAGGTACGCGGTTCCACGACGGAATTCAGTTCGACTGGGAAGAAGTCGTATTCAGTGAAGCGACAGAGCTGCGACGCAAGAGAAGACACGTACACTCCGACGACGACCAGCACTGCGTTCCGGATGGTACACAGCCTCTTGGCCGCAATCGAATGACACACGTACACGTATCTGTTATAACAGATACAGCAATGGTCAATGGTCAATCATCTATAGTACTATTGCTACCTCTACTAGACCTACTACTACTAGGGCCTACTATTACAGCTACTACTACGAGTAGTCGTAGTAGCAGTTGTACCATTACTACTACTAGTCTGCTTCTATACTACTACTACAACTACTCCAACTACTACTACCGCTGCTATGCTACAACAACAACAACTACTACTACTGTTATTACTATTACTATACTACTACTACTACTTCTACTGTTACTATTGCTGTTTCTATTGCTAATGCTACTACTATCACTACTAGTACCACAACCCATTCTACTACTACAGCTGCAACTATAATTACTACAACTGCTACTACTGGTAGTACTACTTTTACTACTACTGCTACTACTCCCTCTACGTTGGAATTTGAAATTTCGAAGGTTTTAAATGTAAGGAAAGCTAAGGACTTCATGCTATTTTTGCGTTACAGCATATTGCTATCAGTTCAAATGCAGGTTCAAATTAAACCTACGCAATTACTTTCGCGTAAAAGCAAATGAACCCAAAAACGCTAACTGGCGACAACATTTAAATAGATGAGCGATTATAAATCGCATTCAAGCGTTTTATTCTGCTTGACAGAATTTTCACTTTTCCTTACATTGAAAGGTGTTGACGCTGCAATTCTATTGCTATAGAGCTCATCTACGCTGCATTATGGAATTATTAAGCCCATATGAATGGAAAAAATTCAGCAACTATGAAATAGAAATTTGCCCACATATTTGACATCATCGTCGTCATCATGGTTGCTTCTGTCTGCTCATTAGCAGCAATTTCCGTTCTTAATCTCTTTCCATCGATTACTACTATATTCGATATCCTTGTTTCATGTCCTTCCATCATCCTCATATTCTCCGTTCACTGGTCAGGACTGGACGGTATATCAGGGATATTTTTACACCCCCTAACATCCCAACATCCCCAATCTGAGACCGACACTCTCAATCCAGGGATATTTTTACACCCCAACACCCCAAAAACCCTGAATTTGAGACCCTGACACCCCTTCCAATCTGAGGCAGGGATGAACTTTTTCTTTGCTTGTCAGACTTTTTGGGAGACTTGATAAGGTTTTCTGCTTGTCAGACTTTTTCGGCTGAGAACCCAAAATTCCGACACCCCCAAATTTTCCCGACACCCCTCCCCCCAATTCACAATCCTAGAAATAACCCTGCGGTATATCGAGGCGACCGCAACTCAAATTGAACATCCGCTCTCAGCAACCTAGCCTGCGCTCGAAGATCTTCCGCCGTGTTTGATTCCACCGTTGTCTTCTGGCAGAGTTGGTCCACGGCACCTTATTCCGTATTATTCGGTGCAACCCAAGAGGTTTCCCTGCCCAGGACTTCCCCATCCGCCATCCGGGGTGACGCGCCTCTACGCCGTTTCACCCAAAGGGCGAATGAATTTTCTTCAGAAATCTAAATACTCACAACAATGTTTCGATGAAGAATAGGCCTAACATCTGAAAGTGCACTTTTATTTTCAACGCAGACAGTTTTTCCTTTGAACCATTATTAGATGGTCGAAAAAATTAATCTATTTAACGAAGTCTGCAAGAATTCAGTGAATTTACCGTTGTACCGCCAGAGCTACCGTAAGCCAGATCGAAGCAGTGTGCGATACGATCGGCATGTACTCAGTCAGGCAGAAGTAGAGAAAGCAGAGTCGGTAGGGGATCCAGTCGGCGTATCTCCCCGTGGTGTAGAAGCCGACGTAGAAAGGCAGAGGCCAGAGACCGGTCAGAGTGTCCGAGACAGCCATAGCCACGAGCAGTACGTTGGTCGGACTTCGGACGGTCTTTTTCATCAGAATCAGGCAGACGAGACAGTTGGTGACCAGGGTCACGAGGACCAGAGGAGGGGCGACGTACCCGTTGATGAAGACTTCCAGGGGATTTGCGTCGAAATGGTGGGGTCCGATGCATTCCTGTTCGAGGGTGTCGTTGCGACAGATGTCCTCGTTCCACAGCGCTGCCCTGTAGCGCTCCTCCCAATCGTCGTCGTCGTCGACGTCGTAGGTGGAGTTCGGCTTTGCTTTGATTATTATCTTCTTTGTCGAAGTAGTTGGAAACGAATCTTCAGCGTTTGTATTCATGTCCGTCAATGCGTAATATTCACAGTCCTGGTTTGTTGAATAACTTGAAAGCACTGTCAAAGTGATTTCAATAGCGAGCGAGAAAGAAAGAGAGAGCGACAGCGACACAGAGAAATACAGGGACAGAGGCAGACAGAGAGACAGAGGACCCGCGGAGAAGAAAAGTACTGTGGATCAGGGTTATTTCTAGGATTGTGAATTTTGGGGGTGTCGATAAAATGTGGGGGTGTTCTGGGCTATTTAGTATGCCTTTACTATGGTTGTATGGTTACCAGCCTCAAATTTTCGGGGTGTCGACCTCAAATTGGAGGGGTGGTGTTGGAGGGGGCGTTAGGGTGTGTAAAAATATATCCCTGCTGTGGATGGACCCCGCGGAGAAGAAAAGTACTGTGGATGGACCCCCTCTCCAACGGATTTGCGCCAAAATGGCAGAGGCCGATCACGCGGGCGGTGTTTGCAGTGGCAGTGGGTTCTGCCTGAGCATAATCTTCGTATTGGCTTCTTTGGCGTTGTTCTGAGCTGAGCAATGTACTTTGCGGTGTTAGATCAGTTGCGATTTCGACGGTTCTGATGGTGAATCCGTCGAGGTTAATTAATTGTTTCAGATAATTATGTAATCGGAATTTTGCGTCACTGCGTTGTAGGCTATTCGTGTATTGTATATTCGATTTTGCGTTTCGTTGTCGCGGCAGTTACACCGACCGACCAATATTTCTCTATATTTGACGTCGGTAACGGCGAGGCATCGGTTACTTCATTCGGCGTATCCGATGAACAATTCGCGTCAGATGACAAATGTCAGTCTGTCGTGAAACATTTCTGGCACCGAAATCAGACACGAATCCTTCCAGATCTAGAACAGAAAAATGCTCAACATGAATCGTCATTGGGATCTGAAGTGCAAGAGTTCATCAAACCAAAACAGTGCAATCGATAGGATACCAGTTTTAACCGGAACCAGCCACTCATGGACAAATCAATGGAGTTTCAACACTGAATAACCTGACGGAGTCACGGGCACGAATATTTGACTATGACTTTAAGTTCTTTAACTATGACTATGACTTTAACATAAGTAATACTTGAAACAATAAAGGAATTCAAAAGTTGCCTAGGAAAACTGGGCTATCAAATGGTAAGAATTGTTACAATGGTTTTAACACAGACTAATGCCGCTTGAATCACTTAAAATCGCATTACTACTACTACTACTACTACTACTACTACTACTACTACTACTACTACTACTACTACTACTACTACTACTACTACTACCACTACCACTACTACTGTTACTACTGCTACTACTCTAAAACGAATATCGATTGATGCTAAATGTTCTATTAGAATGGCGCTAAAGAAGTTTTATGAATTATGATTTATTAATTTATTTATTCGAGCTGCTAAGTCCAATCGTAAAACAATTGCGCAAAATGGGCATCAGAATCACGGACATTACAGTAGTAGCGCATCCACTTGGGTACTGGGTTATGAGAATTTCTGACCCCAACCCCTATTTTACGGCTGGGACTGGTCGTGGGATTTGGTCAAAATTGACGATAGATTTTTTATTTGTTTTCAATTGCCAACACGATGGTTGGATTATAAAGGAAGCCTACGGAGAAGCTACATGCAGAAGAGCCGTCATGACTAAGTCATTTGGGCGAATAGCGACAGAGCTTTCCTAATAATATTGAAGATGAACGGTTTCTGTTATGCACCGGAATTCTGATAACAGACATATCATCGTTTCGCCTGCGGTTAACTAATGGAACACGTCAGTGTGGGAAATTTTTACAGGAACATTTCTCGGAATTCGTGACAACGGAATCTTCATTAGACGACGAACGAGGGGTCAGAAACTGAGAAGAAATATTATCTCTAAGTGGATAGCTAATACGCAGCCGCTTATAGAACAACGCATTGCAAAGCAAAACAATAGCTCAGAGCCTCAGATAAGACCGGTTAATAATACTAATAATCAGGCTTTTTCCAGGAATTTGCGTTTGGAGGGTGTCCCAAAATTGCGGGATGGGTGTTCATGTCCACTTTTGAGTCTTATACGACTAGTTTTTGTATAATAATACTAATAATAATAATAATA
This sequence comes from Metaphire vulgaris, assembly GCA_018105865.1. Taxonomy (NCBI): domain Eukaryota; kingdom Metazoa; phylum Annelida; class Clitellata; order Crassiclitellata; family Megascolecidae; genus Metaphire; species Metaphire vulgaris. Next base: position 32,569,718 of record CM030832.1, on the reverse strand, counting down.
ATAATAATAATAATAATAATAATAATAATAATAATAATAATAACGTGATTTTAAGTGGTTTTGTATCACCTGCAAACTGAAATTTCTGATTTGAACATGTTACAGTATAATACGCAGTACAAAACAGCTGCATCATAACACCACTGACCTTCACAGCAGCCTCATACTACTTTTAACATATGTCTGTCTGGGTGATAGCCAACACCACTCCTGGCAGGGGTGTGGGGGCAGAGGAGAGTCTGTCAAAAACCAGGGGATGTAACCCCCGCTGGAGTGTAGATAAATAATTGATGATGATGATGATGATGATGATAATAATAATAATCAGGGCGTAGCGACGGGTGGTATATATATATACTCCCAAATCAGTCTAGCTTAAAGTTTTTATGTGATTTATATGTGGTTATATGTAGCTTATATGGTTTATAGTTAAGGTTTATACCTCCCCAATATTTATACCCTCCCAAATGAAATTCCTGGCTACGCCCCTGATAATATTAATAATAATTTCTGGATATTAAGTGGTTCAGTAGGATTTCTCTTGTGTTAACAACCACTGTAAATACACAAAACACTGTAGATACGCTGCTATATGCCTACACCGCAAAACTCAATTTAGAGTTTCTTATTTTTCGAACGGCTTACGTGCTTCGCCACCCCATCTACACACCTCCACCCCCTCAGCCCACACCCACCACCACGAGCACGGTTAAGACTGCCTTTGGAATACATCGATATCATTAGGCGCCTGGAAAATATTCTTGGTTTTATCAAAATTATTGTCGAATATTTCAAGGCCAGATTAGTAAGTAAGCAGCGTGTTCCGTACATACTCGGGGACCATGGCTGGGCTGTATTTTTTGGGAGGGGTGGGGGAGGAAATTTCGTTGCGTCGAGATTTACTGATGCTGGAGAGACTAGCAACTTGACAACCGGACCCCGCGTTTTCGCTGCAGTAGCGCCTATACATAAATGGTCACGCGTTCGCCACATGCGTGCCACTTCGGGTCGTTGCCAGTGGCAACGCTGTGCGTGACGCTTAGCCGTAGACGTAGATTAGCAAAACCTGGCAGAATTGTTTGTCATTCTTCGCACGACTGGAAATAGATTTTTGTCTTCGATATCGCAGTTTGAATAAGATTCATTGTAATTGCTTCCGCGTATAAAGAAGACTTAGAAGCATTAGTGTGGACACGGGAGGCACCATGGGCCCATCGCCGCCACCCCTCTGGTCCCCCGCCACCGGTTCAAGCTAGGAACAGTCGTGGGATTTGTGCAAAAACCGATGAGAAACTTTAATCTGGGTGGGGGTGATTATCGGCAAATTCGATAAACTAACCTAACTTGTAATTTATTTATTTATTTATTTATACTGGACAATTTATTCGGCGCCGTAGGCATAACTAAAACTAAAGTCAAAGGCACCTAACAACAAAAAAAAAAATTCTGAACAGATGCGTCTTAATACTCTTTAGGAACGCTCCGGACGTGGTCTCCATAGTGACCTCCTTCGGTAAGGTGTTCCACAGCACTGGATTGCCTCTCCGAAAGGATCTGTCCCCGAAGACTATAGCCTTTGCCGGAGGAGGGACCAGCAGCGGATTGCGAATCCTCGACCGAAGCTGTGAGCGCCGTTGCGCTGATGGAGCAGGTTGTATCAGGTCACGTAGATAGGTGGGGCAGTGCGGGTCGTACAGAGTCCGAAACGTGAGCCAGCACCGTTTCAGAACAATCCGCTCAGGAATGCAGTAATGCAGGTTCAAATCCCAAATACAGTCCTTAAAGTATTCACCACAGTTCACGATTTGACTCAACGTTACTCAAAAATCATCTGCAGTTGAGACTTGGCCTCATACCACGACGCCACCCTCCCACATCCCACCCCCATCGCAAAACCCTAGTCGGGCTAAATGGCATGAAAGTGTCTGCCTTGACGGTGCAACTCCTATTCCGGAACTCTGACTACGCCGATGCTTAGAAGCGCCAACGACAGTTGACACGGCTGTAGAGAAAATTGAATAATGTCTGCGTTGACAGGCAAAATCCTTGAATTTATGTCAAAATGGGCAAAGGCGATGTGATTGGAACTAGAAGCAATCACGCCTTCTAGCCTTCCAGGCAAGAACGCTTTATAATAATAATAATAATAATAACAATATTAGTAGTAGTAGTAGTAGTAGTAGTAGTAGTAGTAGTAGTAGTAGTAGTAGTAGTAGTAGCAGCAGCAGCAGAGCAGTAGTAGTAGCAGTAGTAGTAGTAGTAGTAGTAGTAGTAGTAGTAGTAGTAGTAGTAGTAGTAGTAGTAGTAATAGTACGACGACTACTGAAAACTGCACTCTGCAGTTTGGCCTACACTGTTTAGGTCATGTGACTCATCCCGCACTTATGAATCTTCACTTGTAAATTACTTAATGTGCGTTAACAACCATGTAATAATAATAATACACTGTAGTAGCAAAATATTAATAACCGAAACTGATTAATTTAGGGTGGCATAGCGAACACAACCACTGCTAAGACACCTAACAAATTGAAAATGCATTAAAGGCGACAGAGAGCATAAATCACTGTTCTGGATAACTGCGAACTAACACTGCAGTTTTCAGTTCTCATTTAAGCGCTTCTGATGTCTTTGCCATAGTTGCTGACGAAGAAAGACTATTCCAGACTGTGGCAACAGACACCAAGAACATTGGAGCTCATAGGGTTCCGTTGCGTATGACTTTTGCCCATCTGTGTGCTTTTCATTAAAAATTAGGACATTTTGCACATAAGGGGTCGTCCATAAATTACGTAACACGGTTAGGGGGAGTCCGGCCATTTGTTACGAAGCGTGACGACAGGGATGGGAGGGGGTTCCGTAAATGTGATGTAACGCAAAGAAATTTTTAAGTGATGACCTTAGAGCTTTTTTTGCTTGTCAGGGATTTTGGAGAGGAAAAAATACAAGGATGACCTTTTTTGCTTGTCAAGACTTTTCGGAAGACGAAACTGGGGGATCGGCCCGTTGTTACGTCATATTTTAGGGGGTCTGACGTTTTGTTGCGTCGCGTTACGTAGGGGGTCAAAAGAGTGCCAAAATCGCGATACGTAACTTATGGACGAGCCCTAAAGCAAAAAAAAAAACTTAGTAATGGCGCATAAGACAAGAAACCAGCAACAGCGATGGATTGGACACGTTCTGAAGGTTAGTTGAACCAGACATGAATATGGGTCCATTTTTAAAAACCCAATCCAACCCAACCCATCATGATTCAGACCAAACCCAACCCACGAACACAATATCGTTACTTGACCCAATCTAGCCAACCCATAGTAATGCATTACAATTTCTTAAACCATGACTTATTTTCTGGCCCAACCCGCCCCAGCCCATGGGTGAACCCAACCCATGTCCATGTCTGGGTTAAACTCTATAGTGACAACGATATTAAGTGGACAATTAAAAGGACGAAAAGAAGACCAAAGCCACGTTACTTAGCTGGATGAAGGAATGGCTAGAAAGAGACTAAATGAAAAGTACAGAAAATTTGGAGAAGTAGCTGGCAACTTCTTCTTTTCTTGTTTATGTAGGACTTAAAATTTTAGTGTCCCGTGAGACCAATCTCTCTAGTTTATGCTTTTCGAGTCAATTCGTCAATTCTTGGTCATTATTGGTGACTTTATTGGTTTTAGCAGAAAAGCTCAAGTGGCTGTTACTTTCATCAACTTCCTTAGCACAAACTACCGAGCTTACTTCATGGCATTTCTGGGACAGATTATATACATTTATGCCTCTGCAGATCCGTTGGCAAGAAAGCCGGGCTACAAAGAACTCATACAACAATTTTATCTCTTGCCATACGTCGCATGTGCTTCGCCTCAAAAAATTCGGACGGTTTTATGCATCCATTACTAAGAAACGTAAAAAGGCATCGAATCTCGAGTGACGAATAACAATCCACATAAGCAGTTAGGTCTTCCGTACCTTGTAGAGACATTAGATGAGAAATACGATAGCACATTGGAGCAACTATGCGCAAAAGAGAAATCCTCAAAAAGAATCTACAGACTCAGATATTTTCCGCGTAAACCAGTCGGGAAATATATGTCCGTGTAGTCGCCTAAATTCACAGTTTCCGTGGAGCGACTAAATTCATCTGAATATGAAAGGTACAATAAGTTCCGACACGTATGCATATATGCATATCGCTTGAGCGTCTCTGGTTGAGATCATCTCCTAACAGAAACCGCCACAATATGAACATCGCTAAAAGCTGGACTAGTGTTTAATCTAGGTCGTTTCCGGGAGGGGAATTGCCCTTTCCTCCGGAAATTTCAAATTCCCCTGAAATTTTGGCATACTACATGGACTAACAGCAGCCCCTCAGCAGAATCCCCCTCGGCTTTGTCAGTTTTCCCTCAGGAGTCCAGGAGTCTAGATTAAACACTGAGCTAGACTATACCAGATAATTTGCTAGTAGCAGGAAACAGGCGAGAAAAGGAATCAATACAATGAGATTACAAGTGACCAGTATCTGACGAATTTTTTTAACGAGCGTTCTGACCTCAAACCCGGCTTTAATATTTGATTATGCGGAAGAATAATGGCCGAAACTTGTATTGATGCGTCTGAAACATTTCACCGTAGCTTACAATATAGCTCAACATCTTATATATAATCCATGCAGAAGAAAACATAGAACAATAATTCCGATAATTCCGAATTGGTACTACCATCGATTGAAGCGGTATACATCTCTTTGCCTGACCAAAAGAAATTTCGATCTGATCTCTGTAGTTGCTGCTTTGGCTTCTTCTAAAATAAATGGCTACAAAGCTTTCACGAAGTATCACGGAGCATTATATATATACACACATGTATATATATATATATATATATATATAATATATATATATGCATGTATATATATATATATATACGTATACATGAAAATGCTCATATGCATACAGTAGAACTTCGTTATTCGATATAGCGTGCTTTATGGTCTGTTAAATTGAGTACGCTATGTCTGAGGTACGTTATATCAATACCATCCAATACGGTAGTACATCATGCGGGAATTTACATTGCGGTACGTTATAACCGAGGTCGATATGGGTCTAATGAAGTTCTGGTATACATAGGGCCTACTCAATGCTCATGCGCCTATAGGCCTACGCATATAAAATATAAGATACGCTTGACTTATGTATATGCCTATTTAGATTTTTCCTAAGGGTTGCGAGTTTTAACTCCTTTCTGCTAGAAGTATGATTCCGATTCCGGGTGACAATTTCGATCTGTATTAGGGCTACTAACCGCACCCTGATTTTTAAAAAATCGAAACGGTCTATTGTGGTCATCTGCATTGAAATCAGTTGTCGTTTGGAACTTAGTTCGAGTTTAATTCGTAAGACGTACATAGATGGCGCTTTGACGACGATAATAAAATTTTGTTATTATTCGCATCGAGAGCGTTGTAAAGTGGTCTTTACACAGGCTTTCTTAGCCTCTTAAACCATTTTAAATCACATTATTATTATTACTATTATTATTATTATTATTATTATAGTAGTAGTAGTAGTAGTAGTAGTAGTATTAGTATTAGTAGTAGTAGTAGTAGTAGTAGCAGTAGTAGTAGTAGTAGTAGTAGTAGTAGTAGTAGTAGTAGTAGTAGTGTGGCGACCCCCGTCGGCTCGCGGTCTCGTAGCGCGGCCAGCGGTCGGGCGGCCCCAACGCCCGCTCGGTCTCCCGATCGCCATCAGCCGCCGACTCTGCCTGATCGGCGGCGTCACGTTCCCTTCCGGCTCTTCGACATCAGAGGAGGGTGTCCGCGGCTGCCGGGCAGGCAGCACACTGAGGATGGCCGCTCCTCAACGTGGGGTTCTCGTTTTCCCTCCTCTGATTCTCTATCCGTTCCGGCACCGGCCTCGTCCGAGAGACCCTTTGACTCATGCCTCTTATCGCTGGCCACCGCTTGTCTCGGCGCCTTAAGCGATTGCGATAGGTACTCCTGGTCTCTGGCTTCGACTTGGCCCCACGTCTCTTCATTCTCGGTAATCTGACCGTCTTCCGCTCTCTTATAGACAGGCGGCGTTGTCTCTTGCTTCCCTCACGCTTTCACCAAATCCAAGGTTATCCGTGCCTGAATGGACGGCGGTCCACTCTTTCCTGGCCGTCGATTCACTCAAACTGTCTCCCCGCCTTTACGACAGGCGGGCGTCTGTCTCTCCCTTGGCTCAGAATTGACCTCCTGGGCACTAACGTGACCTCAGGTAGGCGAGGTTCATCACAGCCAAGGCTCACCTCACGGACAGTGCGCTGAGACTCCGGCGTCACAGCGACTTTCAAAGACACGCACACAACTTGCCTTTATTGGTTTATTTTATTTATTTATTAATAAACCAAGCAACAATGACAACAATGGCTACAGTGGCAACACTGGTAACACGGACAAAGACGCGGTAGCTAGACGCAGTCCGGCAGCCACAATAACTAGCGCACAGGAACTGCAATCAATAGCCTTTGATACGTCAGTATGAAACGATAAGCTTTAGCACTTTAAACGGCTCCAAATACTCGCTTTCCAATCGCTGTGCTTTTTATCTATCGCTTCACAGTATAAGCGGCCACACTGCGAAAAGTACATGTGATGTTAGTGACTGACAATAACTAAAATTTTCAGAGTTTTGAAACTTTTTGACGGACACTTAGGCGGATTTTTCGTCTACAGTCTGTATTTCCGCGTAGTTGCCGTCAATAGGAAAAAGTAGGGACTTGCTTAAGAACGTTTTCCTTAGCGGTGATCAGGGCTTCATCTACGGCTAAGCGACGCGGCAATCGCTCCTGCTAGATGGGCGCGCGTCTCAAGCGGACTTTAATTCAACAGCCGCCCGCGTCCGCCTAGTGACGCGGGCTATATAAATTCCCATATTTCGGAGATTTTCGATTTTTAGAACTAGCCCTTGAGGGCGCTCGCTCCCAAATGTCCTATCTATGCTTTTTATCCGTCATGAAGCAACTTCGGACCCACCCCTAGCGTCGTCGGCGGCGGCGAAGGGCGCATCGCCGCCGGCGACGCGCATCGCCGTCAGGACCTTGTTCCCGGCCGCCGCTCTTTGGGGCGGAATTTCAAGCCGCTGGGCCACGTCCGCTTAGATGCCGTCAGAGCAGGACCTGGGAGGCAGTGTCGTCGTTATCGGTGGTAAGCGACCCCGTCTACGGGCCCAGCCCTCGCCAACCACCCCCTGGTAGTCCGGGCGCCAGTGTTCAGGCGTACGCATCGACTACACAGCCGGCCGACCGCTGCGTTCTCTCTCGTCTTTCCATCGCTCCAACCGCCTGTTCCTTCGTCAGCAGCCAGCCAGTCGCCGTCTCCGCGCAGCCTCTGTCACACAGCGACGGTCTTTCAGCGGCCAAACTCTCTAGTTGCTAAAGACCGAAGGCTCGGGAACCATAAGTCGTTGCCGGTTTATACAACTTATCTCTCGGTCTTTGGGCGGCCGTGGCGATTCTAATAATAATTTTACCGAAGCCTTGGCGTCTTAGCCTAGCGCGTGCTCTGTCCGTTTTACATGAATTAAAACTTTATTAATTAATTAACTAACAAGTTATACAGTTAAGCAAGCGATCAATAATGATAATAATGATAATAATAATAATAATAATAATAATAATAATAATAATAATAATAATAATAATAATAATAATAATGCTATCTGTGGCACATGGTCGCCACACTCTCCTACTCACTTGAGATGCAAAGCATCTCTGCAAACCATGGTGATACGACACGACAGTCGTTAATTTAACCTCCTCTACTTAAGATGGCCAAGAGTACCAGGGTCTTAACTCACTGGGACAACCCGTGCAGGAAGGGACCTGAACTCTGCGGGAACAAGTCATCCGCTTCTGTTCCTCCTACCTACCACACTACCCAGGTAACTAGAAAGGACATGAGTGGTCTCTGCGATACTTAAGCCTCCCGACGTGCAGAAAGGGCGAGGTTTCACCACCGTCACCGTTTCCGATACCCAAAGGACATAAAAAATTTTAAAAAAATAAGAAAATAAAAAATTACAAGAAACAATCCTAATTAAGCGATTTCCTTTGTTCTTAAATATGCTATTAAATTAACATGACTTATCTTAACAACTGCGGTTAAGCGGTGTTCTTTTGCACGCTTAACTCTAGATTCAATAAAGCAATGACGACGATGCACAATTATGCAGTAAAATGCACAATATGCGAACAATCAATATATGCAAGCAGTGAAAACTAAACAGTTCAGCGATTTTCATTAGCTGGCTAAACCTAAGCCAAGCGCGTAACGGATCACAAAATAGCCAATTAAGGCGATAAACTGTCACAACTAAGCAATATCAGTTCACCATAAAACATTTAAAGACTAAACAAACACGGGTAAACAAGTTAAACAGTAAGAGTCTGTCTCTCTTAGCAAACAATAGAACGTTCAAAAAAAGCGCAATGAAGCGTCCATTCGCTGACGTTCGACAAAGTTCGATCCATTGAATCGCGGGGCGTCTCGACCGTCTCTAGTTGCCATCTGAAGTCATTGTTCCACAAACGAACCCGTCCAACCAGCGAGGTGGACGAGATTTCCCGGTCCTGCGATCGGTTTCCGCTCTGATGACCTCAACCTCATCGTCCGCTGAGAATTCCGGCTCGGGGTCTTCCTTCGCAGACTCGGTTGTTCGAGGTTCATTGTCACCGCCCAAAAGGCAGTTCGATATCCGACAACGTTTCCGTTTTCGATGGTTTCAGGTAGCCACGACTTCGGGCTTCCCCTCGGAACCGTTTCCAATTTATCCACGTGCACGATCAAAGGTTTCGAAGTGCGACCTTTCTGGATTCGATACAGTACCGGGCCCAAAACGGTCAAAACCAAGAATGGTCCGGTAAAGAATTTGCCCACTTTGCTTTTCGCCCCCGTAAGCACTCTTGGATGATAATAGTAGACCCAATCACCCTCTTTGAATCTCGCGGGCCTCACTCTTAGGTCGTACGATTTCTTCCTTCTCTCGAATGTTTTCTGTAACTGGTCTCTCACCAACTGGTACGCATTATCCATTATCTCCCGACGGTTAGCAACGAATTCTTCCACATCGGTCTCTCGGTCCTCTGTCGGAGACGCAAAGTAGATCGATCGGCGCATGGTTCTCTCTACCAAGAAACAGAAAATTCGGTGTTCTCTTGGTCGATTCGTGTTCCGTAGAACGATAGGCAGCCATGACATACGGTAAATGAACGTCCCAATCCTTCTGCCGTTCAGACACGACTTTGCCCAAGAGCATGTTCAGCAGCCACGATGGAACCTTTCGATAAGTCCATTCCGGAAGGATGGTACGGGGTCGTGCGTATCTTATCGATTTCCATTATTCGACACAGCTCTTTGAACAGAGTTGATTCAAAACACGGACCTTGATCTGTCAAAATCTGTCGTGGCATTCCAAATCGTGAGAATACGTGCACCATAAGTTCTGCGCCACCGTTGACGCTTCTTGATTTCTGATAGGAGCGCCTCGGCCCATCTCGAAAAAATAATCAATAGCAGTCAAAATGTACTTATTTCCTTTATTTGATACGGGATGTGGTCCCGTAATATCGATTCCAAATCGTTCCATTGGTTCGCCAACAAGCACTTTCTGCAACCTCCCTTGCTTTGGCGGTTTCTCTCTACGATATCGCGCAACGGTCCTCACAACACTGACAAAACCGTCTCATGTCTTCCTTCCAGCCTGGCCAATAGGCACGTCTTTGTAGCTGACCAAGGCTTTTTCGAATACCAAGTGACCTCCCGAGAAACTTGCATGCGTCAGTTCCATAACTTCGTTCCGTAGGGTCTTCGGAACAACTAATTGCCTTCGCAAGACTCGGTTTTCCTTTCCATCAAGCCAATCACGATAAAGGATTCCATTAATAATAGACATCTGGTTCCAATGGCTAAGTAGCGTTTTCAACTCACCCGCTCCTCTGCAAGAAAACCTCCTCTGAAGGGTAGCTTTCTGCTTCTTTCCAACCAACAAGGGACGAGACATCTCGGTCTTCCAGCTGCTTAGATCGAATACTTTCCTTGCTCCATTCGTTTCCAAGCAGATAAATCTGCCTCTTCCTTCACCATGAAAACCGCTTTGATTCGATGGTCAGTTTCTTCAGGGTTCTCTAACCCATCGTGCGGTATTCTTGACACCATCCGCGTTGCCATGCTTTGCTCCGATCTATGAATAATTTCAAAATCGAATTCTTCGATCGTTTCAAGCCACCGAGCTTGCTGCCCAATTAGCTCGGTGTCTTCCTCAACCACTGAAGAGCTGAGTGATCTGTACGAAGTAAAACTTCTTGCCCCATAGATACTGCCGAAACTCTTTCAAATAGTATACTACTGCTAGCAGTTCCCTTCTGGATTACATTGTAGTTCCTCTCTGCCGGGAACACAATCGACTTGCGTAACAAATCACTTTCTCTTCACCACCCTGAATCTGTGATAAAACCGCTCCAATGGCGTATCCAGACGCATCTGTATCAATACGTAATCTCCATCGTCGATAGGAAGTGCGAGTATCGGCGATGAAGTTAACCGGTTCTTCAATTCCTGAAATGCCTGTTCGCATTCTTCGGACCATTGAAACGTTACTCCTTTCCTAGTAAGACCATGCAATGGTTTTTTGCTATTAAAGCAAAATCAGAAACGAACTTCCGATAATAGGAACAAAGTCCAACGAACGACCTCACCTGTCTTACATTCTTAGGTGTCGCCCAGTTCTTCACGGATTTGACCTTGTCTGGATCCGTGGCGACTCCTTCGAACTCACAACGTGTCCGAGGAACAAGACTTGCCTTTGCAACAAGTGACATTTGAAGGCTTCAGCTTAAGATTATACTGGTTTAATCGACTGAATACCTTTCAACCGTTCCATATGACTTTCCACGTCTTTCGAGAGACAATAATATCGTCGAGGTATACCAAACAAATATCCAGATTTAGACCTGATAGCACGAGGTTCATTAACCGACAGAATGGGGCAGGACTATTGCACAGTCGAACGGTAACACACGGAACTGAAAGCATCCTTTCCTTGTAACGAAAGCTGTCTTGTGCTTATCCTTCGGATGAAGCGCCATCTGGTGATAGCCAGCACGAAGATCGAATGTGCTAAACCATTTCGCTCCGCCGAGTATCCAAACATTCACTGATCAAAGGTAAAGAAATGAATCCTTCCTCGTTTCGCATTCACTTTCCGGTAATCTATGCACTGAAGCGTAGGCTACCGTCTTTCTTTTTCACCATGACAACGTTTGATGACCATTCAGAGGACGACGGTTCCACAATATTCTGTTCCAACATGGAGTCCACCTGACGATCGATTTCAGCCAACATTGCTATTGGTTGCCTTCTAAGAGGAGTTGCCGCACTGGGTCCTCTTTCTGCGTATCAATCTCGTGCTGAATCACCGACGTGTAACCCAAATCATTCTCTGATAGGAAAAACTTGTCCGGTAGCGCAAGATGAGCTCCCCGAAGTGACTCTCTTTGCTCACTCGTGACGCCTTCCACGTTCTCCCACAAGTTTGACAACTTGCTCTCGTCTCCATTTTCCACATGGATAGCATTCGTGACCACCCGTACTCCGAAAATTCATCCGCACTGGTTTCCGCTTCGCAGTCTTGTAAGACTTCAGCCCTCCAACTGACACAAAGTTTTCGATGGAATTTCCCACCGTTGTTGGTCCCCACGTTGATGACCCTTATTCTAGGTTCATCGTCTTCTCCATTATTAACGTTCGACCGACTATTACATTTGCCAGCAGATTCGCTCGGAACAGTTGCCCATTCTGTTTGACATCGTCCCCAATGAGGGTAAACCATGATTGCCGAAAATCTCTACTTCTCGGAGGATGGTATGACAACTTCCCTTTCGATCATAACCTTGCGGCACATGCTCTCTTCGTCCACCTCATGGAAGTGTTGATTCTGTCCCGACACAGATTCTTCCGTAGCGAAGTTCCAACTCACTTTATTACTCTCCAACCAAGCCAGACCCAAAATCAATTCTGTTACTTGTTCGGTCACAAGACAAGGAAGAGCGTACACGTTTCTTCCTATCTTTATTTTGGGAGTGGCCTCGCCCTCTGCTTTGATTCTAGTTCCATTCGCTGCCAGGCAGGCGTTGCTGGCTCGGTCTAAGTAATTTCTTGTTGACCATATACTTCGGTACCAACGACATTTCACTCCCTGTGTCCAAAAGGCATGGGTGTTCCTTTTCTTCGACCTTCAATTTTCCGAAAACATAAGCCATACGGCTCCCCCTTTACTAGATGGTTTCTGCGCCTCTCTGGTTCCATCAAGGTTGACCCCTTCTTCGCCCACCTGATTTTGATGTTCATCCGGGCTCGGGCCTGAGGACAAAACCGCTTATAATGACCTTTCTGACCACAGCCAAAACGTATTGTTCTGTCCAACAGTCTACTCTGCTCTCTCGGCCTGTCAACCAGCTCCGTTTCTGGACAGTGTTTCTGTCGAGTCAACTGTTCCAACCTCTAAAGATCGTTTTCATGTTCCTCTCGACATCGTCTAAACGTCGATTCTGTGGGTCCTCTCGTATTCACCTGTTTGTATTCTTCACTCTCCATGGTTTCCGCTCACCATCGGTACCGAACTTAGAAGCTTTACCGTATGCTTCGAACCGTACAGCGATTGTACGCAATATCAGACATGACGGCTCTCGCTCTCGTACTTTCTGGGCCAACTCCTGATCGGCTAAAGCGTCGATGAAAGCGTCGCAAGCCACTGTTCTAACAGTTCATTCGTTGGTCAGGGTACCAAGCACCGATAGTTTCAATTTCCAACAGTGAGAGTTCAAGATTCTCCCTGAGCTTGTCGATATGTTCGCAATTTCATTCGATAAAAAGACTCGTCTGATCTTGTGGCGCCATATCGCGCACTTAAATGGTCCACCAATGTCTTCCACGTTACGTTCTGCAAATCTCCATGTCCCACAAAAAAGCTGAGCTGCAGGGCCTGTAGAGCACACATGAGTTGTCTGCCTTTTCCCTCATTCAACCGTTACACCGAGAACACTTCAAACTTTGCCAGAAAAAGCGGCCACTGGTGTTTTACCATCGTACTTCTCAGCTTGATTCGGATACCGCCGGTCTTTTTGTTTACCATCTGAGAACTCTGACAGCGTAGATCCACCGCTGTTTTATTATCTTTCTTGGATTCCACAGTTTTGCTTGCCCCCGATAAATCAGACTCATCGAAGTTGACTCGTAGTCACTCGGAGTTTCGATCCCGTTGTCCGACGATTCAGGTGACTTTGGTCTCGAGTTAATTCGTTTCCAGCTCCTTTTGATGAAGCTTTCCGAGCTTCCTTGTTTTCCGAAGTTCCACGATTGAAGGAGCCCCCTCTCCTTGTGGCACCAGAACTTTCTTGCTTTACTGAATTTCTAAATAAGAAATTCTTGTCTGATCTGCCCGCCGTCACCTCTCTCATGACGGTGCTTTCCATATCCACGATTCACTTCGTCTTTGGATTTGAGCCTACCTTGATCCCGAAAGGCGAGCCCTTCAATTTTGTTCTGCATTTCAATCATTGCCCGTCGGGCCGACAAAGTCCCTTCTCGTTTCCTTCACGGCTGTCCCCTTCTTTCTGAGTCCATTTGGTTTCTTCCTCGCGACCTAGCCGCGTCGGCGCCGGCTCCTAAGCAAGCTCTGTCGTTCGAAATAGACCAACGGACTTTGGTTTCTCGCGGCACCAAGGCATTTTCTGCCGTAATCTCTCCCTGGGTTCCCATCGACTGATCACCTTCCTCGTTCCTCGAGTAGTAATGTGGTCTATCCACCTCTCTAGACACTTAACAGCCTCAGAGTCGGCTCCAAGGTATGCTCTGCCTATGTAGCATTGACCTTCTTTGACCGCAACGGACGATGGCCTTCTGGGCGTAACGATCTTCCAGCCTCTTTTGACATTGCTGCTTCGCGCCGGCTCGAGCGGGTTCTGTCAGCGGATGCTTCCAATCCTGTTGCTCCCATCGTCTGTTCGGATCCCAAACTATCACGGTCCTCCCATCCCTGATCTGTCACACTGAGCCTGTAACTAGGGTGACTCTAACCATTCCGGACGCCTTGCACTGGTCTGTCTGTCGTTCTGTTCACTGCCCTCTCAGTGTTGGTCACGAGAACGGATCTGCCTGCAATATTCCGAATTTCATTCTGACGTGGTGCACAGTACCCTCTCTGCACAACGTAACCTTCCGCTTCTTCCCTAACATCGCTGTCCCGGCGCCGGCTCCGAGACAGGTTCTGTTATCCGAGTGCGGTCGATTGACGTGTTGTTAGTCCACCGTTCTTCGGTTCTGCGGTTACAACTGGCGACTCTGTGACTTCCGGAACTTGACACCTTCGATCGCTTCGTGAGTCTTCGTTTGGAGGATACACTGCTCTTTCGTACACAGTCGCCTCGGCGCCGGCTCGAGACAGCTCCGTACTCAGGGTAGCGATCTCCAACGACGATATTCTGCTTCGGTGTGGTGCGGTTGGTTGCTCTTTCGAACATCGCTGCATCGGCGCCGGCTCCGGGCAGTTTCTGTCCTCCAAAGTGTCCCAATCCCGCCTGGTTCTGTTCACCTTGTCGCTTTCCAGCCCCATAAGTTTTGTAGTTAACCGCACGGTCTCGGTCGTGCTTGAACCGTTCCATCGTCGCTTCCGCCTCGAGGGGCGAACCTGGTTTCCCCTTCTTCCCCTTTCTTGGGGCGGGGCTCGCCGTCCTCCCATGAGACTGGCCTGTAAGTCTCTCTCCGTCGACCTGGTGGAGCAATATCCTCACTTCAGGTCCTCGTTTCGATATCTTCCCGTTGGCACCTCCGATCAGCCATTTCGATCTTCGCGGCTTTCTCACTGTTTGTACAGTCCTCTAGCCGTTCCTGGTACCATAGCAGAAGCTTGTTTCCTGCTTTGATCAAGCTGCGGCGGGCGGTCAACCTCGTAATCTGTCCCTGATTCTGACTCTGTCACAAACACTTGGTCCCTTCGCTGACCGTGGTTGCGCTCTCCAGTGCCGGCGCTACTGAGGAGTGCAAGACCCTGCGGCTGGCGATACTCAGGTTCTCTTATCTGTGACTGGCTGCCTGTTTGCAGGTTTCGAAACCCGCCGCCAAACGTTACTCTCGGTCTCACGGGTCCCATCGGGAGGCGGTCCAACTTGCGCGTCGACTCACGTACTGGCGCAGACGCCCGATCTCCCGCTGCCTATAACCAGCGTTCTCGGTGCCGGCGCAACCGATATTAACGTAATCACTGGCTCTCGATCGGTCTCAAGTTCACTCATCTGCAATTGCCTCTGTGGCGGAGGATGCACGCGCTCTTCACGGACCGCCCCACCAGTCTCTGTCAGTCACTTGGTTCCTCCCAGCTGGCTCCGGTTAATAGGTTGGCGATCACTACACGCTGACTGTAGCTGTCTGGCTTCCGGGTGAACGTTTCGTCGATCTCGCAGGTCGTCAATGCCGCCTCGGTGCCGGCGCAACCTGAGCCGCCGATTCCCCGAATCTGTGCAGATCTTCTATTACGTTCCCTTCCGCTCTATCTGACCTTCCCGCTCGCCTCAGGATGTTTCAGCGTTTTTGACCACGGACCCACCAACCAATCATTGCGGGATGCCTGTCGTCCCGAATCTGACATGGATTCTCAGTGTCCCTCAAATTCTGACGGGGTGGAATCTGTTCCAGTCCTCAATATCCATTGCATTTGGCTGGAAGCCAGAATCCACCACTTCTGGTACCATTTTGTGGCGACCCCGTCGGCTCGCGGTCTCATGGCGCGGCCAGCGGTCAGGCGGCCCCCCCAACGCCCGCTCGGTCTCCCGATCGCCATCAGCCGCCGACTCTGCCTGATCGGCGGCGTCACGATTCCCCTCCGGCTCTTCGACATCAGAGGTGGTGTCCCGCTGCTGCCGGGCGAGCAGCACACTGGAGGATGGCCGCTCCTCAACAGCCAGGTTCTCGTTTCCCTCCTCTGATTCTCTATCCCGTTCCGGCGCCGGCCTCGTCCGAGAGACCGCTGACTCGCCTCTTATCGCTGGCCACCGCTTGGTCTCGGCGCCTTAAGCGATGCGATAGGTACTCCCTGGTCTCTGGCTTCGACTTGGCCCCACGTCTCTCATTCTCGGTAATCTGACCGTCTTCCGCTCTCTTATAGACAGGCGGCGTTGTCTCTTGCTTCCTCACGCTTTCACCAAATCAAGGTTATCCGTGCCTGAATGGACGGGTCCTCTTTCTGGCCGTCGATTCACTCAAACTGTCTCCCCGCGCCTTTACGACAGGCGGGCGTCTGTATCTCTCCCTTGCTCAGGAATTGACCTCCTGGGCACTAACGTGACTCAGGTAGGCGAGTTCATCACAGCCAAGGCTCACCTTCACGGACAGTGCGCTGAGACTCCGGCGTCACAGCGACTTTCAAAGACACGCACACAACTTGCCTTTATTGGTTATTTTTTATTTATTTATTAATAAACCAAGCAGCTTAATGACAACAATGGCTACAGTGGCAACACTGGTAACACGGACAAAGACGCGCGGTAGCTAGACGCAGTCCGGCAGCCACCAATAACTAGCGCACAGGAACTGCAATCAGCCAGCCTTTGATACGTCCAGTATGAAACGATAAGCTTTAGCACTTTAAACGGGCTCAAATACTCGCTTTCAATCGCTGTGCTTTCTTTACTCTATCGCTTCACAGTATAGCGGCCGCACTGCAGAAAAGTACATGTGATGTTAGTGACTGACAATAACTAAAATTTTCAGAGTTTTGGAAACTTTTGACGGACACTTAGGCGGATTTTTCGTCTACAGTCTGTATTTCCGCGTAGTTGCCGTCAATAGGAAAAAGTAGGGACTTGCTTAAGAACGTTTTCCTTAGCGGTGATCAGGGCTTCATCTACGGCTAAGCGACGCGGCAATCGCTCCTGCTAGATGGGCGCGCGTCTCAAGCGGACTTTTAATTCAACAGCAGCCCGCGTCCGCCTAGTGACGCGGGCTACCTTCCCATATTTCCGATTTTCGATTTTAGAACTAGCCCTTGAGGCGCTCGCTCCCCAAATGTCCTATCTATGCTTTTTATCCGTCATGACAGCCGGACCCCACCCTAGCGTCGTCGGCAGCGGCGAGGGCGCATCGCCGCCGGCGACGCGCATCGCCGTCAGGACCTTGTTCCCCGGCCGCCGCTCGGCAGGCGGAATTTCAAGCTGTAGGGCCGCGTCCGCCAGATGCCGTCAGAGCAGGACCTGGGAGGCAGTGTCGTCGTTATCGGTGGTAACGACCCGTCTGCCGGCCAGCCCTCGCCCAACCACCCCTGGTAGTCCGGGCGCCAGTGTTCAGGCGTACGCATCGACTACACAGCCGGCCGACCGCTGCGTTCTCTCTCTCCGTCTTTCCATCGCTCCAACGCCTGTTCCTTCGTCAACAACCAGCCAGTCGCCGTCTCCGCGCAGCCTCTGTCACACAGGCGACGGTCTTTCAGCAGCAAACTCTCTAGTTGCTAAAGACCGAAGGCTCAGGGAACCATAAGTCGTTGCCGGTTTATACAACTTATCTCTCGGTCTTTGGGCGGCCGTGGCGATTCTAATAATTTTACCGAAACCTTAGCGTCTTAGCCTAGCGCGTGCTCTTGTCCGTTTGCATGAATTAAAAACTTTATTAATTAATTAACTAACAAGTTATACAGTTAAGCAAGCGATCAATAATGATAATAATGATAATAATAATAATAATAATAATAATAATAATAATAATAATAATAATAATAATAATAATAATAATAATAATGCTATCTGTGGCACATGGTCGCCAGTAGTAGTAATGTCAGTAGTAGTAGTAATAGTAGTAGTAGTAATGTTAGTAGTAGTAGTAGTAGTAGTAGTAGTATTAGTAGTAACCCTTAAATTCAGTCCAGGTTTATGACTGTTCTGGATGCCCCGTTCCGAGTTCTTCGTTAGCGTAGGCCTACTTCGGTATCGTGTCTCAGTACTAGAATCGACAAATGGCTGTACTGTGCTCACTGCTTTACGACTAAAGACGAATGAGATTTATTAGGGGTAGAATCACTGCGGCCCAGCGGCGTTCGTTTCCATTCAGGACTTGGGGCGTGTCACTTCGACCAGACGCTGATCAACGATGTAACAGGTGGGCTGGTGAAACGAACGCGGATCGCTTTGGGTATCGTTTGTGGACTTTGATCATAGCTGATTTGTCTAAATCACTTTGTGTCAATTAACCTTAGAGACGCCGTGAGACGGAAGAACGAGAGGAGAGACGGAGAGAGAGAGAAGAGACAGACAGGCCGAGACAGTAATGACCTATCAGGATAAAATGTAAGAACATTTTACTATCCCTCGTGTGCCTCGGACGCTCATCGTCTTCTGACGGACGCGTCTATAAATAAACCTACAACAGAGAGACTATCTCTTGCAAGTTCTGTCATGATTAGAATCTACTTCATCGTCATCATCATCATCATCATCATCATCATCATCATCATCATCATCATCATCATCATCATCATCATCATCATCATTTCGCCTTTAAAGTTACTCTCCAGCAGAACAGCTCTACAGAGTCCGTGCCCCCTATTTAATGCCTGGCCCCAGTGGCCCCCATATAGAGGTGATATTCTTGCTGTGTGCTCTGATTTATGAAAACTAATTGGCGCCCATGCTTAGAAGTTGCCGCCGCCCCCACGCCGTCCTGAACCGCCGCTGATTTCCAGTAATCCACTGGAACGAGGGAAATTGGTCTGATCGCTGTATCCACAGTCAGTCTGGAACAGTCGACGGTTTCGTCTTATCTTCCGGGCAAATTGTTTTGTGTTACGGCGCCGTATTTTCTGGCAAATCCCCAATTTCTGGACATGCAATATTATATCGGTGACGCCATTTTCACCGTGCACGTCACTTTCCGAGTGACACCAGTGATAGTGACACCGGTGTATCGAAAAATTAGCTATAAGGTATGAAGAGGAAACACTGGGTCAGTCTCACTAAATTTCCCTCTGGAAGTTTATTGGGTGGGAAAATCGGGTATGGTATTCCGCCCTTTATGTTTAATCGCAAAGTGAATATTTCTTTCTATTTCTTTTTTATTGCTGATCAATATTGCTATATATGCTCAACGTTTTAATTCTAATAGACAGTCAAGATGAGCTGTTAAAATCAGCTTCTTTTGACTGGCAGCAAAATAGTCTTGTTGTGCCTAAATTCTGTTGTTAATAATAATAATAATAATAATAATAATAATAATAATAACATTACTACTACTACTACTACTACTACTACTACTACTACTACTACTACTAATAATAATAATAATAATAATAATAATAATAATAATAATAATAATAATAATAATAATAATAATAATAATAAATAATAATAATAATAATAATAATAATAATAGTAATAGTAATAATAATAATAGTGATCTCAAGTGGTTTAGGGGCTAAGTTGGGCTGTGTGAAAACCACTTTAACAACTCCAGTCTACACATGAAAGTATTGTTACGTTAATGGCGTCTAACTTAGACTACATTTAATCCCAACTGGACTTACTTTGTCTATTGATTGAATGTTTGTCTATTGATTGAATACTCATTTAAAAAAACCCCTTGTAAGTTTTCAATTTGTCTTTTTAAAAGTCATAATCTCGCAATTTCTGTAGCATTTTCAATGCCGTTTCATCTTAGATTGCTTAAAGTGGTATTTGGTCTGAAATTGCAGCCAATCTTTTACCCTTACGGGAACTAAGCCGCAAGATCTCCTAGAACAATCTGCATCTGTATCTGTATCTAGGTCGTCTTCACGAATGAAGGTTAGCCACAGTGAATAATGAATAATCGACCTCCAAGATTTTCTGTCTCTGGTCATACTCATCAGACTTGAGCCACTCGAAGTTCAGTCCATTCGCCAATGTTGTCGACCTATTCTCCAGTCTTCCTCTATTTCTAGAACGATGCTGAGATCAATTTGCAATTTCGCCAGTTTGAAGTTTCCTAGTTTTAAATGGTGGATGCATTTAGTCTAAATCACGTCCCTTTAAAAGCCATTACTCGTCAGGGGTGTGTGATGTAGTCATGCAGGCTAGAAACCAAGAAATACTTTCGTAGGAACGGTGTCAAAACAATTTCACGCCCATAGATTTTCGAAAGAGACAATAATCGCGATGGGATGATGAGATACTGTAGATACAGAGGGTAGGGTAGAGGAGAAAGCAGTAACCGAGTTGAGTCTGAAATAAATAAAGTGGCGGCGAAATGAACTCGAGCTAGATAATTAAACATCCAATTGGAGATATAAGCGGATAATAAGTGTGAGAATTGAATAAGGTTAAGGCAATTCTGACTAATAAGACGCAAGTGTGTCGGCGAACTGTGGACGGAATGAGTGGAGATAGATTTCAAGCAGATCAGATTTTCTGCGAAGCAGAAGTCAATCTGAACGAAAGCCAGAAAGATGGCCAAATGAAAAAAATTAATAATGCATGTACATGTATGTATGTATGCATATACTGTATGTTGCGTGTATGTTGCATGTATATAGCGTGTATATGTACATGCATGTGTACATACTACATGCTATTGGTGGATGTACTTTGTGGTTCTGTATCGATAATGGTACCAACCATGTGCCTGACTCAAATTGGACACTGAAAATTATAGGCAATTTTGCAATTTTTTTAAAACCCGACGAAGATTCTCTCGACGGTCATTTTGCAGCGGAGAAAAATCCGTCTCGGACGGCGAAACGTCACGTGACCAACTAAGATCACAGGAGGAACAGGGAAAAGCCTTAATAGATCTAATAGATGAAGAGATGGCGAAACACCGTTAACATGGGCGGATAGGACGAACCGTCGGTTAATATAGAGTACCGGTTTCTTCTGGTTCGGTTTATAAGAACGCATGTTCAGGTGAACTGTGACGCGCGATGACGAGGGTTTTACTGTATCTCTTAAGTTAATGTGAAGCGTCTCAGTTTCTCTCCTGTATTCTGTTTGTTTCTCTCTCTCTCTCTCTCTCTCTCTCTATCTATATATATATATATATATATATATATATATATATATATATATATATAATGAATAAAATGGCGCGCGCTGCAGAAGTTCACGGATGATGATGATGATGAGGATGATGAGGATGAGGATGATGATGGCGATGATGATGGCGATGATGATGTGTGTGTTGTTTTTGTATTGTTTGCGAATTGTCATTGTTATTTTAAAGGATCAAAAAGGATCAGCTGTAACTTGAACAAACGGAAGTTACAATAGATAACTGTGAGCAACAGTGGTTTTCCAACAGAATCCAACACAGGAGAATCACTAAACCGCTTAAATCAGTTATTATTATTATTATTATTATTATTATTATTATTATTATTATTGTGATAACTGTATGAGCAACAGTGGTTTTCAGCAGAATCAACACAGAATCACAATGTGTAAAACCCCTAGTTATTATTATTATTATTATTATTATTATAATTATTATTATTATTATTAATATTATTATTATTGTTGTTGTTGTTGTTGTTTTGTTGTTGTTGCTGTTGTCATCATCATCATCATTATCTTCATCATCGTTATAAAACCACGGCTTAAATACTTGAATAGACTTCAAAACTATGCGATGTCATTTCAGTTCTCATGGAAAACTCAGAACTCATGGAGCACTCGTCTAAATATTGTCTTCTGTCTGATTCTGCAGAATGATCTTGTAATCAAATGTTCTGCGACGCTAAAGGCAAAGAGTAGATCTTCTGAATCTCTGATTTTAGATCTTGATCATTTGATCTTGATCTTAATCTTGACCAAGTAGTATAGCCGTGGAAAGGGTCCGTAATGCTTGGGATCACGGAAGGAGAGACGCAGTGGAAAACTAATAGGCTTAACGTTTCTGAATGAAGAACATTTATGAAATGGACCCGTATACGTCCGTTGGCGCCGCCACGTGGGCGCGAGGCTGAGAGCCGACACCATATTCTGACTGGGACCGGTCGTGGAATGTGCGCAAAACTGTTGAGAAATTGGGGGTGGTCTTGGCAGCATTATAGAAGAATACGCAGATGAAAGAACCGCGTTCACTGCCTTTTGACTCGTTGGGGCTTTGCGAAAATGTCGATGCCCCCACATATTCTGGAAACACGATATGTCATTGTGAATGACAGTACAAGAAGCACATCGAGAAGCGCAAGACAGGGCTTGGTGAAAGTAGTTAACCCATGTCATCATCCAGCGCCGATGCGGTGGAGTCGCCAGTGGCAGGATGATGATGAAGCCAATGGACGTCCGTCTCGTTCAATCTTAAGACAATTCAATGTCCTACATGCCTCCCCACGCCTTCCATCAGAAGGAAAATTACTTGAAGCTCGTTTATGTGTCTGTGGATCCTGGAAATTGTACGATTTACGTGCAAGAATGTAGAGACGCTTTCAAAGCCTGCATTCTATAGTT